>VZQC01002448.1:3374479-3745238 GCA_009823505.1 Rhizomys pruinosus
ACATTATTAATAAATAAGGAAATGCCAATTAAAAACACATTAAGGTATCATCTCAATCCAATAAGACTAAGCCACAAGATCAAGAAAATAAAGCACACCAAATGCTGGAGAGGTTTTTGGGGAAAGAGGAACACAGAACCACTCACTCCCACTGTGGTGGGACTACCAAACTGGTACAACCACTGTGGAGAAATGCCGTGTGGAGATGGAGAACCCTTAAAAACAAATTCAAAATGAGCTACCACCTGACCCAGCCATACCACTCCTGGGTATATCCCCCAAAGACTCATCCTACTGCAACGAACATGCACAGCTATGTTTATGCAGTTCTCTTCACAATAGTTAAGAAATGGAAATAATGTAAATGACCCTCAACTGACAAAATGTGGTTGACAAAATGTGGATGACAAAATGTGGTAACATCTACACAATGGAGTTCTATGCAGTGTCAAAAAAAAAAAAAGATGGCACCATGAACTTTTGTGGTAAATGGGTGTAACTCAAAGCCATTATGCTACGTGAAGTAACACAGTCCCAGAAAAAAAAAAAAAAGCAAAATGTTTCCCCTCATTTGTGGATGCTAAACACCAAATCCCCAGTTGGCAGGCCAAACTGTACACATTTATTATTATATTTCATGGTACTGAAAACAACTGTGCTCTCCTATATGATCTCTTAATGGGCTCTCGTCGTTGCAGTGTTTGTACTACCCCTTGGCATTCATATATTGTAATGCCATCTATAGATGGAAATTCTTATGTATTCAATTTAAAAATGTCTTTTCACTCATTTATTTTTGGAGGTGTTGGGACATCCAGCCGCAGCATATACTAAGCAAGCACTTCACCACTGAATTTCATCTCCAGCCCCATAATACGCACTTTTGTGAATTTGAGCGTATTGTTTAACCATGTAAGTCATATTTTTATTCACTCCCTTTATCCATGAAAACTCTATAAAAACCAGCAAGCTTTAAAAATAAAAAAAAAAAAAAAAAAAAAAAAAAAAAAAAAAAAAAAAAAGAAAGCAGGTTGAGCATGGGCCAGGAGAGAAAACCAGTAAAAAGCATCCCTCCATGGCCTGTGTTTCAGCTCCTGCTTCTAGGGTCCTGCTCTCGGTTCCTATGTTGGGCTCCCTCAGTGATGAACTGTGACCAGGGAGATATGAGCCAAATAAATCCTTTCCTCCCTCAAGTTGGTTTTGGTCACATTGTTTTGTCACAGTGATTGAAAGGAAGCTAGAACACCTGTAAACTTCAAAGAGCAAGACAACATGGGTGATGAACAGACAAAACAGAGGAACAGCACAGAGAGCCAGAAATCAGAAATCAGTTTGATTAAGCATTTTTATTTATTTACATTTTTTTTTCCTTTTTAATTGTTTTTTGGGGAATGTCATACAATATGTTTTTATTGAATTTAGATAATCTCCCCTATCCACATTCCTTGTTAACCCAATTTCATGTACTCACTATATATATGGAGAGAAAGAGAGTCTATTTTGCTCCCAATGTCCTTTGAGTTGGATCCATCCACCGGAACTTGGTTAACCTATCGACCCATCAAGAGTCCCTCCCTTTAAAGAGACTGACTCTCTCCTTCCCAACAGTCATCAGTTTCTAATAATTCCTTAGGTTGGGTTGCAGGTTGAGGTTTCTTATCTACTTCCCCATATCTGTGCTGGGGTTTTGTCTGGCTTGATCTGACAAGAAAATTATGCATACTGTCACTATGGTTGTGAGTTCCTAAGAGTAACTAATCGGTGTCTAGGAAACTGTTTCCTTGTTGTCATCAACCACCTGTGGCTCTTTCAGTTTCTGTCCCATTTTCTGCAATGCTCCTCAAGCCTTGAAAGGCAGAAGTTTGCTATATGTGTGTTATTCAGGGACAATCATTCTGCCTTAATCTCTACATATTGACCAGTTGTGGGTTTCTGCATGAATCCCCATCTCCTGCATAAGGAAGCTTCTCTGGTGAGAGTTGAGAGATGTATTAAGCTATGGGTGAAGCAATAACTCACTAGGAGACACTACAATACTATATTTATTTAGCTGAGTGATAGCATTAGGCTCTCCTATGGCCTGCTGCCTGTCTAGCTACATGATCCTAGGCTTGATACCAATGTCAGTTATGGCCTCTGTCTGTGAAGCAGTCCTTAAGTCCAATTTATTTTATTTTTCAAAGCCAATTTTTTATTGAAGCTTTGTGCATTTAATACAAAATTTCCCAATAAAATCCAGACCCATTTCCCCTTCCTTGCCCCCCACCCCACCAGAGCTCATGCATTCTGACAAACATGTTTTTCATCTTTTTCTCGGTCTCTCTTTTTTTTTTTTTCTTTTAGAGACAGGGTCTCCCTGTAGCCTGAGCTGACTTGGAACTCACTCTGTAGACCAGGCTGGCCTTGAACTCACAAAGATCTGTCTGCCTCTGCCTCCCCAGTGCTAGGATTAAAGGTGTGTGCCACCACGCCTGGCTCTCAATCTCTTAAAATTTTCAATGCAGAAGTTTAACTGTTTTGGGCAGAAGTTCACTGTTTCAGTCAGTTCTTTGACCCGGTTTTTTGTTGTTGTTGTGTTGTTCCTTCCAATTTGCATCACTCCAAAATATGCATGTATGCATGCCATACATATATCAAGGTTATGACATCATAAGTTTTAGCATCTTCAGCTTATGATTTCTTTTTTTAAATTTTTTAAAGTCCAATTTATTTATAAATGAACCGTAATCTAAATCTCATAAATTACACAAAAATTAACTCAAAATGAATCTTGAACTTCAATGTAAAATTATAAATTCTTAGAAATTAACAAGAAAGAATGTCTTTGGGGCCAGGAGCTAAAGAAAGATTTTAGACTTGATAGAAGCATGACAAATTAAATGAAAAATTGATAATTTGAACCTCAACAAACCAAGAATATTCTGTTTTGAAATACACTAAAGAGAACAAAAGCTACAAATTAAAAGAAGTTTGTGAAATAAATTTTAACCAAAAATTAGTATGTAGAATATATTAAAAAATTGACATCAACAATAAATATAATCCAATTAGAAAAGTGGAAAAAATAGTATACATGTTCATATATATTTGAAATTTCCTGTGATTTATAAGCATTACAGTAAAAACTGAAAAGTACTGATTAAATTTTTATAATGCATGACAGATCTCTGTAGGGTTTTGTTTAAAGAGGGGGCATAGATTAAAGATCCCTGTGGGGTTTTCTTGAGGAGGAGGGTAGATTAAAGATCCCTGTGAGATTTTGCTTGTCAGGGGAGGTACTGGCCTGACAACAAAGGTGGCTGGACCCTACAGAAGTTCTATTCTGACATCCACACTCCTCGCTCTGGTTAAGCCACTGAAAATACTCACTACTTAACTTCTCAGTGTGAATGATAGATTCTTTCTCAGAGTTTTGTTTTCTTCCCTTTCTCATTAGTGGGCAGCAGATGAAGGGTGGAGTTGGCAGAGGGGATAATAATAGAAATAAAGTAACAGATTCATTAAGACTGTGATTTGTTCAGTTGTTTTCATCCTCTGGGAAACTTTCAAGTGTTATACACTCACTAACCAATTTAATCTTCAAAATAACCAGACAGTTCAGTACAACTCTCAAACAAACAATAATTTGTTGATATGAAAATTGACCCTTAGAGGGTCAATGTCAAGTAAAACTAGAATTTCTAACAAAGATCACGTCCAGGCTTCATCTTCCTCTTCCTGGCTGGATTATCAAGAAGTGCTTTATGCTTTCGCTCTGCCACAGTGATGGGTCTCCCTTTCAAACCTCTCTACCCTGTCTCTTCCAACCAGCCGAACTTTTTTCTCCTCACTCACAACTTTTGTTAGCTTCCTTTCAGGGCTTAGAGACTCCCTCCAGACTGTTCTTATACTGGTTCCTTCAATGGCTCTATTAAACACAAAACCCTTTCTTCTGGTATTTCTCTAATAAGTATTTTCAAACATGTCTTGTTCTGCTCAGCAAAGTTTCTCAGATATCTTTTTATTCCTCTCCCCTCCTCTCTCTTTTCCTCTGTTTTCTTACCTCTCTTTCCTTCCATATTTATCTTTCTCAAATCCCCCCTCTTTAAGACCAAGGGAAACCAAGATTGCGTTTATTCTTTGTAAGTAAAATAATTACATTAAATGTTTATTTGTTGATGTACTTCGGTACTTTGGAACTCAAGATGGTATTTCTGCTTGAAAAGCATGTCCTGGGCTGGAGCGATGGCCTAGCGGTTAAGAGCGCCGACCGCTCTTGCAGAGGACCCGGGTTCGATCCCCAGCACCCACATGGCGGCCAAAAACCGTCTGAAACTCCAATTCCAGGAGAACTCCAGTTCCAGGGGAGTCCGACGCCCTCTTCTGACCTCCGCGGCATTGCACGTCACGGGTGCACAGACTTGCATGCAAACAATACATTCATACACATACGGAAATAAATAAATTAAAAAAAAATTTCAAAAAAAAAAAAAAAAAAAAAGAAAAGCATGTCCTAAAACAGGAAGGACATCGTTCCTCACATTACTCATGATCTTTTATGTTATTAACAGTCTGCTAAGGGCTATTCAGCCAAGTGGTTAAAAGTAGACTGGCACACTTAACAAGACATTTATTAGTGAAATCTGAAAGTGTGCTACTGTGTCCATAAATATCTATCATCTTATCACTCATATTTCATGAAATGTATGCCTCATCTAGAAAAATAAATGTCACCTGTATTTCATTCACTTAAATCTAGACGGAATACCTACACCCTTTAATTAAATTTCTTCTTCCTAACACTTTACCTTTTGGCAAGTCATGATAAGCATCCTCCCAAAAATTGGCCCAGAATACAAAGGCCAGATTTATTAAAAGCCAAAGTAAACAGGTGTGTCTACCATGTTGTCTTAAAAAAATACCATATTATCTACTTATGGGATTTCTATACCAATGCTTAATCCCTGTATCCACACTGATTTATAATGCTCTGGTTTCTCCTTCCATCAAGAGTGATGAGTGCCCAAGATAAATGGCTTCCCTTTACTTTAAAGAAATAGTCCCACTCCCAGATCACCTTCACGGGCTTCTCAAGTGGCACTCGGAGAGCAATTCCTGTTTAACAGGTCTGGGACACACTCCTTTATAGGTCATTTTGTGTCCTGAGTCCTCCACGCTTTGATTGCTCATCTTCCAAGCCAAATCATTGTTGGAATTCAAAACAAAACTGTCTCTCACATTCAGTCCTATGAATGAAGAATGCTGTGTTGTTTCTTTTTGTGTGAATTTAAAAATGGAGCTGGTCATAGTGGCACCTACCTTTAATCCCTATATTTGGGAGGCCAAGGCAAGTGGATGGATCTCTGTGAGATGGAAGACAGCTATGTTTCCATAGTGAGTTCTAGGTCAGCTGGGGCTATAGAAAGACCCTATCTCACAAGAAAAAGAGAGAGAGAGAGAGAGAGAGAGAGAGAGAGAGAGAGAGAGAGAGAGAGAGAGAGAAACATCACAATAAACTGGTGTGACATTAACAGAAATTTCTCACTTAGCAAAAGTGAAAATGATACTTCTGAGAGAACACCGGGGATTCCCAGCCAGTTTGCCCCATCTGATAAGGAATGGAGGAGACCCGAAAGTTCCTGCTGGCCCATGGGAAATTTAGAAGTGAGTGAGAATGAAGACTGACGCTAAATGTCAAGCACTCTGTAGCTGAGGGTTGTACGATTGAAAACTCCAGACTGGGAACAGAAGGTGCCAATGTACCTTGCACACCTGTGGGATCATCCTATCCAGTTTGAATTAGGGGCTAGTTCTCAGCTAGCATCCCTCAGGGCACAATGTGAAAGTCAAGAGATTCCTCTGACCCCACCCCAAAAGGGAGCAACGTGGCCCAAGCACATGATGCTAGGTTGAACAGCAGTATATAGGGGCAGTGAGACTGGGGTTTGTGATGGGATCTGATAAATGATGTCATTTTGCTTATGAAAGTGACTTGCAGCATGCAATAAATCAAATTCTCCATTACCATCATCACAGAATTCCCAGTCCATTATTTTTGCTCATATAGAGGCTGAAGAAGGCCTGAATTTCAAGTGTCAGTGATTTGTGTGTTGGATGGGGATCTATCAAACCATGAAACTGGTAAGCTAGTGTGGGGTTGTATGGAGGACGAATCAGGTCACCAACCTGTGGAGTGGATTGTGAGTGGGCGTAGGCTAAAGATTGGCCATCAGCCATCAGCCTGAAATTCCTGTTCAGAGACCAGCAGTCTTGGGGCAGGTGGGAAAGCATGGACAGGTGGGAAGTGTTCCACTTCCCAGGCTAAGGATCTGGGGTGGAAGTACCTTTCAGGTCAGGTTACAAAAGTAACCAACTAACTTCTGTGCTGAGGGGTCAGTTCCCCACAGTGATCACAGGCGGCCACTGCTCCCCTTCCCGGTGCTGTACCTGCTGATAGCAAGAGAATCTTCCTATGCACATCCACAGGACCAGAACAATTGTGGGGAATGTGGCCCAGCTTCCAGGGAGAAGTTGTGCTTGGTCCCGGGAGAAATCGCATGCCATCAGCAGCAGGCACAGCAAGGACAAAGTCAGACCTCAAAAGACCAAGTCAGAAGGGACTGTGGAGAGCTGCATGGAGAGCATGGCATGCTTTGCCAGAGCCCAGTGCTCTCTGGGAAGAGAGGAAAGAGAAGAGGAAGGAGCACAGGTCTCTGAAAAGCTACTTCTCTCTAAAAGACTGCATTAACCTTGAATCTACTGAAGGAGACCAGTTGTGATTTAAATTATCTCAAATTAAAATTAAAGGACAGTCACATATTTTTACCTACTGAAACTATAGCTATAATTTTAAGTCTTTACATAACTCTTAGTGAGATTTTTGGCCTCAATAACCAGTAGGTAATTTTTGCCAAATGTATGTGGTTTCAATTTTAAAGAGCCGGTTTCAGGTTCTGGGTATTTTTGTCATTCTTCCTCCCTCCAACCTTACTTCATTCAAATGTCTGCTCAAAGATCATCTCATTAAAGAAGACACTTTCTACAGTAGCCACTGTTCCTGTCACTCTTGCTTGAGCATGGACCACAATATGACATTCCACTATGCATGTGTCTTTCTTCCCTGCTAAGATATATGGTCCATAAGTACAGGGATTTGATTATTTGGCTTATGATTATTCTAGTGTCACAATATTAACTACTCAATAAATATATGCTGGAAAAGTTACTAAATTTAGTGGACAAGGCCTTAGTGCTAATGATACTAATACCAATCACTCTGAATAAGAGATAAAAGAGAGTGTACCCATAAAAATATCACAGGAGTTGTAAATCTACAAGTGATCAGTAGTGTCTTTGTTACTGTCATGGCATGCTTGGTTCAAGGGGCCTCAAATAATATTAACAAAATCCCAGTGGTGCTTCTGCAGTGTCTGCTCTCTTCTTAGTTAGAATTAGCCATAAAGATGGAGCCACTCTTCGATTCTATTCCTCCTTAGTGTTCAGATTTCTGACCAGTGCCTGGAACACCTTGAATGAAGCAAAATCTACGTGCTTTTTTGGCAACTCATCTAATCTCACTTCTTTTACTATCTAGGAAATCAAGGTTCTTAGACTGTCTAAATTTGTGTCTCTGAAGAAGCCTCAATATCCTTCCCTTGACTTGGAAAAGGTTCCAAAAGATTTTTGCAAGGCTGGTTCCTTTCATCATTTGGGTTTGGCAGAAACATCTGTCTTCTCAAATGACTGTTTTCTGACTACTTCTGCTCAGATCTTGCTCAGATCTTGCTCAGTTCCTTAGTGAAAGAGAGATACAAATGAAAGGGAACAAAGTACCATGAGATATAACAATGTATCCAGACAAATTTAGATTAGAGTATGATGTTCCAAATGACACTTGAGACAATATTAGAATTAAGTTAGTAAGCAATAGAGAAGACAGCCTACAAAAAGAAGGTTGGCTGAGCTGAATCCCTAGGACAGAGGAACTTGGTCATTATTTTATTTATTTATTTGTTTGTTTGTTTGTTTGTTTATTGACAAGATCTCTTGTAGCCCAGGCTGGCCTCCAGTTTGTTATATAGATGAGGTTGACCTTGAACTCCTGGTATTCTTGCCTCTATCTCTGGCTGAGATTACCAGTGTTCAACATCATGCCTATCCACATTCCTTTTTTTTTTTTTTTTAATTCTAACTTCTTAAAAACTGGTTGTAATTGAGAAATGTAACTCCAGTTCCAGAGGCTCCAATACCAACTTCTAGCCTCTGCAGGCATTGTGGGAGAATAGTAGACTTCCATACATGCAGGAAAAACTCTCATATACATAAACTAAAATAAAAATAAATAAATAGAAATTTTAAAAGTCTGTGTCAATGCAGGTTATATATGTTTCTATAAATTAAGCAATGTTTTCTTCCAAAAACATGTTCAGAGAATAAAGATTACATAGACTTACATCCAGTTGATCAATTATGAACCTTTTATCGCTTTTTTCTTTTTCTTTATTATTATTATTTTTCACTCTCCCTGTAAGCCAAGCCGTCCAGCAATTTGATATGTAAACCAGGCTGGCATCAATCTCACAGAGATTTGTTTCCTCCTCCTCCTGAGGGCTGGGATTAAAACTATGTACCACCATGCTAGGCACTTTCGTTTTTATAGTTGACAGTTTTTTTATCCTCTTAAAGAAACTTTCTTATCCACAAATTAGAAAAATGTTCACACTTTTTATACTTGAAGATTTCGTTTAGTTCTACTTAAGAGTTAAGGTCTTCTTTTTTAATAAATCACTTTTATTATGGGAGTGGAGTTATAACTCAATGGTAGAGTACTTTCTTGCATAAGGCCTTGGACTCAATCTCCAAGACTCCCCCAAAATAATTTAGTTGAAATAAAATTCTCTAAAAGCATTGGTTAAAAAAATCACTATCCTTTCCCTATTGAATTATTTTAGTGCTCTTCCAGATTCCACTTCCCCATATTAAGCATGGGGACTTCGAAATCACGTGTTCCATTTCCTTGATGTATTTGTCTCTCCTTGTGCTACTGACTTCACTACTACAGCTTTACAAATCATGTGTTCCATTTCATTGATGTATTTGTCTCTCCTCGTGCTACTGTCTTCACTACTACAGCTTTACAGCAACTTTGAGAACAGATGCTGTGCCTGTGAAATTGCCAAGTGAAATGAAAGCCAGAGACCCTGACTTGTAAGAGCATTCTCTTCCCCCCATGTCCACATCAGTGCACCATGAGCATTGGCAGGACTGGAAAGGAGTGAGATGCAGTATGGAGGCTGAGTGATGGGGACTCAGTGGGAATGATTCCAAGCGGCCCTTATAGGAGAAGGTTGGGATGACCTTATTACTTATCGTTATTATTTTTTAAATATTTATTATTTATTATTTTATAATTTATCATTATTTTATAATAATCTTTTTATGTAATGTATAAAATTATATGAATATTATGTATAATTGTATTATATTTTGTGTATAATATATAAATATAAAATCATAATTATTTATACAAATTATTACTTTAAATATATTTTTATTTACTATTTTTTATGTGTATGAGTGTATTGCCTGCATGTGTGTAAGTGTACCTGTGTCATACAATGCCTGTGGAGGTCAGAAGACAACATTAGATCCCCTGGAACTGGAGTTACAGATGGCTGTTAACTACCTAGTGGGTGTTGGAATTCCAACCCAGGACCTCTGCAAGAGCAGACAGTGCTCTTAACCACTGCACTGTCTCTCCAACCCCAGGAATGAGAGTAAATAGAATGCACCATGTATATGTATGAAATTGTCAATTTTTCAGTCCATCAATAAATAAAGGCTCTTGCAAGGAAGAAGACCTGTTTCCTCTTCCCTTACTGAATAGCACAGCTCCTGCTACAGAGCCCTGAGGAGCATCCACCTTTTAGAAAGGTGCCCTGAGGAATTAAAAGACCAGAACACCATTACTCTTACCCCTTCTAAACCCACAGAGGAGGTTAGGGGCTGCATCCTCCCATGAGTCTGCTGATGTCCAGAGGAAAGCAAATACAAAGACTCTTACCAACTTCTTGTCTTCACTTGTCAACTAGCTTCTTCCAGGTTTGGAGGAAAAGCCTGCAGTGTAGTCTAAGATAAAACCAAACCAAACTGATCATATCTCACTCAGTACTCTAGGGTTCACAGTAATCATGCTCATTCCAGGGCGGGTAATGGAAAAGGTATTTGAAAGGGAAGGAGCTATGGGTCTCCCTAGGGCCAGACATTTACTGGGTTGCCCAACATGATGAAAACCTTGAAGCTATATCTCACTGAACACACCTAACTACTAGTGCACATAGCTATCTGTAATGGTGAATCTAGAATCTTCTGGGAGACAGACCTCTGAGCATACCTGTGGGGCATAATCTTGGTTAGGTTCATTTAGGTGGGAATACCCAACCGTGGTTTCCGATTTCCTCAACACAGTAAGGAAATGTGAGTCAAAAATTCTCTCTCCCTTACACTGCTTCTGCCAGAGCTTTTGTTACCACAGCAGAAGAAAAAGAAACTAAGACATGGTCCCTCTCAGGGAGAAACTGGAGGGCCCAAGGCGGAACTAAACCGGAAACCCTTAAGCCGCCAGTTGCATGGAGCCAGAAGAAGGTTCACCTAAATTTTGGTAACAGAAGAAAAACCATTTTCCCACCACTGGGAAATGAAGGCATTCATTTACATGCAATAACCTCTGCCTACCCCGTCCTTTCTTCCTTCCAGCAATATTTGAAAAGAAAAGGAACTGTGTATTAATTATTAAGTGAGTTGATTATGGGTAACCAAATGCCAGAGAAGATTTTGAACTGGGTCAAGTTTTCTAGGTGCCTGTTATATATAGGATCTAGAAAAGTAATTATTCCATTTCACTGTTTCACCTCAGTGAACAGATTCCCCAATAAACATGTATATACTTCATAGAATATGCATGATCTTTAAAATCATACCAAAATAAACTGAATTTGACATGATCTAAATTAGGAGTTGAAAGCTATATGCTTAGTTATACTCTCTTGGTATAAATTAAGAGGGAGTGTCACCTGTCTTCGGGGCAGCAATGTGAATGATATCTATGGTTATTCTTCTGGAAAGACAGTCTGATGTAGTATAACCAAGAAGTTAGCTGAAAAATTTAGAGATGATGACCTCTATTCTTGTATGTATTTCTGAATAAAAATCTATGAAAGTAACTTTAAAATATATTCCATTTGCAACAATTACACTTGAGCGCTCCATAAAGAATGATTTAGTTCCATGAAGGTTGGATTTTTTATCATTTTCAAATGGAATCTTTTATTTAAACTAAAATCAATCAAACCAATCATAAATAGTGAGATTGATTTTTGAGGTCATGGACCTGAATAGCAATCATCCCATAGCTCAGGAAGAGTTTTAAAGTATTTTGCATTTCAATGCATAAGCTTAATATGGATATAGAACTAAAATCATTTAGTGATGGAAGAGAAAATTGAAATATTTATCCTACTGTATGATAAGTTATACAATTAAAACTAAATTTAGACAGGTTCCCAAGGCTTTAGTATTATGGACCTCATTCAAAAAGTGAGATGGTCCATATACATAGAAAGATGAGTGAGACAACTCTTTAGTTTAGAATACAATGTTGACTTTCCCAGCCTCCTGTCAAGTATGGAGTAATCTGTGGCTGTAGATTAGCAGAAGAGCCTGTGTTTTATATACACAGATGTAATCAGAAGGCCTAGCTTGTGTCTGTTTCTACATTTAGCAAAATATGTTTATGAAGTCATATTAACAAAATCTTGCAGGTAGGCCTCTAGCACCAAAAATTTCTTTAATGTACTGAGGCCCGAATGCACCCTCTTCTTGGAAGGTGCTCTTCTCAGTATTTGTGCAGAAAGCCTAACCAGAAATTAGCTTTCACTAAATAGTTTTATAATTGCTCTTGTGTAGCATGTGTTAAGTCAATTTATATCTAGAAGATGCCAAAGCTGATGAAAATGAAAAAAAAAACTCAAGTCAGTCATCTGGATAGTTAGGCCTGTCAGGCAGGAAACCAAGGCCTGCTGTGTGGAGAGACAGGAGTCCACTCTAGTTCTGCAATAAACAGCTGTGTAGTTATTATTCATTTTGAGGAATGTGTATTTTCCCGAAGAGATTAGATTACAAATGGCTTCCCTCAGGCAGTTGCTGAGCAGAGTCTGTTGCCCTCCCTATTTTCTCTTGTCTGCCATGGACGGGGCATGAGTTGCCAAGGCACAGCTTATCCAACGACTGCAATCCAGGTCCTGGTCCCCCTGTGTGGCAAATTAAGGAATGGGCTAGTCAAAAGCCAGCTGACAACTGAGTTTGGGCCAATTGTAAGTTCTGAAATAGTAATAATAAAAGAAGAAAGGGGTTCCTTTATTTGGAAGGGAAGTCTTTCTGAAATCATTGTAACTTGTTCTTACAGCTTTATTCTCTACACAAGAAGCCCAGAAATAAAGGGCGGGGGGGGGGAGACCCGTACTGTGTAATTCTAAATCAAAAATTTCCAAAAGCTTGCCTCCATCAACATGTTAGAATCTTATACTATTTTATTAAGACAGCACATATATTTGTTTCCCTTAACTAAAACACACTTATATTCTTTTTTCAGATAAGATTACAAACAAGCCAGACTGTAAAGGGGAGAGATGCACCTCTGCCTCTGCCTGGTCACCAGGGCCTCTGAACTGATGATGGCAAGCAAAAGGTGCACATGTGACCTGTCAATAAGCCCTGATACCCAGACAATGTGTGAAATCCAAGCCAGGTCCGGCATACCAACCAAACCAGATGACTTCAGGAATTCAGCAGGACTTCAGGAATGTAATAAGCGTTCACTTAATTTAAGTCATGGCTGTTATCCATACCTGTACATAATGCTTAGGCCTCAAATTGCTGGAGATTCTGAGCACTCTCTTCTGTGTAGGTGTAATGTTTTGTCTCGTCGAATGCCTTTAAAACATATTTATGATAGTCTGTACTACAGCACAGTCCCAAGAAAGCAATTGAGTTGATGAGGTCTTTTTTTTTCTTTTTTTAAACACTGAATTTCCAAGTTTGAAAAAAAAGATGAAATAAGCAGCGAGTTATGTTGCTCCAGTTGGTCAGGCAGTAAACAGGGTGTAGCAATCAGACAAAGGTAATTAAACCCATACCTTGGAAGTTGGTCATTCATTCATCTTTACAACTTTGTGATATTTAACATACATGACTCCTTTGGGCAGCTATGCATGGTATTACTAAGTCTGCACTTGGGTTTTAGATTCCTAAGCTACCATGTTTGCTAATTTAAGGGTAATTAACACCCATTGATGAATACCTGTAGCAACCTAGATTTCTACCAAAAAAAAAAAAAAATGGAGGGTGGGGAATATGGCTCGTGGGGAAAGATCTTGCTGTGCAAACGTGAGGGCACGAGTTCAGATCTCTAGCACCCATGTAAAAAGCTTATCAGGGCAGTACAAGTCTGTAGCCTTAGTGCTAGAGATGGGAGACAGGAGTGTCCCCAACTCTAAAGGCAAGCTGCTTCAACATTAATGGCAAGCTCTGGGTTCCATTAGAGACTGCCTCAAAAACTAAGGTAGAAAGGGACACGTGAAGATATCTTGACATTATCCTCTGGCCACAACACGTACTTACAGAGGTGTATACACACACACACACACACACACACACACAGAAGCATACACCCACATACACAACTTTCAAGCAGCAACTATTAACCACTAACTGGAATTAATTAAATTGGAAACGTCGGCTAAGCCTTACAGTATTAAAACGGAAGTTATAGTGCCCAGTTATCTCAGTAGGTAGAGCATGAGACTCTTAAAATACTAGTTACTTAAGAAACAACCAGACACACATATCGAAATTTGTACATTTTCTCTAGGACAACTTCCATGAGAATGTTGTTTTTCACGTTCCCAAATTACAAGGAGAACTAAAGGTGTTTATTTATTAATCAGGCTTTCCTATACTTCCTGTGTTTTGAGTAAATTTGGTAATCCCTGCCATAATGCATACTACCCAACCTGGAGAGCCAGCCTTCCAAAGTGACCTTGGCTTAGGGACCAGAGACACAGTTTAAAGGATAAATGGAAGTTCACATATAAGATTTTTAAAGGTTATTTCTTTAAGAAAAGCATCCCTGAAAGATTTTTCTTCTTATAAGAAAATGGAAAAAGAGAATCCATGTCAATAAATATGTATTTCAGCTTGAATAGTCCTTCTCTGAGTTTTCTTTAAAACACAGATGAAAATATCATCAAGGTACTCAGAACAAAACCATTTTATTAAACAAGCCCCTAAGACTGAAGCACTTACCACACTCCTGCTAACATTTTATTTTTAAATTTGTGTGAGTGTTTTTTCCCTTCCCACATAATAATGTGTAGTAATTAAAGCCAGCAAGTCCCTGATTAGTATGAAAACATTACTCCGTTATTACATTAAGAGTAATAATGCCTTCTGTGCACATAGTCAGCTAAAACCTGGAGGATTATCAAACAGAGCGGCTGTGTGTGGTACGAACCCCATTGGTACAAGGACGACGAAAGGGATGCTCACAACGGTGGACCTTTCAAAATGCAAGAGCGGCCTGCTTGCTTGAGAAATTGGCAAGGCACAGTGACTCTGAGGGAATCTTGGCCAGGGCATACAGATCTGGGAAAAATTGCCATGAGATGCAGGATCCACTTGACAAGGGAGTTATGAAACACTATTCTTTAACCATTTCAGTTAAGAATTAAAGTGGATACAATTGGCCCACTGCTGGACCAGAAGTCTGAACTAGTCTATCAGCATCTCCCAATCCCATATAAATGGAATTCTCCTAGCACTCCTGCAACTGTTGAGGTGCCAGAGTACTCCGTAGTTGCAAACATCTTTGGAGTGTGTTAAGTATAAAGGTGTAGCTCGTCACGAATACTTCTCTGGTTCTGTAACCTTTCAAGACACGTCACAGGGCTGGGTGGAGAGATGGCTCACTGCATAAAGCCCTCACCATGCAAGCACAAAGTCCAGATTTCAGATCCCCAGAACCCACATAAATGCCAAGTGGAGACAGGGAATCTCTGAGCAAGCTGGCTGACTAGAGTAGCCACAAAGTTGAGCTCTGGGTGCAACTGAAAGACCCTGCCTCAAAGAATAGCATGGAGAGTGATCAAGGATGAATCCTGATGTCAACCTTGTGCTTCCACATTGCATATGCACGTGTACAGATACACATACACCCAGAGACATATGTACAACCACACATGTGTAAACAGGCAGACATAGACACATGTACATGACACACATATACATGATTTTAAAAAAGAGATAACTTACAAAGGAAATACAAAAGAACAAGCTATTACATCAGAAAAATTTCTACATTTTCCCCTGGAACAATTAAATCATTTTCCTCATTTTACTTTGATACTATTTTCTATATCTCCTTGTTAAATAGTTAATGCTTTTTTCCCTTTTTTATTGGTATTTTTTGAGACAGGGTCTCTCTGTAGCACCAGCTGGCCTGGAACTCACTATGTAGACCAAACCAGGATGCCTTGAGTCTCATAGAGATCCACCTGCCTCTGCTTCCCAAGTGCTGAGATTAAAGGGGTATGCCACCACATCCTGTGTAGCTAGTGTTTTATAAATATGAATATAGTTCTTTTACACAGCCATCACTTGGTTTTGTAGAACATGATGCCTGCCATATAAGAAGTATACAATATTAATTGCTGACTAAATGAATGAATTAATTATCAACTAGGTCATTTTTAGCTCACCATCACTCTTCTATCAAATTTAAGGGTCTATAAACTGCTGTGAAATGTGACCATCCCAAGAACTTATCCAGAATCTTCACACACTTGTGACACTTTAATTTTTCTTTGCATTGTCCATGACCCAAAAGTTTGTTAAGCAAATTAATTATGGATGCAAGTTTCATGGAATATAAACAGTATTTCAGAGAATGATTTACTTGTTAAATACTATGTGAAGATAAATTCTTAAAGGAGGAGGGAAAAGAAACAATCATGGTCAGCTGATATAGACAACCTCAGCCAAATTCAAAGTAGGATTCAATGAAATGAAATGAAAATTATTTAATGAATGTACTTCATTCTGTTGAAGATGTCTGGAAAAGTCAGCATGAAACTAAACCCAATTCTCAAATGACTCTATCAGGAAAGCACTGTCTAGATTGGATGTGTGTTATTGAGGGAGGGCCTATTATATGCTCAATTGTAGAAGTCATGGTCCTGGCAGAAGTTCTGATAGGCTGAGGAATCTGGGTGCACAGCAGCTTTATTCCAGTGCTGAAGCCTGAAAAGAACTGAGAAGAGCAATAGTCTCTAAAACACTCCATCTTTTCCTGGCAGATATGTACAAACATATGAATAAGGAAATAAGAAACACAATTGTGAAGGCAAAAACATCAGAACTGCATTGAATTTAGATATTTTAATTCAATTGGCTTCTAGTAGGTTTTTTGTAAGTCCTTTATTTGTAATTACATATAAATAGCATAAAGGTATATATTTATTTATTAACACCATTTTAACATTATAGGATTCTAAAATGTTTACTTGTGGAACAGGCAAAAAAAAAAAAATTGGAAAATCCGGATCCAAAGCATAGTAAATATCCAATCAATCTTTGAAAATAAAATCCATTGTTTCTGAATACAAGTACTTTCCAAAAGGTGCTGTTCTCAGCAAAAGAAAGTACAGTAAACATACAAAGAGTTGGCAAGGATAATGAAGATTTTTGATGCATTAACTTAAAAAACAGAATGAGAATTATTTAATGAATATACTTGAGTCCTATTTTTTTCTGTTCAAGATATCAGAAATCTTTAAAGGGACACAAAACAAAGTTAACTGGTTAACAGCAAGTGAAAAATTAGTAGGAATTTTGGAGGGAAAAACATCCCAACACCAGAAGTAAACAAGGGCGTAGGTCCTCCCCTAGGAACATCAGTTTGGGGAAAATTTAGGCCCTTTTGAAAATGTAAAGGAGAAAGACCAGATTTGTAAGCATCAGATTTACCAGCTCAAGCAATCCCCGGTAACAAAGAATCCCGTTGTCCAAATGCTCAAATTGACCTCAGCTGTCTGGAGAAGCAGGTCTTGATCTAAAGCCTGGGGAACGAGTCTTGTGAGCTCAGAGGACCATCTTCTCTTTGTTATTTTGTTCTCTCCTGTTTGTCTTGTGTTGTGTTCTGCCTTCGATTTAAGAAAAAAATAAATGAAAGGGAGACTGTAATTGAATTAAGAACAGCAATTCTCAAACTGCACAGTTTTTCACGTGAGACCAAAAGAAGATTTGGTTTTGATCTTAGAGCAACCAGATGCCCTTCTTTATTTAATAGATTCCCCCAACTTAACGTGGGTACCCGCCCCCCCACACACACAAGTAAATTCTATGTAACAAATTTAAGGAAAAGAATAGATAGAAACACAACAAATGTTTCCCGTTTTCCAAGTGTGGAAACAAAATAGTTCTTTTTCTAGTTTAGGTGCAGATTTGCTTCCCTGGATTTGAGGTAGAGAAGGAAGAGTGGCAAAGTCAGACCAGGGCTAGGAGGACGAAAACTTATATAGATTTCGGCAAATGTTAATTTCTATTATTTTATAAGGCCAAGGGGAAAATGAACTTTTCCCAATTGTCTGAATGTTGCAAAATATATGAACATATTAAGTGGATACTTAACCTGCTTTCAATCAGTTTTTTTTTTTTTTTTTGGTCTTTTTGATCCGGGGTCTCCTTGTAGCCCCAGCTGTCCTAGAACCCACTCTGTAGACCAGGCTGGCCTTGAACTCACAAAGTTTTTAAGTTGCTTGAGACTTAACTTGGACCTTGCTTTCCCTATAATGTAAGATCCATGGATGTTTGTTCACTACAAGAAGCCTAGTTCTCAATGCACACTCGTCGAAATGGCATAAAACAATCTTTATTTCTGCAAGCCATTAGTTTTATTTCAAGTTTATATACTAGTAAAAAATAAGGAAAAAAGTTCTGTTTGAATAGCAAAGTGGTCCTGACTTTGCGTTGTTTATCTAACCACTTTATCCTTTATCGTGGTTGATCTTAAAAGTTACTGTGGTATTAAATACAAACCTCAGAAAGCAAGAGCCCTGCTTTTTGTAAAACTCCTAAGAATGATAGAGAAGGAAAACAAGGCAAAATGAAAAGACAGTAAAACAGGCACGAAGTGTAAAGAAACAGAAATGGACAATGCCACAGAACTTCTGCCATCCCTTTGTGCTCTGAAACACCTCCAGTAAACTTGCTTCAAGGGGGGGGTCACAGGTTCCTTTGTAAGCAGCTGCCAAAAACTTACCCGAGCAGCCCAGCTGATCACTGCTTGCGTGGTTTCTGAACCAAAGTTTTATGGGAGTAAAATCAGGTGAAATACATTTATGAGGTTTTGACCCAGATAATCTCTTCTAAATCTTGCCAAGACATTGGATGCTTGATCCTTTACCATATTATTTCAATAAATAAACTGAGGTTGAGTGTAAACTCGATACCAAAGCATGTCATATCTCTACTGTGAAGATCTCATGCATGGACGTGTTAGCATGCATGCCTGCATGTGTGCTTTTGTCGATTAATTCATTCATTTCCTTGCTTCTGATGTCAAGCTTATATACCTTGGGATGAGTTTTTCTAGTGCTTCAAATATCATGATGAAAATTCACTAATAAATACTAATAGTCCAAGCTACTGTCAGGAATTAGTGACCCTAAAAATGTTCTGATTCTAAATATCTTTGGCAAAACTCATAATTAAGAGTCAAAAACTGGACTTTTTTAAAAATGATGTGGTTTATAATATACAAAGTTTCTAACAAGTTAAAAAACACCCTCTAGTTATAACTTCAGCTATGTCTCCTTTGTGTTTTTACCACCATATTCCATCCCATATTACCTTTCATTTTCATATCATGAGACTCTTGCAATCTATTCTTTTAGTGGAATTTTAATTTTAATTAATATATTTCTTGCAACCTAAAGCATTTCCATATGAGAGTAAATGGTAAAAACTCTGCGGGCGATAGGCAAATGTTTAGCAACCCATATATCACAATAGAGTGGTTATAATTGCCTTAAACTCAGTAGTAATTGACCAAACTCCCCTAAACCCCTATATGTTATGAATCATTAGTCTACTAAAACTGATATAAGTTACTTAATATACATCTTAAGAAAATTTACAAAAGTCAAATATAGGCAGTTTGTAAATCCTTAATTTGATAACTATATTAAACAAAATTTTAAACCAGAAAATCTTGAGCAAAGACTGGGAGATTGGCATGTTGCTCATGGAGACTCAGCAGGGCTGGAGAGGCTCTTCATAAAGCTCTTCCTCTCTTCTGCATCTTTATAGACAAGATTAATTAGTTGCTTGCTTGCTTTCCACTTCATGTGGTATTGTGTAAATCTGGCCTTGATGGCCTCATGTCTGCTGAACAAGAATGCATCAGAGAAGCTGGGAAACAAAACTCAGCCCTTCTTTCTATTCCAACATCGAGCCATGACCCCCAGGGCTCCCTGCTTTCCTTCCTCTAGATCTTTTGGGCTAATTGAGAAATGTTTAGCTAGGTGTATTTTAGACAAACATTATAAAAATATCCCACATGTAAGTAACTAAGTAAATGACTAACCAGGATGAAATAAACATACAACATTAACCCACCAATGAGCAGTGAGGAAATTAATACTTTTCTAGGTCAATACAATTTCAGAAGTTTTATTCATCTAACATCATTCAAAAATAAATATTCCATTATATAAATAAACCCCTCCCCAGCTTCTCTCTGGTGCCCTTTCTGTCCCAGGAAGCTCTCTTTCTTATTTCTTATCATATATACATATTATATCTATATATATATATATTCTATATATATATATATGAGATTATTTAGGACTGCAAGAGCTCCTGTGTCATTTGTTTGTTGATGCTTTTCCTCTGTTCACTATTTCCACAATTTCTGTGGAGATTCTATAGCCACTTCAGCTATTTATTTGGTCGAAAATAAAATAAATTAGACCTTTACATTAAGATTAGTATGAAGAGTTGAAAACAGTTTGGTATAAGAAAATGCCTAATGCTAATATTAATTGTTGCTATTATCAGCCATCTTTGCTTGGTTTTTGCTCTTTGTTTCATCTACTACTTTGCCTGTGATGTTAAATTTTGAAGGGCATGTCAGGGTTTAGCATGAAATCTGTCAAAATGGCATTTGAGTCATAAAGGCTTCATCTTTATGGGACAGCCTCTGATATTCCCAACTGTAGACACTATAGTAGGAACAAAGAAAGACAATCTTACAGAAACTGAGTGACATGCCAGGTATTCAGAATGCCTTCCAAGGCTGATGGCTTCACTGGAAAGGGCTTGACATGATTGGATTCCTCTTGAAGTCTCTGACAACCGGGGGGGGCCTCAGGGAAAAAACGCAGGGTTGCTTTAACTATCTTTCAGTCACAGAAAATACAAGGACATGTTTTCCAATGTGGTCCTGGCTTTGTGGGTAACGAATGGAACCAAGGGGTTTGGAAGCAGATATCCTTCGTAGCTGAGAGCTTGTTGGGGTAGAGAGCTCTGTGTGGGGAGAAATAGGAGGAGGATTTTTTTTACGGAAAGTATCGTTTGATTTTTTTTTTTTTAAATTAGTTTTTTTGATGCTTTGTGCATTTCATACATTTTTCCAATTCAGTTCAGCTATTTTCCCTTTCCCCTGCCCCCCCCCCACTCCCCACCCCTCCCACCCCACCACAGCTCATGCATTCTGCCATAATGTCCTGCATCTTTCTCTCAGTTTTTTTTTTTTTTCATTTTTAGCTATAAGTGATATAGGCAGTACATAATATATAGATGATGGGCTCAGCACCAAGGCATATTACACTGTTTAATAACTACTTATGGGCTGGACTGGAGAGATGGCTCAGTGACTAAGAAGAGCACTGGCTGATCTTGCAGAAGAGGGTTCAGTTCCCAGCACCCACATGGCAGCTAACAGCCTTCTCTAACTCCCATTCTAGGAGATCTGACACCCTATTCTGACCTTCATGGGGACTATATAACCCAGGTGCACTCACACTTGTAGACAATATACACTGATACATATAAAATAATGATAATAAATAAAATACTTGAACAAATAACTACTTACTAATAGGCATGAGGAAAAAAACTAAATTTTTTACAACCTCTCCCTACACAATTAATGGCAATGATAGCCAAATAAGAATTGTGGAATCAGTTGTTAGAATGGCATGTGAGGCCTGGTCTGCTGGCTTTGTGTGTGCATCCAAGTAATCTCCAGCTAGAAGTCACTCTTCTCCTTATTCTCCAAGGAGCAAGGATTCCATTCCTTTCCCACCAGCTATGAAACTGTCAAAGTTTACTCCCATTTACATAAGGATTTACTATTATTTATTTTATTAATGTTCAGTGTAGAAACTAATGGCTTTTGTTATAAGAATTTCGTGCATACATATCATTGTACCATGCTCTTATCCCCCCTACACACACATACACTGCCTTACCTCGTCCTCCCTCCCCAGCTTCTTTCTGGTGCCCTTTCTGTCCCAGGAAGCTCTCTTTCTTATTTCTTATCATATATACATATCATATATATATATATACATATATGAGATTATTTCAGAACTGCAGAGCTCCTTGTCATCTGCTTTGTTGATGCTTTTCCTCTGTCACTATTTTCACAATTTCTGTGGAGATTCTATAGCACTTCAGCTCATTTATTTGTCTAAAATAAAATAAATTAGACCTTTACATTAAGATTAGTATGAAGAGTTGAAAACAGTTTGGTATAAGAAAATGCCTAATGCTAATATTAATTGTTGCTATTCATCAGCCATCTTTGCTATGGTTTTTGCTCTTTGTTTCATCTACTACTTTGCCTGTGATGTTAAATTTTGAAGGGCATGTCAGGGTTTAGCAGAAATCTGTCAAAATGGCATTTGAGTCATAAAGGCTTCATCTTTATGGGACAGCCTCTGATATTCCCAACTGTAGACACTATAGTAGGAACAAAGAAAGACAATCTTACAGAAACTGAGTGACATGCCAGGTATTCAGAATGCCTTCCAAGGCTGATGGCTTCACTGGAAAGGGCTTGACATGATTGGATTCCTCTTGAAGTCTCTGACACCGGCCTCAGAAAAACGCATTGCTTTAACCATATCTTTCAGTCACAAGAAAATTACAAGGGACATTTTTCCAATTGGTCTGGCTTTGGGTAACTAAGAACCAAAGTTTGGAAGCAGATATCCTTCGTAGCTGAGAGCTTGTTGGGGTAGAGAGCTCTGTGTGGGGAGAAATAGGAGGAATTTTTTTTACAGAAAGTTCTTTTTTTTTTTTTTTTAAATTAGTTTTTATTGATGCTTTGTGCATTNGGAGAGTGATCAAGGATGAAATCCTGATGGTGCAACCTTGTCTGTCACATTGCGATACTGCAGTGTACAGGTACACATACACCCAGAGACATATGTACAACCACACAATGTGTAAACAGCATACATGACACATGTAGAGACACACATATACCATGATTTTTAAAAAAAGCAGATTTAACTTGACAAAGAAATGACAAAAGAACAAGCTATTACATCAGAAAAATTTCTACATTTTCCCCTGGAACAATTAAATCATTTTCCTCATTTTACTTTGTGATACTAGTTTTCTATTCTCCTTGTTAAATAGTTAATGCTTTTTTCCCCTTTTTTTGTATTTTTTGAGACAGGTCCTCTGTAAGCACCGACTGGCCTGGAACTCACTATGTAGACAACACCAGGATGCCTTGCGTCTCATAGAGATCCACCTGGCCTCTGCTTCCAAGTGCTGAGATTAAAGGGGTGTATGCCCCAATCCTTGTTTAGCTAGTGATTGTTATTAACATATGGCAATATAGTTCTTTTATTCACAGCCATCAACTTGGTTTTGTTAGAACATAGATGCGCTGCCATATAAGAGACGTATCAATATTAGAATTGCAATGACTAAATGAATGAATGGTAATTATCAACTAGATCATTTTTAGCTTCACCCCACTCTTCTATCCCAAATTTAGGGTCTATACACTGCTGTGGAAATGCTTGAACCATCCCAAGAACTTATCCAGAATCTTCACCCACTTGTTGACACTTTAATTATTTCTTTGCATGTGTTCCATGACCCAAAAGTTTGTTAAGCAAGATAACTTTGGGATGCAGAGTTTCATGGAGGTATAAACATAATTTCAGAGAATGATTTTTACTTGTTAAAATACTAGTGACTGATTATAATTCTTACAAGCGAGGAGGGCAAAAGATAACCATCCAGAGTCAGACATGAACTAGACAACCGCAGCCAATTCACAAGTGGATGTGCATGATGCAACATGAATACTTATTATGTGAATGTACTTCATTCTGTAA
Source organism: Rhizomys pruinosus (assembly GCA_009823505.1). Taxonomy (NCBI): domain Eukaryota; kingdom Metazoa; phylum Chordata; class Mammalia; order Rodentia; family Spalacidae; genus Rhizomys; species Rhizomys pruinosus. The sequence continues at coordinate 3,397,936 of VZQC01002448.1, forward strand.
TTGTAGATGTCTGAACATCAGCATGAAACTACCCACATTCTCCAATGACTCTATCAGGAAGAGTACACTGTGCTAGATTGGATGTGTGTTATTGAGGGAGGGCCTATTATATGCTCAAGTTGTAGAGGTCTATGGTCCCTAGGCAGAAGTCTTCGGATAGGCTGAGGAATTGGGTGCACCAGCAGCTTTTTCGATCCGAGGCATGACAGCCTTGAGAAAGAAACTGAAGAAGAGGCAATAGTTCGGTGCATAAAACACGGTCCATCTTTCCATGGCAGATATGTACAAACAGTATGAAATAAGGAATAAGAGAAGCACAATTGGGAAGGCAAAACATCAGAACTTCATTGAATTTAGATATTTTAATTCAATTGCTTCTAGTAGGTTTTTGTAAGTCTTTTTGGTAATGTACATAAAGATAGCATAAAGGTGTATATTTATTTATTAGACAGGCCATTTTAACTTATAGGATCTAAAATGTTTACTTGTGGAACCAGCAAAAAAAAAAAATTGGGAAAATCCGGATCCAAAGCATAGTAAATATCCAATCAATCTTTGAAAATAAAATCCATTGTTTCTGAATACAAGTACTTTCCAAAAGGTGCTGTTCTCAGCAAAAGAAAGTACAGTAAACATACAAAGAGTTGGCAAGGATAATGAAGATTTTTGATGCATTAACTTAAAAAACAGAATGAGAATTATTTAATGATATACTTGAGTCCTATTTTTTCTGTTCAAGAATATCCAGAAATCTTTAAAGGGACACAAAACAAAGTGATAACAATGGTTAACCGCAAGGTAAAAATAGTAGGGAATTTTGGAGGTAGAAAAACATCCGCAACACCAGTAAGGTAAACAAGGGGCGTGAGGTCGCTCCCCTAGAACATCAGTTTTGGGGAAAATTTAGGCCCTTTTGAAAAATGTAAAGAGAGAAAGACCAGATTTGTAAGCATCAGATTTACCAGCTCAAGCAATCCCCGGTAACAAAGAATCCCGTTGTCCAAATGCTCAAATTGACCTCAGCTGTCTGGAGAAGCAGGTCTTGATCTAAAGCCTGGGGAACGAGTCTTGTGAGCTCAGAGACCGATCTTCTCTTTGTTATGTTTGTTCTCTCCTGGGGGGGTTTGTTTGTGCTTGTGTTTTGCCTTTATTTTAAAAAAAAAAATAATGAACAGGGAGATGTAATTGACTTAAGAAAAGACGAAATTACTCAACTGCACAGTTTTGGGTTCACGTGAGAGCCATAAGAAGATTGGTTTTGATCTTAGAGCAACCAGATGCCCTCTTTTGTTAATAGTATTCCCCCACTTAACGTTGGGACGCGCGCCCCCGCCACACACACAATGTAAATTCTATGTAACAAATTTAGGAGAAAGAGATAGATAGAAACACAACAAATGTTTCCCGGTTTTCCAAGTGGTGGGAAAGACAAAAATAGTTCTTTTTCGTAGGTTTAGGTGCAGATTTGCTTCCCTGGTGTGGGTTAGAGAAGGAAGAGTGGGCAAAGTGCATACCAGGGGCTAGGAGACGAGAACTTATATAGATTTCGGCAACTATGTATAATTTCTATTTATTTATAATAGGGCCAAGGGGAAAATGAACTTTTCCCAATTGTCTGAATGTTGCAAAATATATGAACATATTAAGTGGATACTTAACCTGCTTTCAATCAGTTTTTTGTTTTTTTTTTTGTTTGCTTTTTGATACCGGGTGTCTCCCTTTAAGCCCCAGCCTGTCCTGGAACCCACTCGGTAGACCAGGCTGGCCTTAACTCAACAAGTTTTTAAGTTGCGTGGTAGACTTAACTTGGACCTTGCTTTCCCTATAATGTAAGATCCATGGATGTTTGTTCACTACAAGAAGCCTAGTTCTCAATGCACACTCGTCGAAATGGCATAAAACAATCTTTATTTCTGCAAGCCATTTAGTTTTTGTTGTTTTCAAGTTCATATCAGGTAAAAAAATTAAGGAAAAAAGTTTCGGTGTTGAATTGCAAAGTGTCCTGACTTTGCGTTGTTTATCTAACCACTTTATCCTTTATCGTGGTTGATCTTAAAAGTTACTGTGGTATTAAATACAAACCTCAGAAAGCAAGAGCCCTGCTTTTTGTAAAACTCCTAAGAATGATAGAGAAGGAAAACAAGGCAAAATGAAAAGACAGTAAAACAGGCACGAAGTGTAAAGAAACAGAAATGGACATGCCACAGCAGACAATTCTGCCATCCCTTTGTGCTCTGAAACACCTCCAGTAAACTTGCTTCAAGGGGGGGGTCACAGGTTCCTTTGTAAGCAGCTGCCAAAAACTTACCCGAGCAGCCCAGCTGATCACTGCTTGCGTGGTTTCTGAACCAAAGTTTTATGGGAGTAAAATCAGGTGAAATACATTTATGAGGTTTTGACCCAGATAATCTCTTCTAAATCTTGCCAAGACATTGGATGCTTGATCCTTTACCATATTATTTCAATAAATAAACTGAGGTGAGTGTAAACTCGATACCAAGAGCATGGTCATATCTCTACTGTGAAGATCTCATGCATGGACGTGTTAGCATGCATGCCTGCATGTGTGCTTTTGTCGATTAATTCATTTCATTTCCTTGCTTCTGCATTCAAGCTTATATACCTTGGGATGAGTTTTTCTAGTGCTTCAAATATCATGATGAAAATTCACTAATAAATACTAATAGTCCAAGCTACTGTCAGGAATTAGTGACCCTAAAAATGTTCTGATTCTAAATATCTTTGGCAAAACTCATAATTAAGAGTCAAAAACTGGACTTTTTTAAAAATGATGTGGTTTATAATATACAAAGTTTCTAACAAGTTAAAAAACACCCTCTAGTTATAACTTCAGCTATGTCTCCTTTGTGTTTTTACCACCATATTCCATCCCATATTACCTTTCATTTTCATATCATGAGACTCTTGCAATCTATTCTTTTAGTGGAATTTTAATTTTCAATAATATATTTTCTTGCAACCTAAAGCATTTCCCATATGAGAGTAGAATGTAAAAACTGCTGCGGGCGATAGGCAAAAGTTTAGCACCCATATATCACAATAAGAGTGGTTTATAATTGCCTTAAACTCAGTAGTAATTGACCAAACTCCCCTAAACCCCTATATGTTATGAATCATTAGTCTACTAAAACTGATATAAGTTACTTAATATACATCTTAAGAAAATTTACAAAAGTCAAATATAGGCCAGTTTTTGTAAAAAAATCCTTAATTTGATAACTATATTAAACAAAATTTTAAAACCAGAAAATCTGAGGCAAAGACTGGGAGATTGGCATGTTGCTCATGGAGACTCAGCAGGGCTGGAGAGGCTCTTCATAAAGCTCTTCCTCTCTTCTGCATCTTTATAGACAAGATTAATTAGTTGCTTGCTTGCTTTCCACTTCATGTGGTATTGTGTAAATCTGGCCTTGATGGCCTCATGTCTGCTGAACAAGAATGCATCAGAGAAGCTGGGAAACAAAACTCAGCCCTTCTTTCTATTCCAACATCGAGCCATGACCCCCAGGGCTCCCTGCTTTCCTTCCTCTGTATCTTTTGGGCTAATTGAAGGAACATGTTTAGCCTAGGTGTATTTTATTTTGAAACAGTTATAAAAAGACGCCACACATGTAACGTAACGAAGTAGAAAAATGAGCTAACAAGAAATGAAAAAAACCATTACAACATTAACCCAACATGGCAGTGAGGAGGAAATTAATACTTTCTAGGTCAAACAATGTTCAGAAGTTTATTCTATCTAAGCATCATTCAAAAAATAAGATATTAGCCATTATATAAATAAACCCCTCCCCAGCTTCTCTCTGGTGCCCTTTCTGTCCCAGGAAGCTCTCTTTCTTATTCTTATCATATATACATATCATATATATCACACATCAAAAATAATAAATAAAGGGGGAAAGGGGAGTATGAGTATTATATTAGGATGATAGTAATTATAGCTCGCCTGTTATTTGTATTGTGTGATGGAGGGAGCGTTGGTTACCTCGGTTCACTCTGTGTCCGAATTTGGCTGTGATGAGATTCTATATCACTTCAAGCTATTTATTAGAGATGGTCGAAAATAAATAAATTAGACCTATTACATTAAGATATAGTATGAAGAGTTGAAAACAGTTTGGATCACAGGGAAAAAATGCCTAAGCTAATAGTTAATTGTTGCTATTCAATCAGCCAATCTTTGCGTGGTTTATTGCTCTGTGTTTCATCTACTACTTGTGCCTGTGGATGTTAGAAGTATTTGAAGGGGCATTGTCAGGGTTACGAGACAATAAAGTCTGTCAAGAAATGGGCATTTGAGTCATAAAGGCTTCATCTTTATGGGACAGCCTCTGATATTCCCAACTGTAGACACTATAGTAGGAACAAAGAAAGACAATCTTACAGAAACTGAGTGACATGCCAGGTATTCAGAATGCCTTCCAAGGCTGATGGCTTCACTGGAAAGGGCTTGACATGATTGGATTCCTCTTGAAGTCTCTGACACCGGGGGAGGTGGCCGTCAGAAAAACCAGGGTTGCTTTAACCATTGTCTTTCAGTCACAAGAAAATACAAGGACATGTTTTCCAATGTGGTCCTGGCTTTTGGGTAACTGAATGGGAAGCAAGTGGGTTTGGAAGCAGATATCCTTCGTAGCTGAGAGCTTGTTGGGGTAGAGAGCTCTGTGTGGGGAGAAATAGGAGGAGTGATTTTTTTTTACGAAAGTATCTTTTTTTTTTTTTTTTAAATTAGTTTTTATTGATGCTTGTGCATTTCATACATTTTTCCAATCAGTTCAGCTAATTTCCCCTTTCCGCCCTCCCCCCCACCCCCACCCCAATCCCGGTGAACTACAGGCTCATATTCTGCCATAACTGTCGCTGCATCTTTCTCTCAGTTTTTTTTTTTTTTCATTTTTAGCTATAGGGATATAGGGCAGTGAGCATAATATATAGAATGAGTGGGGCTCAGCAGCCAGGCGTGCATGTACACGGTGGTAACTGACTAACTAATGGGTGACTGGGGAGGGTACGAGATCGACTATAAGAGCCCTGGCGTGCGGGATCTGGCAGAAGAGGGTGTCAGTTGCGCCGTCACCACACAGTGGCAGCTAACCAGCCTTCGTCGGACTCCCTTCTAGGAGTATCTGACACCCTATTCTGACCTTCCTGGGGACTATATAACCCAGGTGCACTCACACTTGTAGACAATATACACTGGAGGTACAGTATAAGGAATCAAACTAAGATAATAAACCTGAAACAAGCCCTAAGCTTACTATAAGGCAGTGGGAATACAAAAACTAAATTTTTTACAACCTCTCCCTACACAATTAATGGCAATGATAGCCAAATAAGAATTGTGGAATCAGTTGTTAGAATGGCATGTGAGGCCTGGTCTGCTGGCTTTGTGTGTGCATCCAAGTAATCTCCAGCTAGAAGTCACTCTTCTCCTTATTCTCCAAGGAGCAAGGAGGTTCCATTCCGCCCCCAGCTCTGAAACTGCATCGGGTGTAATGCACGCCCAGAGGAAGTAAGGAGGTGACGAATTGAGGTTTAGTGAATGTAATGTTCAGGGTAGAAAACGTAAGGCGGGGTTGTTTGTAAAGAGATTCGGTGGAGACATATCATGTGTACCATGCCTTATCCCCCCTACACAGCACGAGGTACACTTGCCTACCTCGTCCCTCCCTCCCCAGCTCTTTCTGGTTGCCCTGTTCTGTCCTCAGGACCAGCTCTTGTAGTTCTTATTCCTTACAGATTCATCTATATATATACAATCATGATGAGAAATTATTTCAGGAACTGGCAGAGCTCCTTTGTCATTCTGCTTGTTGATGCATTTTTCCTCTGTGCACTATTTCAACAATTTCTGTGGGAGAAGTTCTATAGCACTTGCAGCTCATTTATTTGGTCTTCTAAAATCAAATAAATTAGACCTTTACATTAAGGATGAGCTTGTACTCAGTGGATAGTCAACTTATACTCACTCAAAAATGAAAAAAAAAAAAAAACTGAAGGGGAAGAAATGATGCAGGACAGTTATGGCGAATGCATGATCTGGGATTGGGTAAGGGGGTGGGGGGGGGGAAAGGAATAATACCCTGAACTGAAGTGAGAAAAAATGTTGAACTGCACAAAGCCTCATAATAAACTGAATTAAAAAAAAAGATTAGCATGAAGAGTTGAAAACAGTTTGGTATAAGAAAATGCCTAATGCTAATATTAATTGTTGCTATTCATCAGCCATCTTTGCTATGGTTTTTGCTCTTTGTTTCATCTACTACTTTGCCCGTGATGTTAAATTTTTGAAGGGCATGTCAGGGTTTAGCAGAAATCTGTCAAAATGGCATTTGAGTCATAAAGGTTTCATCTTTATAGGACAGCCTCTGATATTCCCAACTGTAGACACTATAGTAGGAACAAAGAAAGACAATCTTACAGAAACTGAGTGACATGCCAGGTATTCGGAATGCCTTCCAAGGCTGATGGCTTCACTGGAAAGGGCTTGACATGATTGGATTCCTCTTGAAGTCTCTGACACTGGCCTCAGAATCTAGACACAAGGAAGATAGTACCTAAGACACTTACAGATACACAGCATCAGACATTAGAAATGAAACCTTAAAGGCCGGCCACATGGTGGCCCATGCCTTTAATCCTAGCACTTGGGAGGCAGAGGCGTTCAAGGCCAGCCTGGTCTACAGAGTGAGTTCCAGGACAGCCAGAGCTACAGGGAGACCCTGTCTCAAAAAGACCAAAAAAAAATAAAAATAAAAAAATAACAACAACAACAACAAAATATATATATATATATATACATATATATATATATATATATAAAAGAAAAATGAAACCTTAAATGTACTGTGCACCATCAAGTCTATATGAAACATCTGGACAGACAATCGAAGGAAGGAGTTATCTTGCCTTGATCCCCATAAAGAAGTGTAAAGCATTTAAAACAACTTGTTACATCTAAGGTGAATGCCCGTGGAAAGAGCTAGGAATGTACAAGTTCCTTGCATGTGATAGATGTCTGCATTTAAAAACACTTTATAAAGATGATCAAGAAAATAGACTTTTCTTTAGATGTCCATTGGTATGCATGATGAAGTTTTGAAAAGTCAAAATAATCCTTTCTTGCAAAAAAGCAAAGCAAGATCATCGTTATTGAGTTTGTCCCCTTTAAGCTGAATCCAGATCTAACTGTTTCAGGATGTTATGTAAGAGGAAAAGCATAAAAGCATTTTGAAAAATGCTCCCAATCATGGTCTTTGTTTTCCTGGTGCTATAAAGTGCTCTGTGTTGATCTTTCTTCTTCTCAGGGGTACTTTTCAGCGTTCTAGAAAGAATGTCTTGTTGTTCCATTCTCACTGAGCACAGATCTATGCTTCATTCGGTACACTAAGGACAATCTTCTATATGTAGGTACTATACTTCTTTAGGACCATTTACCACTAAGCAGGCAAAAGAGAAACTCGAGAGCCATGCTTTCAAGTGCCTGGGAGGCAAGAAGCAGATAAAAAATCATGGGCCGAGACGAACGCTGTCAGCTCCTTCACTTGCTTGCCTTGCATTAGGAATCCGTAGTGCAGACTTGAAAGCAGAACCCAGTTCTAAATTTGGAACCTTAGGAGGAAGTTATTATATTTCTGTGATTAATTTTTGCAAAAGTGAAATCACTCCAGTGATGTCATGGGCTGGAAACTGAGACCCCATGGGAGCCTCCATTGCTTCTAAGGTGAGCTTGCAGGTCATTAGAGCCCATCTCTGGGGAATGAGTTTGGAGACCAGATCAAGCACCAGCTTTATGTAGACCAGTGGCAGGGATTAGTTCTTTTCTCTAGCTGGTATGTAGTTTCCTGCCTTTTATTTAATGTTTCCAAGGTGATGTTTCCAAATGGATGAGACACAATTTCCTGAGCCTGAATGTGAACAAAATTGAAACTGTATTAACTAGTCCTGAGGGCTCAGGCTCTCAGCCTCAAGCATTTATAATCTTGATCTTGTCTCTGGGTGTATTAAATTAGCGTCTGTGATTAGCAACTTGAGAACACAGTTACAGTTTGGCTGTCCTTTGATTCTGAGTATAAATGTATCATTAGGCTTCACAGACCTCAGGCTTTTCATACAGGAACAGGGGAAAGGTTCCAACTACTGGAAGAACGAAGCAATGGCTTCCAGCCACTGTCTTTTGTTTTCCGGCCACTGTAGAGTGCTCCAAGGTGATCTTTCAGGTCTGCTCTAAGAGTATTTTCAGTGTTCTAGAAAGAACATCCTGCTGTTTGGCTTTTACTTATCACAGAGTTATGCTGAATACGATCCTCTAAGGACGATCTGTATTTATAAACCTAAAACCATCTTAAGTTTTCCAGGAATTTTGCCTTTGCAAGCCTTTTATATTTCATATTCTTTCTATGTTTTTCTTTCTCCCCATCCCCATTTCCCATTATAGGGATTTTCTTTTAAACTCATGAAAGGCTTTTAGTATCTGGTCTCCTGAAAAACATGTTAATGGAGTTTTACTGAAAAGAAACATAATTAGATTGACATATAAACTTCATTGGCTAAACCATTTAATACTTGGCATTATTCTTATAACAGAATTTTTATGAATACAAAAATAAGGGTGCGAGGTCAATATTGGTGTATGTTGCCCCATACCTGGTATTTACCCAGACAGTCTGGATCCGGTGCACTGATGTGGTGTTGGAGATGTGAGGAAATCTGGAAATGAGGCTTTGGCGGCCATGTCTGAGTCCGCTTCATTTCCTTCTTGTTTGTTCGTCTCTCACTCTCCCTGCTCCTGTAGATTTTGGATATTCCATTTGGTGGAATGTATTAAATAATGAGCGACACTCAAGTCATGGCTACCAATCTCCGTCACTAATTAAGGGATCTTTCTGTAACTGGTTAACAGCTTTACAGCTGTCAGATCCATCCATGGACTAGTCTTTACCTGCCAAGAATAACAACTCTGTTCTCATCGACTAGTTTAGAAAAGGGAAAGTAGAGCCGAGCACAGATCTATCATTGCAGTACTCAGGGTACAAAGGCAGGCAGATTATGACTTTGAGGCTAGCCTGGGAAACATCGAGACCTGTCTCAAAGAATATCTATCTATCTATCTATCTATCTATCTATCTATCTATCCACCTACCTAGTATCTATCTGTCATCTATCTACATCTATATGAATACTAGCTTTGTGTCAGGTCAAGTCTGACTTTGAGACATCTGGTAAATCAGTTATAGCTCAGCAGATTATTAGAACAAAAAAGAAAAAGGCAGAGGCGGAGTCTTGGAGGAGCACCCTGGATTAGAAGAAGAGGACATAGAGAGTACCTTGAAGAGAAATTTAAAAAATCTGGAAATGGGGGCTGGAGAGATGGCTCAGCAGTTAAGAGCACTGGCTATTATTGCAAGAGACCGGGGTTTGCATCCCAGTATCTATATGGCAGTTAACAACCATCATAACTCTAGTTCTTCTTCTGTCCTCCACGGGCATTACATGACATGGGTACACTTACACATAATACTCTTTCTTACACACAAAAAAATTTAAAAATAATTTCTTTAACCTGGAAATGAGAGTGTGAAAAGAGAAGGAAGAGGGGATTAGGGAGAGAACAAACAGAGAGGGGACAGACACCCCAGGGCTTTAGGGAAAAGGTAATTGGAAACTTTGGGAGAGAGTGACACCCTGGAAGAGACTGAGGAATAGGAATAATTCTTGAGATCTATTGCCATGGATCTTGCACTATAGTCTTCCGCAGTCAGGATTTAAATTGTCTTCAGATTCTTGTGCAAGTTTTGATTTTATTTCCCTTGGACACAGTACAGTGCTAAGTCTTGCTCAGGGGTTTGCACATTTTTGTGGGACTTCTCTTTCTGTACTGCCTCTAAATTGTTTGTTAATTATTTTGAGTAGGTCTGTTTATGTCTTCTAAATAAGGTTAAATCATTCAAGTGTCACATTTCTGTTTCTAACTGTTAACAATCTCTCCAGCACCTTTTAATTATTTACAATGTCCCCTCCACATTGTTTTTCCTCTTGGAATGTCTGCATGTGTGTGTGTGTGTGTGTGTGTGTGCATGTGTTTGTGTGTGTGTGTGTGTGCATGTGTTTGTGTGTGTGTGTGTCTGTGAGTGAATGTGCATCACACTTTTCATTATGAGAAAGGCTCTTTTTCCAGTCTCCAGTTCTCTTAGTGGGAATGCAGATTGAGTTTTTTTTTTTTTTTTTTTTTTTTGTTAAATGTGCATGAATATACTACCTGCATGTAGGTTTGTGCACTTGTGTACCTGTGTCATGCAAAGCCACGGAGGTCAGAAGAGAGTTAAAAACGAATCTCAGGGGCCATGTGGGTGCTGAGGATTGAACCCGGGACCTCTACAAGAGCAGTTATCTTTGAAGCTCCCTCATTTTACCACCGCCTCAGAGAAGGAGGGCTCCCTCCCTTGCACTGGAAATACAGAGCTTTAATGTTCCCTTGTTCTTTGAGCTTGTCTTTAGAAATCCTGTAATTGTAAACTCTTGCTCTGCTACTTTGATATGGAAATAGATTTAAATGCTTCTTGTCAGCTTCACAGCCCAAGGCCATCTTCCCTTAGACCCTTGGGGTTGTCACGTTCAAATTCAATCATCAAGGAAGATAGTACCCCTTTCCCACAAATTCTGTGGGATGGACATAAGGATTCGAACTAAAGTAGAGGTGCCTTGCACCAAGTACTAAAAAATTTAACCCCTGCCACAGTAATAGCAGAAAATTACTTTTCTTCAATCCAACATAGTCAGCAATTTCCCCCTTCAACTCAGTCCTTAAAAGGCTTGCTTATTGTAGAGCTAGAGAGATAACTCAGTAATTAATCAAGAGGGCCCAAGTTCAGTTGCCAGCACCCACATCCAGCAGCTCACAAGCACCTGTAACTCCAATTCCAGGGGGATCTGATCTATTACCTCTGACCTCTGTAGGTATGCATTCATGTGCACATACCCCATAAGTAATAATGATGATGATGATGATGATCATGATGAATAGTACATGTTAAAGCTCCGTTACTCTTGTCTCTGCAGAATTAAGTTTATGATCTGCCCTCACCTGGAGATTTCCTGTTTGTGTTAACTGCAGTTCTTACTTTGGTAATCGGTCACTTTGTTTTCCCTTGGAATTTGAAACCTGAACAAAGTACAGTAAAGTAGAAGCCAAGCAGAAGTGACATGTTTCAATGGTTACCCCCTCAGAAACAACCCTTGAGTTCCTTCTGCCCAGATCTGTGGGCTAGGCCTTCATTCTCTTTCCTATCAATCATAAGTGCTCCATAGTCTTCCAAACAATTAATTTGCCCAGAAATTCTTTAGGAATTAGTCTCATCGAGAAAGGTGACTTATGGCTGGTTATCATCACAAAAACCCTTATTAGGCAAGGAGTATTACTCCTATTAAGGATGAAGAAACAAGCTTCTCAGAAGTTTCTTATTTTTATATAGTTCTCTAGTTGCTAAATAGCAGGATTTGAAAACACACTCTTTCTAGAAATGATTGTTGAATTAAAGCTCACAAACATGCAGAACAGCAGATTCATATCAAGCGCTAAGCTCTTTGCTTTGCTGTGTTTAAGAGGCCTCTTTTTGGTGGATGTGGGGGCCCGCACAGGCTCCCTGAGACCTAACTCTGGGTATGTAGGGGGGAGGGTAGCATCCAGGAGGTGGTTATGAGCACCCCACCGGACTGTACCCTTGTGTACTAGTTTCTGGGCCTGAGGGTGACCAATGAGCTGTGCACCCATTGTTGGGCAGCCATCATCACCCAGGGTACAACCCAGGCTGAGGCAAGAAAGTTGCCGTTAAGAAAGACAATGCTGAAGAATCAAGACAGTGGAGAAGGCAGTTCTTGGCAAAACTAACCTAAGGACAATGGATAAGAAGATGTCTCCTTCCTGGGTCTCTCTGGCCAGGGAGGAAGATGCTAAGGTCACAATTACCAAAGGGAAAAAATAAATAAATAAGAACCTTGGTCATGAAAAACAACAGCAAAAGCGCATGCAATCATCTGCCTCCTTGAGCAAACGTGAAAGGTGGTTTTCTCCGATATTGATGTCTCTCTAGCTCGAAACTCAAGCCAGAAAGTAATCGTTGCCTCCAACTGCTTCACAGAAGCCAAAGTGCTGTATCTTAAAAACAAGTATTATCATGTAGAAGAGCAATAGAGACAGGAAAGCAGTAGGGGCCGGGGAAACTGAAATTGGGACCCTCCTCCAAGGAGCCGGGAACTATTTGCCTCTCATGACCTGAATTTGGGGTCTCTCCCCATGAACCTGGAACTGTGTTCCTGGCCTGTGACCTGGAACTATAGCTATCTCCTATGAGCCTGGAGCTGTGGTCCCCTCCCATGAGTCTGGGACCGTGCTTGTCTTCCAGCTGTGGTACCCATCAGAGTCTGGGACTGTGGTTCTCTCCTGTGAACCTGGAGCTGTGGTCCCATTCTTGAACCTGTACCTGCGATTTCCTCCTGTGGGCCTGAGGATGAGGTACCCTCTTGTGAACCTTAAGCTCTGGTTCCCTTCAATGAGCTAGAGCTGTGTTCCCCTCCAATGAACCAGACTTGTGGTCCCTTCCTATGAGCTGCAGCTGTGGTCACCTCTTGTAAGCCAGAGTTGTGGTCCCATCCCATGAGCCTGGAGCTATAGTCCCCTCCGATATCTTAGAGCTGTGGTCCCCTCCCATGAGCCTGGAGCTATAGTCCCCTCCTATATCTTAGAGCTGTGGTCCCCTCCCATGAACCTGGACACATTGTCCCTACTTCAGAGCTGGAGCTGTGGTTCCCTCCCATGAGCTAGAGTTGAGGTCCCCACCCATGAACCTTGAGCTGTTGTTCCCCTCTTGGGATTTAGAGCTGTGGTCCCCTCCCCGAGCTTCAGCTATTGTCCCTTTCCATGATCTGAAGACGTGGTCCCCTTCCATAAGCCTGGAACTTTGTCCCCAACCATGAGCCATGTTTCTACATTCTTCTGGTGGTAGGCTGATGATGGAGCAGAATAGCGCATGGAGGACTTCCCGACATTGGACAGGAGTTTCAGCCTTCTAAGCATGGTGCATTTCCCATAGACTCCTTTCTGCAAGGTCCCAGATTGTACATGGCAGATTTGGCTTCTTATGCTGTGGACAAGAGCAATCTCTATCGTTTACAGATTCTGGTCGTGAGAGGACTGATTCTCTAGAATGGACCTCCCCCCTCCCCTGAGGAAAAGCTGTGGTCTTCACTCCACACGTGGTATTGAGCACCCAGGCCTTGATGTTGGACCTCTCCCATTATCAGGCACCAAGAGTTTTCCCGTGATTTTTCTATTACTCTTCAAAAGCTCCAGCGTGCCTCTACCTATCCACTTCTTGAAATTAAAAGGATAAAAATCACAGTCTGGGGGAATGGAGAGATGGCTCAGCAGTTAAGAGCATTGACTATTCTTGCAGAAGACCTATGTTCAAGTACCAGCACCCACATGACACCTAACAACCATATGGAGCTCCAGTTCCAGAGGATCTGATGCCTTCTTCTGATCACCTTCACCGTTGCATGGCATGGATGCATTTTCATACATACATGTAAAAATAAAATAAGTATAATATTTTTTTTTGCTTTTTTGTTTTGTTTTGTTTTCATTTTTTTTTAACAATAAGTGATAATTTGTGAGTACAAGCATCCTTCATGTAAAACCAATTTGCAAGCAGTTGTGCCCAAACCCACACAGCTCATGGGTCCCACCATCCAGAAGGGGGGGCTTGTATGTTCAATCAAGTTGATCAAATGAGTGTCCAGTCTATATTGTTGTAGTTTCACCATTAACCCCAATCGAAGCCCTTACATTCTACCACGCCCCCTCTTCCGCAGATTGTTCCCTAGGCTTAGAAAAGGGGCACAGGTGGATGAGAAGCAAAACACTCTACTTTCTCTGGAGCTGATGTCTTGGTCTCTAGTCAGTTCTGGCTGTTTTCTTTCATGGGCTGCCAGCTTGTCCAGGCATAACCTTTCGATCCTACTAATGAAGCACATGCAATTAGATATTTAGGTATTTAAACAGTATAATATATAGCCTTTCGATCCTACTAATGAAGCACACGCAATTAGATATATAGGTATTTAAACAGTACTAATTGTTATGGTAGGTTACTTTGGTATAGACACAGATGTTTGGATGGTATGTTAATTCATGAATTACATTTTCTTCTGTTAAGTATGGCAGGGTCTTCGTGTGGTTTATAACATCTCCTAACCATTAGAGGATGTAAGCTTGTGGCATCAGCCATGGGTTATTCCTCCAAGGAGAGAGCTAATAGCCAATTAGATTTGGGATATACAGACATATGGCTGCCACTGCTGCACAGTATTTCCAGGCAGATGAGGTGTAGCTGGTGCTGACGGAGGAGTCTTGCTTGACTCAAGGAGACCTATATTTGCTTTATTGGTTTAGTGGCCTTTGGTAACACTCTCTGGCATTCCAGAGACCATCTGTATACTTGCAAGTGCGGTCTCCATACATCTTTCCCATGTTTATATCAGGTCTTCAACAGCAGGGCCTTATCGCCTCTCTTCCTGCAGATATCCCAGTTTGGAGGCAAGGAGCCTTTACCTTTTGTGGGGGCTTGGATCCCCTGGCCAACATCTCCTTGGTAGAATAATCCATTGTTGATGTCAGAGCTCCTGTATTAATATATTTTGTTTAAGTGCATAGCTTAAGGAGACTTTAGCATTATATTTGGTTCTGAATAGAGAATAATCCTTTTCACAGTTTCTATGTCCATTAGTCAATTAAAGAAGGCAGTTTTACTGATTTTACAAGAGAATACCTCTATAACAGCTGGCTCCAATCTACAGCTGGAGAACGACCTCATCATCATCATATTTCTCCTTATTCTATGGGGGGGAGTTAAGAAAGTCTCTTGTATTAAAACCTTTGCAGCACCTAGAAGGTAAGCTTCATTAGGAATCATTAAAAATAGTTGTTACTAGTAGGATCCACAGAGGGGCCTGATGTCTGCAGCAATCTGAGGCATTTCTTCCCTTCAATGCCCAGAGGAGTCAATCCTTCTGCTGGCACTTTCTGGTACATCCAACTCACTGCAAAGCTGCATTTTCTTTCTCAGCCACTAAGAAGTATAATATTTTTAAAATCAGTCTGGGAAGGAAAAAAAAAGAAATGGGAAATACTATGACAGCTAAAGTGACATAATTCTTAATCTGAAAATACATAATTATATTTTAGAATATACATTCTCAATTCCATACATGTACTATAATGTTTGATTATTATTTGTTGACAAATCTGTACTACCAAGCTCCAAAAATAATGTGAAATTTGTCAGTGTTCTTATAATGTGAGTTTGTTATTCACTTCCTCTCAAAATCTCCAACATATACAAGCTTTTTAAGAGTTATCAGGACATCTCTTAAAGAAAGCAAGGCTAATATAATATTTATTTAATTTTTGTTTATTTTTATTTTATGTGTATCAGTGTAATGCGTGCACCTATGTAAGTGCACCCATGTTGTGCAGTGCCTACAGAGGTCAGAAGAGGATATCAGATGCCCTGGAATTTAGGATGTTTGTTAGCTGTAATGTGAGTGGTGAGAATTGAATCCAGGTCCTCTGCAAGAACAGCCAGTACTCTTAATCACTGAGCTGTCTCTTCAGCCCCAGAATACACTATTTTATTTTATTTTATTTTTTTTATTTTTTTTTTATTTTTTTTTAATTTTATTTATTTCCGTATGTGTATGAATGTACTGTCTGCATGCAAGTCTGTGAACCCATGACGTGCAACGCCGCGGAGGTCAGAAGAGGGTGTCGGATTCCCCTGGAACTGGAGTACTCCTGGAATTGGAGTTTCAGACGGCTCTCGGCCGCCATGTGGGTGCTGGGGATCGAACCCGGGTCCTCTGCAAGAGCAGTCGGCGCTCTTAACCGCTAGGCCATCTCTCCAGCCCCAGAATACACTATTTTAAAGTAAAATAACATATTCTCTCCCCCCTAATAAAAGACCTTTTCCTTCACATAGTCCCCATAGTTTTTTTTTTTTTTTTTTTGCTCTTAGAACAGCATTTAGTGTGTCAGTGGAGCAAACTTACTTCCCTAGGAGGTTTTTTTTTTAATTGTTTCACAGTTTCATATGAAGTTCTGATGGAAGAGAGGCTGAATGACTTAGGTCTGAGGGTTCATGCACTAGTTAATATTAATTTTTGTTATACTTATGGGGAGGATTATGACTTAACTTCCTGACATCTCCAACATCTACATGCTTGTCACTTTCCCAAATTCACCTCCTTCAAGTTGATTTTCTCCTGTTCAGTAATCTTCTCCCGTTTTCTTCTCAACTACCTTAACTACCTTCAGGTACCTTTGTGACATACATGCTATTGCAGTACTTCCCCACAGTGGTGAGACACAGCCTCTACTCTCTCAGTTCTCTTCCCCTCTTCTACTTGCCCCTACACTCCTCATTCAACCATTCTTTCCTTCTCATTTTTCCTAATTCTACTCCCTTTATTTCAAACTCTCTTTCAGTGTTGTCCATACTGCCCTAAAGCTTTAAGCAATTAATCTATTCTGTACAGATCTCTTTCTTCAACTTTAATTGTAGTCCTGGTCAGCACAATTTATCCAACATTTTTTTTCTCTAATCATTACAAGTTCATTAATCTTGTCTCTTCTAGGATTTTGTCATGATATATCTTCATGGTGAGCTGATGCAAAAGACCTTTGCAATAGGCCTTTGATCAATGATCATCTTTTTAGACAGGACTATTGAGGTACAATAAAGTGATTCTAACTGGATGAGTTTCACCTCTTTTACTTGGAAAAGAATAGAGGTTATCTAAGAATGCTTTGGAGGTTGCTTTTTTCCCCAAATTTAATGGGATTTACACAACCAGGAGAACTCTTCATCATAAGCAGAAAACCCTTCAGTTCACTGATGTCTACAGCAGCTCTATGATTACCCTAGATAGCAGTGATTATTAAGTGGATTTTGTCATCCTGATAATTCAAGGAAGTGAACTACCTTGTCATGGGTTAGACAGTTAATAAAGAGAAAGATCTGTATAGTATTTTGTTACCTAAGCCTCCTATATTCTTGCTTCTGCAAGTGGTCACAGAATGGTGACCCTCCAAAAATGCCCATGTCCTAGTCTCCAGACTGTGAATACATTACATGGCAAAAGAAAATATTAAAGAATCGATCTATATCTGCCACTCAGCGACTGCACTAGAGGGATGGTCCTGGATTATCTCAGAAGTGCCAGCATAGTCACAGTGTCTCTGACTGTGGACAAGAGACTGAAGAATCAGCATAAGAGGGATGCAAAGTAAGAAAGGTTTGATTGGCTGGTGTTTGCTCTCAGGATAGAAGGATGGAATAGGATAGAGAATAGGAAGCAGTAAAAGCAGGGAAGGGATCTTATAGTGTTCAGAACCCACAGTGCATATTGATTTTAGCCAGGCAAGATCAATTTTAGACTGTGCAATGATAAACGTGTGCTGTTTTCAACCACTGTGTATGTAGAAATGTGTTAAAAGAGAAAGAGCAAATCAATATGATACAAGCTATGAAGCATCCCATCTGTGAAATTATTACTTGTGAAATTAATGTACTTACCAATGAATTATTATTTGTGAACTAATATAGGTTAAATAAATATTATTTGTTAACTAAATAATCATGAAGATAAATGATCCTGATTAAAAAACAGTCTGGCAGGTATGATTTAACCAAAGGAGTATGGTGGTTTGAATGAGAATGTATCCCATAGACTCCAAGTATTTATTTGAGCATTATATACCCAGTCAGTGGCACTGTTTGGGGAGGTTATATGAGATGTGGCCTTGCTGGAGGAAGAAGCACATTACTGGGGATGGACTTAAAGAGCTCTTAAGCCTTTCCAGATTTCCAGTTGCTCTCTGTTTCCTGTGCCTGCTTGAAGATGTGATCTCTCAGCTTTCTGCTCTGGCCACATCTGCCACCATGCCTCCTCTGCCATTATGGATGCTAAACCCTCTGAAATTGTAAGCTCAAATTAACTCTTCCTCCTATAAATGTCCTTGGTCATCATGTTTTATGACAGCAAAGTAACAGAAGAACAACTGATACAGAAGTGCCCAGAGTGGAGTATTGCTGTGAAGGGTCTGACTAGGTGGGTTTTTAGAGGAATGTGGAAGATCTTGGAAATTTGGATTACAAAAGCAGTTGTATGCTATAAGCATAGTTTAACAGGCTATTCTAGTAGGAGCCTACAAGAAAGTATTGCTGACGGCAAAGAGATTACAGAAAGAAATAAGGACTTAAACAGCAACTGAGATGATTTGGCAAAGTATATGGCTGCTGTCTGTCTACAATCTAAGAGCTTGCCTGAGGCTAAGTTGAAAAGTAATAGGTAAAAGAAAAAAGAAAATAGGCTAATTTCTTTGGCAGAGGAAATTTCAAGACAGACTAACATTCAATCATTGGCCTGCTTGTTAATAGTGAATATTATGGAACTCTATAATGAAAAAGAGCAAGTGGGGCAGAAAGAAATGCAGAATGCTCAGTTTGAATTGAAAAAGGGCACCAGGAAGATTAATGTTGGAGCCAAACCATGTGCTGAAGGAGAGGGGCTCTCATTGATAAGGAGATTAGAGACATTAAGAGAAGGCCTACAGATTTATTTAAATAATGGAAAGAGTACCTTTGGGTCAAGGCCACACTGAGCTAACCCTCTAACTTGTGAAAAGAAAGTGCCAGAGGAGTTTTCTGCTTCTAGAAAAACCATGGCATAGAAAAAAGCTGCTAATGCTGATGAAGCAGGCCAGGATCAATCCTCGACTGCCAGTCAAACTTGGAGGTGCTGTCCACATGGTGCTGACATTAGAGGCATGAAAGATGTAAGAGTGAAAGGGTCATTGCGTCTTCCTCCACAGTTTGGAAAAGCCATGAAGGCAAGTATGCAGTAGGGGCGTCCCTGCATATAGAAGGCCTTGAAAAGCCAAGAGGCCCTGAAAAGCACTGTGTGAAGCTGTGAAGGTGAAGCCTGGTTGGCAGTTGTGAGATAAAATATATATCTTCTTTGAAATGAACTGATCACAGGAAAAGCTGCATACTTAGAGGGAGGAGTTAAGGGTAAAGCCGAGCCGGAGCAGTGAGTTTCCCTGCTATGTCAGGCGATGCTGGTGTTAACACTGGAATGCAGGGAACTCTAGGACACTGGGGAACAGAGGCATATAAAATCCTACTACACAGGACTGGGGGCTCTCTCGCCATTTTACCAGCATGGGTGGGGGGCACGGAGTTCTTGTCAGGACTCTAGGCAGCCATGCTTTCCACCAGAACCTGCTGTGCTGCACAACCATATGAGTGTATGCTGCCCACCTTCATTTTGGAGGCAAGCCCATTAAATCCTCTAGTTTAGTTAAGAATGGAGCATTCTCTCCTTGCTTTGCCTTAGTAACCAGGGAACCTGGAAACTGCAGAGGTGGGGGCAGGTCGGCAAGCATGTATGCGTGGGCACATGCTGTGGGCACCCCTGCCCTGAGAGGAAAATTCTCTGCAACAGCAGTGGAGACCCCAAGATGTTGGAGATGCTAGGGCCATGAGATGTCTGCCAAGGATAGCTGCATCAAGGAGCAGTACCAGCCCAAGAGAATGTTTACTGCATGCAGCAAAGCTGAAAGAGTTGAGCCATCTAAGCCCTTTGGAAGTAAAGTCCCAGAAATATGATATGGAGCTACTGGATTTGGTGCTTTCTCTGCTGGACTTCGGTCATGTTTTGATCCGGTATTTCCTCACTATGCCTCCATTCCTCCTTTATGGAATGGGAATGTGTAATTCAGTTCCATTGTATGTTGGAAGTACATACTTTGCCTTTTGATTTTATAAGGGCTTACAGTTAAGAGAGTGCCTTGAATATCAGAAGAGGCTTTGAAATTTGGACTTTTGAATAGTATTGAGACTTGTAAAGACTATGTGGACTTTTAATTTTGAACTAAATACATTTTACATTTTATATGGTCATAAGCCAATGGGGGCCAGGGAATAGACTGTAGGGATATGAATGAAAATGTCGCCCATAGGCTATGTATTTTCAGATTTTATTCCCAGTTGGTAGCACTGTTTTGGAAGTTTTAGGAGGTACAGCCTTGCTAGAGCAAGCACATCACGGGGGCTGGCTTTGAGAGTCTCTAAGCCTTTCCAGATTTCCAGCATTCTCTGTTTCCTGTGCCTGCTTGAAGATATGATCACTCAGCTTTCTGCTCTGGCCACCTCTGCCATTATGGACCTTATTCCTATGGAACCATAGCTCAAAAAATCTCTTCCTTCTATAAGCTACCTTGGTCATGGAGCTGTATCACAGCAACAGCAAAGTAACTAATACAAGGGGTAATATTCAGGCCTTACTACTGCTATTAGAAGCAGTTTGTCTTATGGGTTAGTACATATTCTATTTCTTCAAGGGCATTAGAAGATTAATTCAAGAGTGGTGGTACATGCCTCTAATCCCAGCACTCAGGAGGCTAAAGCAGGAAATTCATTGTGGATTCAAGGTCAACATAGGCTACATGATAAGACTCTGTCTAAAAAACAAGCAAACAAACAAACAAACAAAAAGAAATTAAGGCAAAGCAACATGTTATCCCAAGGCAATAAAGGCAGTTGAAATATCTACTACAGACTCATATCAATGAAGTACATTTTATTTAGCACCCTTACTCCCTAAATTAAGTAGTCTCAACCCATTAGACAGGATTGACTTTTTATATTATTATCAAACATTTTCCATAAGTCATACATCATTTCTCAATCAAATCCAAAGTCACTTCCCCTTCCATGTCCCCCACCCCACCCGAGTCCCTGCACTCTGCCCTACATGTCCTGCATCTTTTTCCGAGGCTTTCCAGAGTTTATTTTTTCTTTCAGTTCCTTTGCTGTTGTTCTCGTTCGCACTTGTATTGGCTACATGTATATTATATATATATATTATATTATATAATATATTATATGTATATATATACATAAATACATACATACACATATCACTTGAATTGGAAGACTTTTTTCCCTAATAGATGTCATGTTTTCCTTAAGGAGGTGCTCGAAGATAGGACGCATGCTTACTGGACTTCATTTAGGGGACCATGGGAGGGAAAGACCCCAATGTGGAGCAAAAGTGCAGGATTGATGGTTTTTGGGATTGCCAAGGATTGACTTTTTTTTTAATTTTTTTAATTTTTTTTATTAATTTTATTTATTTCTGTATGTGTATGAATGTACTGTCTGCATGCAAGTTTGTGCACCCATGTCGTGCAAGGCCGTGGAGGTCAGAAGAGGGTGTCGGATTCCCCTGGAACTGGAGTTCTCCTGGAATTGGAGCTTCAGACAGTCCTCGGCCGCCATGTGGGTGCCGGGGATCGAACCCGGGTCCTCTGCAAGAGCGGTCGGCGCTCCTAACCGCTAGGCCATCTCTCCAGCCCCCAAGGATTGACTTTTAAAGCAATCTATGTTGCCTATTCCAATACAATAGGACAAGATGCATATGTGTGTGTCTGAACACATTCTCTGACTTCTACAGTTTCATAGACCAGTCTATTTGCCACATGCTAGTAAAAATTTTAAAATATCAACTCAAATTTTTTCATATTTTATAGTAATATAAAATTAAAGGGAAAAATGTGAACTCTTAAACATATATCAGAATTAACATGCAGTTAATTCCTGGAGGACATAATTCTGGAACATATATGATGCTTATGTGGGCTTATTTTGGAGCAATACAATTGGGAGGGAACCGCAACATAAGGACTGGGTCAAAGAATGGACTGATATAGTTAAATTCAGCCCAAAACAATAAACCTTTGCAGAGAAAAATTTTTAAAAGACTGAGAGAAAGATGCAGGACATGTATGGCAAATGTATGATCTGGGGTGGGGTGGGGGGAAGGGAAAGGGGGACAAGTCTAAATTGAACTGAAAAATGATGTCTGAAATACACAAAACATCAAAAAAAATCTCTTAGCATACCTTAAGATAGGGCAGCTTTGTAGTGACCTAGTTCATTTTCCTCATCCACTGTGTTTCTATCATAGGTGCTTGGAATACATCAGGGATTCACTGTATCTCTAGAAAATTTGTATTTTTTGAGAATTAAAAATAATGCTGGACATGGTGGCACATGCTTTTAATTCCAGCCCTTGGGAGACAGAGGTAAGCAGATATCTGTGAAATTGGGGCCAGCCTGGTCTACATCATAAGTTCCGGGCAAACAGAACTAGGGAGATCCTGTCAAAAAATAAGTAAATAAACTTCCTCAGATCTGTTTAATTTATATTCCATATTGTATTTTAAGTTTCCATTATTGTCTATTTACAAATTCTATCATGCTAGCTACATTGATTGGTGGAACAATATGAGATTAATTTGTATGGTACAACAAACGGGGGTCAATGGATATCATCAGCTACTAGCTGGTGCGAGTGCAAAGTGAGCTTCAACATTCTCTGTAAAACAAGAATAACAATTTTTACTCTATAGAGTCATTGGAAGTTGTAAGTGCAGTTATATAAATAGCACCTAACATTGTTCCTCTCATGTTGATCTAGTATCCAATAATGATCATATTGCTATTATCCTTGTTTGGTTGCTATTATTGCCCTTTACTCTATGCTCTAGAGCAAAAGGCAGATATGTTCTTCTAAGATAATGAAGTAATTCTCCCAGGATATTATTCTGTTGATTTGTAGCTTTCCTGTACCTATAGTTATAACATCTGACTTTTGATAAATCAGAACCGTATTATTGTGTTTCTCCAAATGGTAGCAGCCTGACTCATTCAATATACAAAATGTTTACTTTCAAACAGAGTGGTGAGGAGATTTAAAACCTTCTTAGAGACAGTCAGCAAGAGAGCTGATTCCAAGAATGCCAAAGGAAAGCCTGTCAGAGAAACACCTATTGTAGCCATAGGTTAAGATCAGGCATTAACAATGCCAGTTACAGATCACGAGTTTTGAGCAAACTCAATAACACAGACCAAAATTTGAGAAGACAGGTTGCTTTATATAGTTAAAAAAATTAAAAAAGATGAAGCTATTTTGGGGCAAGTATTCTGGGCTCTTCTTGCAAACCACTAAAAGAGAAATTTTAAATAATTGACACTTTAATGTCATTAATTAATGTGGTAAATGAAATTAAGAAAATAATTATCTGACAGCTAAATCAATACTTCTGTCATTTATCTGCTAATTGTCTATCTATCTATATATCTGCATTTTTCTCTGTGATTTCCCTCCTATAAAATTGTTTAAGATATTTTATGACATTAAAATTGTGAAGTCTGTTTACATGTGCATATTTTATAAGCAAATGGTTATTAGAAATGTTTCATTTTTCCTGGCAAGTTTAAGTAGACATTTTTACAACATAAAAAATTAGCCACAGAAATACAAACATATTTATCATTCTTTGGCTGGGATAACAACTCCCCATTGGGTCCCAATAAATAGTCTCTAATGTTTATTTGATCAATAAACAATTAAATCAGGATTTAAAGAACAACAAACACACAGCAAGAATTCATGGGATCAACCATTTAGCCTGGATGCACACGCTTCCCAAGTAAAAGCAGACACTGCACATAAACTAAACTGTGTTGATCAGAGAGGCTCTGAGAGAGTCCCAGGTGACACGTCCACCTGCAATGGCTCAGCTTTTCAACATGCCTCCTCTTGACACTAACCAGAGGAAAGAGGTAGGGCGAGCAGCAGTGTGAGGTGGGCCTCTGCTCCCAAGAGTATAACTCCACCTTAACAGCATGCAAATGATTTAATATAAATCCACCCAGCACCATGGAGTAAATCGTTTCCATCTCTCACATTACCACTGTCAAGAAAAAAAAAAAATGTGTTTGGCCACATGGGACATACCTTGAAGACACTGACATTTCCAAACTGAGATTCTTCAGTAAAATGTGTAAGACTGACAAAAGAATGTTTCAATCAAAGTCAGTCATTCTTTTCCTTTTTTTCCTCTTGCTGTAACTAAATGAGTCTTGTATTGTCCAGGAGAATTTTTATATGATGGAATTATACTATACTTGAGCTGTTCATTACAATGAGTACTAGTTATGCCTAACTAACAAACATGAGATTAGTAAGCCAGGAGAACTAAATTTTAACTGCAAGCAATTTAAATCTCCATATGTAGCTAGTAGCAGCTGGGTTAGACAATTTGGTTCTTGATACTTATGACAGCATTTCAATTCAACACAGTACTACATGCATGTAATCCCAGCATTCAGGGGGCAGAAACAGGAAGAAGATCTGGAGTTCAAAGACAGCCTGGACTACAAAGAGAAACTCCACCATCTCCCCCTTAAAACATTTTGCATTTCTTTTAAATTATGGATTTATGAGAATTAATCAAATAAGTATTACAGAAAATCATAAAAACTGATATAAGAAAGCAGAAAATGTGAAATCATTACTTTAGCTATAATTTATAATACAGATCTTAAATCCTTAAGTAAAAACACATCTTGAACAATTACATTGCTCTAGTCAGCTGACTATCTGAATCAACTGACAGCGACTCTACCCAGTGACCTTATTTGATACTACTCAAATAAAATGGAGCTTTCAAATATTGTATTAAAACTCATATGAAAGCTATTAAGAATCAAAATAGTATAGATTTGATAATCTGTTTCCAAATGATATTTTCCACTCAACATAACAAAATATGTTCTCTGTATCCCTCTCCAATCACAACTTAAAATGAGAAGAAAATCCTAAAGATGCTCAGAGTATAGCATCAATGAAAATAAGGCCACGTAGCAATGTTGTCCTGGAATAGAGATGGAAGGGGAAAGGAGACAGAATCAACGAAGAACTCAGCATAAGGAATGCAGGTGCATCCTCTGGAAGGAGGGTAGAAAGAAGAAGCCAGGCTCTGAAGTTTGCTTACTTACTCCCAAGTAATCTCAGGATGTCTAGAATCCACCAAAAGGAGGAAGAAAGTATGGAATGGTGAAACAGAGGGTTTGTCCCAAGAGTAGCGCGAGGACTACTTGAGCACGCAGACAGTGCAAACAGACCTTATGCTCTACTCCATGGCAGGGAGTAGAAGTCATTCCCAGAACCCAGATCCAGAATGCTGTTAGGATGTATGTTCTCTTCCCCTCCTCTATATCTAATGAAGCATAGTTCTGAAGGTGAGGCCCCAGCATCTGTGTTTTGGCAAACCTTCCAAGTGATTCTGATGCATGCTCCACTTTGAAAATCCTTGTTTCAGAAATCAAATCAGAGATGCTCTGGCTTCATTACACAGATTTTATGAAACACTCAGATTTTATAAAAATTTTATCTGGTTTATCAGTTTCCTTATAATTCATAACGAACCATTCTAAAATGTAGTGGCTTAAAAGCAAAAAATAAAATAAAATAAAATTCATTTATTTCCTTCTTACTTTGATCGTGAACTTGAAATTTGAGTAGATCTCTATGAATCAAGTTGTTTTAATTCCTTTCAGCACTAACTAGAGAGAGAGAGGCTCAGAGGCTGTGAGATCCAGTGTGTTCCACGTACCACATGCTTTCTTGCCCACTGTTGACTATATCCAAAGTGAACATCCCAAGAGATATGGCCTTTTTATGACCTACCATAAGAAATTTGTATTTTCACAGTCATTGCTTGTATTTCCCCAGGAAAGTGAATCACAAAGTTCAGTCTAAGTTAAGAAATCACAGACTGACCATGATTTGGTGATGTAATAATAACGTTGTAAAGTACCCCATGAGCCAATACTACGATTACCTGTGAGAAAAACAAAATGCTAATAGTCCTCCTTTTGTCCACAGTTCACAGCTTCCCACACTCTCCTAGTCCCTGGATAATTCTCCCAAGTTTCCTCTTATTTATATATCAACTCAGGCACAAGGACCAGGGTCTCACCAACTAAATCAGACACCAGTGTGAGTGAAGAACTCTGATCAGGGCAGGACCTCAAGCTCGGCTGCTTCTGCATTAATAATCCCATTCCAAAGACTTGTAAACAAAGGAGAGTTTATCTCCCTACTCCAAACCCAGCGCATGACAGTAGAGCAGCCATAGGCTAGCTGAGGTTTCTAGACAGACTTATCTAGTCTCTGAATCTGAGAGGCACACTGCAGATCCGGTCCAGCGTAATACTGACATCCAGCCAATTACATGTTGTCTAGTGCTAGGCTGCAGCTCAACCTTGTTCTTAGAGTCATATCCCTATTTATGCACTCTGGAATCTTAATTCTTCTCTTTGAATGTTATTTTATTTTTGCCACAAGTTAGCCTATGTTTGTAGCTGAATGGTTTTCTTGCCTGTTTCCCAGACTTAGAAATTTTAGAGTCACAGTCTTCTTTTCATTTTTTACTATCTAAATTATTTTCAGAACAAACTATTATAAATCTTTTTAAAGTACCATGTTTTTTGTATCATTAATAAACCCATATCATTTAGCTAAACTCATAGCCACAAACTCATAAGTCTACTTTAGTGAGCTTTTTGTCTATCTTACTCTCCATACATTGTGGGACAATATCTTAAAGAGAGACACAGCTCCATGCTGTGCAGAGCTAGCAAGTACAAGGCCCTTGTTTTGGTTTCCAGGATAATTAAATAATTACTGGAAAAGATTTGTTAAGCATACCCTTGAGACCTGTAAGACAGACTCCCCACCCCTCTTCTCAAAGGCTCTATGAGGACAATCTCAAAACTTTGTGGGGTCTTATGAGATGACATGACATTCCCATACAAGACTTCATCCTGAATCTACATGCCAGTTTTTATTTTTAAGATATTTTTATTTTTATTTTATGTGTATGAGTATATTGGCTGTATGTGTAAGTGTACCTGTGTTGTGCAATGCACACAGAGTCAGAAGAAGGCATTGGATTCCCCTGGAACTGGAGTTAAGGACTGTTTACCCCTCTTGTGGATGCTGGGAATCGAACCTGGTCCTCTGCAAGAGCAACCAGTGCTCATAACTGCTCAGCAATCTCTTAACTCCCCTATATGCCTTTATGACAGTTTTGCCACCTGGAGAGACATGGATAAGAAACTTTTCTTTTCGAGCTCATCAAATCTTAGATCTTTTCTATTTACCAGTCTTTCTTAAGCTAATTTCTCTCCCCTTCCATTTTACTGCAGGCAGTGAGAAGAAGCTTGTGGCACTTTCTGTATTATGCCTGGAAATCATTAGCTACATCACTGAGTTCATTTCCTGTTTTCCAAGTTGCCTCAGGCTCTAAAATGACTGAACTTCATGTTCCTACATAACAAAGGTCTCCATTTTTACAACTTCCAATAATATTTTCCCTAGATTCTTTCAAGCTTTTACTGACAGTATCTGTGAGACCACTTTAGGTCCTGAACTGTATCACCCAAGGCCCTCAGGCTTGCCTCACCAGTCCATGAAGACCATTTAAGGTTCTGTCCACTGTCTGGTCTTGAACTGCTTTTGCCACAGAAACATCACACTTTGCAATTCCAGGTAATACTTATTACTTACCTATTTTTATAATAGAGATGCAGGGGCTAGCTCTCTATATGTAGTAAAGGGCCCATGGTGACAACTGCAAGTGGCCTTCATATACTACAGTGAGAATAGATGCTGGGGTTATAAGATTTGGGGTTAAAAACAGCAAACCCTAAAAGACTGAGGAAGATGACTAAGAGGGCTTGAGGCTGGGCATGAGACAAGCAGACTACCTGGATAAAAGGAAGGACAGGGCTCTGAGTCAGTGACAGCAGGCTACAGCTGGCTGCCCCAAACCTTTCTTTCCTTGAGAAACCTATGCACAATATTCTTGCTTGTATGCAGCTACTGTTAGCTAAGATAAATCCACCTACTTCTGGAAAGAGACCCTAGACCACTCTGAAGACAAGCAGTTAACTCAAGTAACTGGAACTTCTTGGTAGCTGTGAGAACAGAAAGTTTAGTGTAATTTAGAGTGCTTGAGACAAGTCAGAGGTAGCAGCAACAGCCAGTGACCAATGGCTAGCAGACAGTCGTGTCAACAATGAATAAGTCAGAGGTAGCAGCAGCAGCCAGTGACCAATAGCTAGCAGACAGTCATGTCAACAATGAACAAGTCAGAGGAAGATACGGACAAAGGGAAGCTTTAACCACCTTTAACTGGGTAGGCAGTGCCTGGACAAAGCATGATCACCTCCCTGTTGGGCCAGGAGGACACAGATCGAGAATATGGGCCCTCCATTGCCTCTGCCCATGATAACCCAAGGAATTAAACAGTATAGGGGCAATTACCTCAGCCTCTTTATAGATTCTGTCACAGACTACAATAACCCAAAACAAGGAAGGTCAACACTGTTGTCTCTCTTGGACACCTATCTCACTCCCAGGAGTTTCTCTCACATTTCCTTAGTTTCCCACTTTCCCTTAATTGCTCTTAATAAATCTTACTTGTCTTCTCTATCCCCACAAGTGTCCATGTCTTTAGTCTCAGTAGCATGAGACAGGGAACTTGTGAGCTACTGTCTCAGGCTGACTTTCGTGGTTGTTGAGCTTCTGATACCCTCAGTTCCTGAGTCAATCACTGCTGGGCCAAGAAAGGTCCCATTGCGCTCAAAACTGCAGCAACAGTAAATTCCTGCAGATGTTAATGGTTTAAACCAACAATAATCTTTTCTTTTGCTCATGAATTTGCAGTTTGACAGGATATGAGATTGGCTCCTCTCTGATCTCTTCAGCTGGAGAGACTTGGCTAGAGGCTGGAAGGCCCAACAGCAGAATGACACCTCTTATAGCTGGAAAGTTAGAGCTGCTGCAGGGAGGCCAGCTTGGGTAGTGGCCCAAGAACCAGGTTCATTTCCTTGTTGGCATCTCCACAGACTGACTAAGCTTGCTCCTAGTGTAGTGCCAGGTACTAAGTAGTAGTTCTAAGACAGTCAGGTAGAAGTCTGTGGAAGTTTCATGAGAAAATCACAACCTGCCTGTCACATTAAGTCATACTTAATTGCTTGAGGCCTGCAAGGCTTTGAACAGATTTTTCCCTGTTTCTTAGGAGAGACATTGCCTCTTTGTTGAAAGAAAGATGATAATCTGAAAAGGAAACCATTCCAGCACTATCTAGACAACTGTATTAGAAACTGACTTTCAGAAATGAAGAAATATGAGAAAAGCATGTGAAGGACGTCAAAAAGTACTAACAAAGTTTCTTTTTCACAGTGTCTCTGAAGGGAGGAGGTAACACCTAGCTGAGAAATATTTATTGAAGTATTCTCAGTACAACTTGAGACTGGTTTTGAACCACTCACTTATAGAAGTTTCCTCTACTACAAAGATAGAAAAACTAAGACGTTAGCATCATGTTCTCAGGAAAATGTTGCACAAAGCTGACATTTGTAATATGTTAGCACTGTCTATCTGTCTGTCTCTCTGTGTCTCTGTCTCCTACAAAACATACACATATTTGCTGCTATGAACACATACTTATTGATATGCATGTGCACGTGGGCATACACACAAAGTTGTTGCTATGCACATAAACTTGTTGCTATGCATGTGCATGCACACATACCCTGTTGCTATGCTACCCTAATTTGTGTTATGCAGTTTATCCAAAACCATTCACCCTGCCCATCTTATGTACCAAAGTATGTGGCACAAAAATAAGTGAAATATGTCCCTTCCCTTTTTGACTTCACAGACTCATGGAAAGTGTGGGAGATAAATAGATAATAATTGCTATGTATGTAAACAATGTATTCTAAGGAAAGCCTTAATTATATTTTAGTGTCAAAATTTCAAATTGGAGCTGGGAATGGTGGTATATGCGTTTGAACCCAGAACTTGGGAGGCAGAGGTAGGCAGATCTCTGTAAGATCGAGTCCAGCCTGGTCTACATTGTGAGTTCTAGGCCAGCTGAGGCTACAAGGAGACTCTGCCTCGAAAGGCAAAAAATAAATAAATAAATCACAATTAGAATATATAGTCTAAAAAAGTTTTTCTTTAACCTATCCATTTATTTTTATTTTATAAAACCTCATAGAACATCTAATTTGCTTATTGAACTCAACTTATTGAAAGAACAAAATTATCTGAAGTGATAAATCCCCTGGTATACATGGTCATCATATTTAGCAAATAAAACTAAGGAACTCCAAGCTAAACTTTAATTTCATATAAAATCAAACAATCTTTTAGTAAGAGTATCTCCTATGAAATTTTTTGGTATGTATTTATATCAAGAGATAATCATGGACTATCTGAAATTTGAAATCAGATGAGGGTCTTGCCTTTTATTGACCAATCTATAGTAAACCCAGTAATAATACCCTGTAACACAAGAACAAAAATACCAAAGATAAAGTTTCCTCACTGGGCCCACTTCCCAATGGGACTAGCTGCAGGTAGATTATACGTTAATACAACCAAAGAACAGTTGCTTAAGTTGACAAAAATCATGTTTTTAGGCCTGAATTATCAAAAAGCAAGGAAATACAGAGAAAACCAAATTTTATAGATTTTTCAGATCCATGATTGGCTCCCAGTTCCATTCTGTTTTCTTCTGTAGCCTGAAGCAGACCACCTGGATCATCAGACTTGCCGTATCCATATGAGAAAAATAAATGCTCGTTTTTACCTCATTTGCCTTTCTGACTTAAAATTGAGTCAATACATAAGTGAGAAAATTGGGGAGTTAGAGGTTGGCAGGCTAAAATCTGGAAACATAGCCAGATTCCCTGTCTTTGAGTTAGAAATACTTCAGGCTCCAGAGATTGGTTTATATATGAATATAAAGAAGCAGTGAAATTTTTCAGCAAATTGTAGTTTTCTGGATTTACTACCTGACAGAAATAACAAGTGCCTAGTTAAATAATGCAAGACAAAGAGGATGCAAGCCGGCTCTGTATGGTGTTCCTCCCAGCTATATGAAGCCTTGCAGCTCGTCACAATTCCTTTAAGCCTTCCTAGCCAAGGAAACTAGAAGAGTTCTCTTGGTCAGGGACAGCCCGATGATCCTGTGACATGGAACACGTCTTCTCACAAATGGCAGACATTGAGTTTGGGAAGCTTTTGAGTCCTTTTGAGTTAACAATCCCATTTATTTTCTAAAATAAGGAATTTAAGATGTGATGGTCTTAAGTGATTGCACATATCTCAAGTGCTCAATGAAGGACTAAATAAATGTAATAAATAAATGATCATAAGCAAGTGTTGTGGTGGTAGAACCTGCCTGTAATTTCAGCACCAAAAAGACAGAGGCAGGAGGATTGTCATGAATTCAAAGCAAGCCTCAGCCACAGATTGAGTTTGAGGCTTCCTGACTATAAAGTGAGATCCTGTCTCAAAAACAACAAAGCAAATAATAAATGATAAATCATTGCTCTGTTGCTTAACCTTTCAGCCCTGTGTCATGTGACACTCAGAGGCAGCTGTGTCCTGAAGCAAAAGCAACTCTCCCTAGATACCAGAACCCTCTCAGAGGAAAGGGGGTTAGGCTACAAATGTTTCAACTGTTATTAGGAAATGAACATAGATAAATGAGAGAAAAAAAGAGAGTGATAAGAACATTTGAGTCTTTGTTTTCACATTTCAGTCCTAGACTGTGAATGAAGAGGAGAAAAAGAAAAAAGAAAAAGAAAGAAAAGGAAAGGAAAAAATGAGTCAAAGTGATTAGGTCCTCCTGTTTCAAAAGTACGGAGGAGAATGTACTGTCTGCATGCAAGTCTGTGCACCCGTGTCGTGCAATGCCGCGGAGGTCAGAAGAGGGTCTCGGATTCCCCTGGAACTGGAATTCTCCTGGAATTGGAGTTTCAGACGGTTCTCAGCCGCCATGTGGGTGCTGGGGATCGAACCCGGGTCCTCTGTAAGAGCGGTCGGCGCTCTTAACCGCTAGGCCATCTCTCCAGCACTCCAGTCTTGATCTCTGATCCCTCCCCGTGTGTGACATGGCCTTAAACTGTATCTAACATTAGTGATGCTAATTTACATCATCTACTAAGATCTCTTCTCTGAACTCTGATTTTTAAATATCCAACAGCTTACTTGACAACCAAAGGTATTAATTTCTTGCCACACTTATGTCTCCATTATTTTTTCCATGGGTGTTAATAAACACTCTTCCTGTTTCTTTTTTTTTTTTTTAATTTAATTTTTATTGATGGTTTGTGTATTTCGTACATCATTTTCCAATTCAGATCAGGCATATTTCCCTTTCCCTTCCCCCCCACCCCCACCCCATCTCAGATTATGTATTCTGCCATAACTGTCCTGCATCTTTCAGGGTTTTTTTTTTTTTCATTTTTTAGCTATAAGTGATAATCCATGAGTATAAGCATCCTTCGTGCAAAACCAATCTACAGACTGTTGTGCCCAAACACCCACAGTCCCACCATTCAGTGGGGGGTGACAGGTTGTTTGTTCAATCAAGTTGATCAAATGAGTGTCCAGACTACATCGCTGTAGTTTCACCGTTCACCCCAATCGCAGCCTTTACATTCTACCACGCCCCCTCTTCCACAGATTGTTCCCTAGGCTTAGAAAAGGGGCACAGGTGGGTGAGAAGTAAAACTGTCCTCTCTCTCTGGAGCTGTTGACTTGGATTCTGGTCAATTCATTCATACACATACAGAAATAAATAAAAAAAATAAAAAAAAAAAGACTGGAGTGCTGACTACTGCGCTGGATACCGTTAGTTGCAGACTTGACACGCCTAGGTGGAGGGAAACTCAGCTGAAGAATTGCCTCCAAGAGTTTGGGATGTGGCCATGTCTGAAGGACATTTTCTTGACTGTTGAGTGATCTGAGGGGTCCCAGCTCACAGGGTGGTGCTACCCCTAGGCAGGTGATCTTGTGTTGTTTAAGCACCCCGGGCCAGAAGAGCAAGTCAGAGAGCATCATTTCTCCACGTTTGTGCTCTAGGTTCCCTTGATGATGGACTGTGAGGGTAAGCCAAATAAACTCTTTCTTTCCCCCACCCCAAAAAAACAAAAGTACAGAGGAGAGTTGCTACTCAGAAAACACTAGATAGAAAAGGTTAAAAGGGTGGGAAAAGTGAAAGGACTTAGCTTCAGAGAGGTTAGGAGAGTCTGACCGGAATGAGGTCAAAACCTCGGTGCAATGTCTCCTCCTCAGGAGGAGCCTTATGTGGAAATACAAGAAAAGAATCTGCAAATGGTTTTCTGCACTGCGGGTAATGTGTGTTTCATTTGCCTTTGTTCAAAAAGGCTTACACCATTTGTTCAAATAAGTGAATAGATGACGTATACTATTTTCAAAAAGGACAAGAAGAAGTTGCATAAATAATGAAGTAAAATAAGTGTTTTAATGGGGAGCTGGAGAGATGGCTCAGTGGTTAAGAGCACTGGCTGTTTTTGCAGAGGACATGGGCTTGATTCCAGGCACCCACATGGTAGCTAACTCCAGTTCTAGGTGATCTGACACACTATTCTGACATCCACAGGTGTACGACATGGGTTCACTTACATACATGGAGGCAATACACATACATCGAGACTTTCTTGTCTCCCCCCCAGAACAAGGAGAAATATGACAATGATGGGGTTGCTCTCCAACTGTAAATTGGAGACAACTATTATAGAGGTAATCTCTTATAAAACTGGTAAAACTGCCTTCTTTAATTGACTAATAGACATAGAACTGTGAAAAGGATTACTCTCTGTTCAGAACCAAATATAACACTAAAGTCCTTAAACTATGCGCTTAAGCAAAATATATCAATACAGGAGCTCTGACATCAGTAATGGATTATTCCACCAGGGAGATGTTGGCCAGGGGATCTAAGGTCCCACAAAAGGTAAAGGCTCCTTGCCTCTAAACTGGGATACCTGCAAGAAGAGAGGCGATAAGGCCCTGCTGCTGAAGACCTGATGTTAACATGGAAAAGATGCATTGAGACCACACATGCAAGTGTACAGATGGCCCCTGGAATACCAGAGAGTGTTACCAAGGGCCACTAAACCAATAAAGCAAATACGGGTCTCCTTGAGTCAAGCAAGACTCCACCGTCAGCACCAGCTACACCTCACCTGCCTGGAAATAATGTGCAGCAGAGGCAGCCATATGCCTGTATATCCCAAATCTAATTGGCTATTGGCTCTCTCCTTGGAGGAATGACCCATGGCTGATGCCACAAGCTTACATTCTCTACAGGTTAGGAGACATCATAAGCCACAGTAAGACCCCATCATATTTAACAGGAAAAAATGTAGTTCTTGGATCAACATCTCATCTAAACATATATGTCTATAACAAAGTAACCTACCATAACTATTAATGCTGCTTAAATACCTATATATCTAATTGCTTGTGCTTCATTAGTAGGATCGAAAGGTTATTCCTGGACAGTCAGCCCATGAGAGGAAACAGCCAGAATTGACCAGAATCCAAGACAACAGCTCCAGAGAGAGTGGACTGTTCTGCTTCTCATCCACTTGTGCCCCTTTTCTAAGCCCAGGGAATAATCTGCGGAAGAGGGGGCGTGGTAGAATGTAAGGGCTGCGATTGGGGTGAAGGGTGAAACTACAGCAATGTAGTCTGGACCCTCATTTGATTAACCTGATTGAACATACAACCCCTCACCCCCCGCTGGAAGGTGGGGCTGTGGGTGTTTGGGCACAACTGCCTGCAAATTGGTTATACATGAAGGATGCTTGTACTCATGGATTATCACTTATAGCTAAAAAATGGAAAAAAAAAACTGAGAGAGATATGCAGGACAGTCATGGCAGAATGCATGATCTCAGTTGGGGTGGGGGTGGGAGTGAAGGGAAGGGGAGATATGCCTGAACTGAATTGGAAAATGATGTATGAAATGCACAAAGCATCAATAAAAAAAAATGTTGAGAAAAAAAAAAAGAAAAAAAAGAAAAATATAAATAAATTAAAGAAAACAGTGTTTTAATGTTTAAGTGTGGGAAATCAAGGCTCCTAAGAAAACCATAAGTATGAGAACCACAGGTTTTTGATCCAGCAAAATCAAGGTAGAAAAGGACAGTATGGAACACTTGAGTTTGATGGGTCTGTATTCCTTTGAGAGGCTAAAGACACAAGTATTCACATTCACTTTCCTCTTAAATTCCATTAAGACACTCTCCAGGGTTTATAGAACTGAGTGCAGTCTCCTAGCATTGTTTTCCAAGCCTTCCCTAATCTGATCCCCAATTTCTCATTTGAAGCATTTTTTTAATCACATCCACTTAAGAACTAGAAAATTCATAGACTTCTAATTTTTTCATATGTGTTCATCATATTCTCCCTTACTGTTACATCCTTAACCAAGGGATAAGTATAAACCTGGAGGACTTAAACATTCATTGCTTGATGCCTCAAGAGTTCTTTTGTAAACTACAACTAATAAGAATCTCTGTATCACAGATACTTTGCAAATATTAAAGGAAATAATGCATGTGAAGAATTCTACACAGAGTTGGTATAATGTTCAATAACTACTAGCAATGACATTAATTTCTCTTCAATTATATCCATCTTTCATTTAGCTTTATAAAATCTCCCCTAATATGTACCTTATCTGCCAAGGAAAGCATACCTTTAGCCCTCCATGCCTTTATAATTCTTTAAAATCACTCATAGGTGTTTTTTGTATACACATTTAGCTTATAATGAGTCAAGAATGTTTGTTTGTATTCTCCACTAAAATGGTAGAATTACTTCTTGCTGAGGCTGAATCATTACAGTGCCTACACAGCACAGCACTGTGCAATAAGTGTGAGTTGATTTTGCTACCATGTTACAAGTGGAAAGGGATTAGACCTCACCCCAACCTCAAGAAGCTCTTCATCCAACGAAGAAATTCAGTCTTCTGTATCACCCTCACTGTTTGCTGAATTAAATAGAATCTGCTTTTCTAGAATTTAATTGTCAAGTAAGTGCTATGATTTCAAAGCGAACCTCTGACTTTGTTTTCCCACAAAGCAGAACCTGAAACGGCAATCATAAGTGATTTGAAGGGGACGTGCTCTAAGATCAGGAAGGAGAAAAAAAATTGGATAAACAGATAAGTTAGGCCTGGATACTCACAGGGGGAACCTAGTCTCACTGTGATCTCATAGTGAGCTCTGGAGCAGGGATTCTACCATAAAGGTCTCACTCAGAGAGTCAAGGGAACTTGCATAACCTACTCCTGGATTGACCTCCCTGAAATACCCATGCTAGGCAGCTTTCATCCTTCAGAATTATAATGAGACCTACTCCTCCTGGCTAACATTTCCATGCTAGACAGTTCTCATCAACCAAAGGCAGCAGCCAGAAAAGATGCAGAACTGAGATGTGGACAGGGGAACCACTGCTTGCTGGTGCTTACAGAAGAAGCCTTAATTCAAAGATGTGAATTGAGTGAAGCTGTTCTTATGGCTGAATCATATTCCTACAGCATTCAAACATTAACCCCACACAATGTGACTATATTTGGAGACAGTGTTGCCTGCAGGCGGCTGAACGTGAAATGTCCATAACAGGCTCATGAATTTACACTTGTGGTCTCCAGCAGGGGGTGCTGTTTGGGAAATTGTGCAAGCTTCTGGTGATGGGACTAGCTGGAGGAAGCAGGCCACTGATGAATGGGCCCTTGAGTTATAACCTGGCTCCAGTTCTGGAACAATCTCTGCTTCCTGACTGTGTTGTAACCACCTGCCCCATAGTTTCCCCATTACAGCCCAAATCTGCTCCCTCCACCAAGCCTTTCCAACCACAAGGAATTAATAAATCTTTTCTTCTTTCTTTGAGGTGTTTGATCACAATGACTAGAAAAGTAATTAACAATAGGGTCTTTAAAGTGGTAATTAAGGCAAAATAAGATCATTAACACGAGTTCTACTCCACTGCGCTTGAGGTACTTCCAAGAAGAGAAAATTAGTGCACAGATGCACATAGACAGAAACAATTTCAAGGCTAAAGGAGAAGATGGCCACTCACAAGCTCACAGACA
Source organism: Rhizomys pruinosus (assembly GCA_009823505.1). Classification (NCBI taxonomy): domain Eukaryota; kingdom Metazoa; phylum Chordata; class Mammalia; order Rodentia; family Spalacidae; genus Rhizomys; species Rhizomys pruinosus. Next base: position 3,434,921 of record VZQC01002448.1, read on the forward strand.
AGTTTCAGAAGACACCAGTCCAATAATTTCGGCCACTTAGCTGGTGGCACTTGTCGAAGTAGACATAGTGACATAATACAGATGCCATGAGCATCTGCTGCAGTTTCCAAGGCAAAGAAGAGAAAAGATAGAAAGCAGGCAAGTAGAGGGAGAGAAGGACCTGGGCATATGGAGACCCACATGAGTGTTGGGGAAAAGGATGCTTTTAACAATGATCTGGCCATTTGGAAGAGCGATGTGTCCCCGGTCTCTAATAAAGAGAGAAGTTTTCTAGGAGACAAGTGCTTTGAGAGGCCAAGTAGTCCGATGCACATTAAGTCCCTGAGTGTTTGGAGGTTAAAAGTAATTTATGTACTATTGATGGAAAGAGAAAAATGTCTAAGAGATAAGCTAAGTACTAACTGGCCCAGAGAATGGGATGCCCAGGGTACTCTGAATTTTTTTTTTATTAATTTTATTTATTTCTGTATGTGTATGAATGTACTGTCTGCATGCAAGTCTGTGCACCCGTGTCGTGCAATGCCGCGGAGGTCAGAAGAGGGTCTCGGATTCCCCTGGAACTGGAGTTCTCCCGGAATTGGAGTTTCAGACGGTTCTCGGCCGCCATGTGGGTGCTGGGGATCGAACCCGGGTCCTCTGCAAGAGCGGTCGGCGCTCTTAACCCCTAGGCCATCTCTCCAGCCCCGGTACTCTGAATTTTTAAAGCATGCTGTCCTCTATTAGAGTCCTCTATTAACTGTGATGAAGGCAGAAAGGTTTCAGGAATTAAAAAGCAGGGTCCTGGCCAGAGCCTCATCTCCTGTGGATTTAAGGTTTCCCTTCTTAACTTCTTATTTTAGTTTTACTAAAGGTAAATTGCAGCTCCCAACAGCCAGTGGTTTGGGAGGATTTCTCTTCATTTTGCCTGTTTTTATGTCTCTAATATCCATAGGGCTTGAGTTGATTGAGTGGAACTCCTATTGTAATTCATGAGAGCCATTCCAGATCCTCAGCATCCAGAGCCGCCAAGAATCTTGTGGTTTTCTCTCTGTTGTCCCATCATGCACTTCTGGGGACCAGAATGATAAAAGGCACCAAAACACAAAGGGGAAGCCTTGTCCATAGTTTCAAACAAAAATTAATTACATAAGGACAAGATGAAAAAGATCCATGACTGGACCGCACTTCCAGAGGGAAAATACGAGGCCCTGGGGCTCTAGACCACAGGTTCAATAGAAGGCATAAGCACAACGCTACTGTGCTAAAAGCTGATGCAATAATGGACAGAGCACTGCCGCAGCAAGAGCATTGACGGATTCTGGGTTTTCTGCCCTCCTCAGGACACATCTGGCTTACTGTAGTCTCAGGATGGAGGAAAATATCCAACGGAGAAAGGCCTGGATGGTGAGACATCTGGAATCCAAATCCAAGAAGTCTTGGCTCAAAAAGCTAGACATTTTTGGTGGGGTGGGAGGAGAAGATGTAGAAGCCTCAGGAGCAGCTCCTTCAAATAATTAAAAGGGGAAAACCAAGAAGGTTTGTTTGCTCTAGTAAAATGTGAAACACCTCATCATTCACAATGAGGAAGAATAGAGCAGTGTTGTGGAGAGCATGGCTCAGGGTTATTATCCATTGGCTACTGGGCAATTACAAATACCCAACAACTTGGCTGACTTCGAAATAACTCAGCTTCCTTTTTAAAGAGATATTCATGTATAAGTTAAGTGACTGTAACAGCATCACAGCTCGGCAAGGATGCCTCACAGGTATTTTCTCTAAGGCAAGAGGCTATACTTAAAATCTATGGAAGAATCTTCCAGCAACAACTTCCTCTGGTTTTAATGGAAAAGAAGATGGATGTCTTGCATTCTAGTTGTATTTTGGGGTGCTGGAAATCAAACCCAGGCCCTACATATTTGTTGGATAAGCATTAAAATTAAATTGAAAGTCAGCTTATTATTTACATAAACAAATGTATTTATCACTGTGGTTGAATTGCTCATCAGGCTATACCAACCTGTTGAGCGAATGAATTTACTGAATTTCTTAAATGCCAGGAGCCAAGTCACCTCATGGAAAATTACTAGCTTGCTTAACTCAGGAATTTGTGGGCGTGACGAGCATTGTGGTCATTGAAAGGACATCTGGTACTTTCAGATTCACCCATCCCCCTCTCCGGACTGTGGTGACTCCCTTCCCGCCAACGGATTTTCCCGCCCGCTTGCCTTTTTAAACCCTGCGCAAAATAAAGACTTACGGAGCTTGATCAGAACATTGTCTTGCTCTCGTTCTTCGTGTCCTCTGTCCCCCATTCTTTCGCCCCCTCCTCAGATCTGTGTTGATGAACCCAAGGGCCGGGGCACTTAAACAACCAAATCATCAAATATTTATCTATTACCTGCAAACATTGCAGGGAGGTAAAGCTACTCACAACAACACGGTTATTAAATTACTACAACTTTGGAGCATGCAAAAATATACTCAAAAGAAAATCAACAGGGCAAGAGCAAGTCTACAATAGGGCAATAAAATTTTAATTAACAAGTGGGATCTATCCCATATGGAAGCTTCAACAGGATATATGTCTCTCATGATAGAGCAGTGAGAGTAGATTTTAAAAGGAAGTACAGGTTATGCTGGGTTTTGAAAAACAATTTACTGTACAGAAAGAATAGTATTTCAGATACAGAGGTATGAGATAAAGAATGCTGGCCAAAAATTCTTTAGTCGTACTTCAGAAAAAGTAATGAAATCATTTTCGTTAAAGGGATTATGTTAGGAGGCTAAGAACATAAGCTTTAGATTAAGTCATGGGTATAAATTCTGTCTCTGAGACTATTAGCCTTACATAAGCTGTTCAAATCCACCTGAATTTCAATTCCCCTGTGTCCATGTATTCATATCAACTACCTGGTTGTCACAACTATTAAATTAGATTATAGTGTCAAAGTACATACTCAGTGCCTGGAAGAATCAAAAGACCCCCAAGTCATTCTACAAATATTAGTGTTAATACTAACATTATACAAGAAAGCAATGTATACACGAGATTCTGTAGAGGGTTTGAAGTCGAAACACCCACCAAGGGATGTGAACAAGAGATGAACAATTAAGGGGTGGTACGCTGGGGAAATGTGATCTAACTTGGCATGCACTTGATTGATGTAATGGACTGGGTGAGATGAACAAGTGAACTAAAGGCGGTAAAAGCAAACAGAACATTGGCAAGGTATGACTTTGGTATAATGGGTGAGTAGTGGTTATGTGCAGTTGGATGAAAAACAAATAAATGAAGGAATATAGAGGCTCTCTAGACATGAGAAAACAGCAAGACTTCTAAATCAAAGTTGGTTCAAAGCTTAGAAATGGAGAATGTTGATCTTTGTCACAGAAACAGTGAAGTTAGAGTGAGAGCAAGACTGAGAAGGAAAATGATGACTTCATTTTTGCCTGTTAAGTTAGATGCAACCATGACTCTGAAATTACCTTTAGAAACTGGATATTTTGCTTTAAATTTTACTTTTGTCTAAGTAAAATACAGGAAGTAATGTACTGTAGATTGAACAGTAAACTATTTTAGCAGCAACTGTACAAGTGCATCTGTTTCTTTGATGAATCAAAGAAACTCAAATGTTTCTGTGGAATAATCAATATAGGTCGCATTGAAAGCAGTGTCATATAGACTGGCCATGAAAGAGGTAGCAGAAAGTTCTCTATATGCTGGAAGATGAATAAACAAGGAAAAACATTTCAAAGAAAAGTTCCAGCATGCATGCTTTTAATTACAATATTATGAACAAATGTTTCATAAATAAAAGCAGAGGTTCTTGAATGGGACCCAAACACTGGGGATATAGGCAGTGCATGGCAAATGTGGAATTTTTTTAAAAATAGAGAATAACTGAATAAGAACATTAGTATCTAAAAACAAGTGATTTTGTTCAAATAATTACTTTGAGGGCTTATTACAGGCAAAAGTAGAAAGTATTCAAAGTGTTTATGGATATTATTGTACTCTAAAGTATTGGTGCAATTAAGAGACATATTTTCTTATAGTACATGGATCAAAGTTTAACATCTAAACATTAAGAAAAATATCTCATACCTTCCTTGAAAAGATGTTATTAGGAAAGCTTATATTCTAATATTTAAATTTTTCTCCTTGATTTGATTGATAACATACATATGAAAGTGCTGCAAAAAGGAAAATCTTCTTAAACAATCCTTCACAACTCCTTCTTTAAGCAGGCAGATGACTCATGGAGCTTTGTTTAAAGATTTCATTCATGTTGTATTAAAATGTATGACAGAGGAGGACCAAAGGGGAAAATTGAAAAGTTACAACTACTTCAGAAATTACTTTTTAATACTTGAAGTTTGATCTTTGGTGGCAGATGGGAGATGATTACATTCACATGACAGAACTATTGGCGAGGTAATAATTTATATTACCTGAACCTTAAACACACAGCTCCCAAGTGTCAAATAGCCTGGAAGGCAGTCTGAATCATTCTCTTCTTACTTTTACTTCCTTGATGGCACTTCTATGAGAACAAGGATTCTGTGATACTCTAGAAGTGACCAGTGTCACCCCAATGCTTCATGTTTCCAAACAGCAGGAAATAAAATAGGGAGCAGTGCTCAGAATATGGTAAAGTGTCTTCTTCAAAATGAAACAATCACTCTTTGGCTTCTGTACTTTGGAGATGATAAGGAAACAGCTGCACTCTAAAGCAGATTTTCCAGCAGAGTTGTAGAATTTGGAAGGATGTTTTAAAATTAAAACCAATCAAAAATAAACAAATGAATTAAAATCACAGGTAGGAACGTGTAGCCTCAAAACAATGATGTTGGGTCATTAAAGTCTTCAGATATAGCACAGTGTGACTGTAACAGCTTCCCTGAGGAAACTCTGACAATATGGCAGGTTAGATGAGCCGTTCAAATCTGGCCCATCAGTTTTGAAATTCTGAGTGTAAATATTGAGCACAAGTTTTTCAATCTTCTGTCCACCGTTTCTAGTAACTAACTCTAAAGTTTACAACTCAGAGCAAAACCAGAGGATGCTCAGAATTCTGTGTATCAAACATAAAAGACTTCTCTAGGACATCACCAGTGTTTACATATGAGAGCAGTCATTGCCTGAAAGGGAGTGAATGGTGAGATGAGAAAAAGACTTGTCTCTAACCAACTCTTCCTAGAGCAGACGATTGCTTTGCTGTCAAAAGCTTGGGTGCTGTCACAAGAGAATCAGTAGGCCTTTTGAGACAGAAGAAATAGAGGCCAGAAGACCTCTAAAGAATCATATTTTCTTCTTTGGAACAATGAAAAGAAATGAATCCTACCTCATGTTTAACAGCACTAGATAGTACACTGGCTTCTCGAGTTCCTAACGCTGATTGATGCTGGATCACTGTGAACTGATTGTTAAATGTGAAATCTTGGGCTCTGGAATTGGCTAAGCAGGTAAAGGCCCCTTGAGCCAAGCCAAGTTGTCTTCTGACATCCATACACGTGATATGCCACATGCGCGTGTGTGCGCCCGCGCCCGTGTGCGCACACACACACAAATCCACATGCTAAATAAATAAGTAAAATGTAATTTAAAAAAAATCTGCAAATCTCATGAAAACCAGTATAACTCAGAACTCGTTCATAAAATTTGACACAACCAATAACACTACCAGTATGATGAATTCATAGAATACTTTGGAAGGTTATTTATCAACTGAAGTGATAAAGATGGCAAGATGCCTGCAAGTAGTGCTCCACGTCTGAAGTTCCAGCACTCAGGAAACAGAAGTAGGAGGTCAGGTACCCTAGGTCAGCCTGGGCTGCAGAGTGAGACTATCTTTTTAAAACAGGAAAATCAGTTGCTTTTACTTTTAAACAAGTAAGCATAAGAGTCAGGTCAGAATGTCACCAGAAAGAAAACTGGAACATTCACTGTCTTGCCCTCTAAAAAGGATTTATTTATATATTTTCTGTGCTTGTATGTGTGTGTGTGGGAGTCCAAGCCACAATGTGTCTAAGGAGATTGGAGGACTTCCCATCCAAGGGAAGTGGGTTGTCTCCTTCCACCACGTGGGTCCAGGGAATGGAACTCAGGGCATCAGGCTCAGCAGCAGGTGCTTTACCTGCCAAGCCACCTCACTGACCCTGCCCTCCCCTTTCACACCTGCCATTATACTAATGTCTCTCCAGTAGGAAATACACAACAGTAGAGTCTCAATGACAGCTGCATGCCAGTGTTAATCACAGTTTTATCCTTCCCAATTATGTGTACTTGTTATTTTCTTAATGTGTCAGTGTTCTCATTTGTTGAAAATAAATTCAAGTCCTAACCTTGAAGAGCGGTCTTGAAGATTGGAAATAAGAAAAAAAAAATGCCATAAAAGAAATCATACCCAGGTTAAGATTCCTGCCAGATTTAATGAATTATAATTGGTAAGAAGTCAAAAGCAATCCCTAACAAACAAAAACAACACCAACAAATATCCTACAATGGCTTATGTAGCCACAAAGTTCATAATGGCAGAAGAAGGTCCACAAGTCAGTATCCACTGCACATGCCCAGCATTGAGACTTGAGCAAGAACGGTAAAACCCTATTGCTGAATATACTACATACTTGAGTCCTCGAACATGGAGAAATCAATCTGGAACTGGCCTCAAAGTTCCATCACTACCAGCTAGCTTTCACCCTGCTGGAAGGAGCTATGCACGCTACCAGAAGAGAAAAGCAATCATCAATGTTACCCAACTGTGAACCCTACAAGCTACACTAACGACTGGCTAAGCAAGTTATGCCCAAGTGGTGGGAGCAACCAAACACTTTTTGATTGGATTTAAGGAAGGTCCACTTCACAAGATGGAGCCCATATCTGGCATCACTGGCTCAATAATCTTTAGCTAGATAGATCAGAGACCCTACAAGAGAGCCTACCAGCGAGTATCATTACGCTAAACAAACACAGTATTAAACTGATTCCTAATGATTTATCATTACACCCATGAATCAGTGCATTTCTCAACTCCCAGCAAAGAAGCTTCTTTTTGTAGTACATGGTCATTAACAGAGAGACTCACACCTATTCAATGTGCAGAACATAAGAAATTAAAAAGTGTTCAGCCCTAAATGGGACACCTATATCATACCCCCGGCTCAGGGATCATCATAGAAGAGGGAGCAGAAAGATGGCAAAAACCAGAGGCAGAGGGTGATGACAACAAATGAGTGTTTGCCAGACACTACAGGACAGTTGCACATATGAACTCACAACAGTTGTGACAGCATGCACAAGATCTGCTTGAGCACAAGCTGGGCAAAAATCCCAGCATCGAAGGGGAAGATGGGCACAAAGCTCCACCCCTAGCTAAGGAACAATGTAAAACTGATAGCTGCTGGGAGAGTCACTTTTTTCTACAAAAGCAGGTAGGTTTCAGTGAGAGGGAGGCCAGCCTGGTCCATATAGTGACTTCCAGTTGGGCTGGGACTAGGGAAACCTTGTCCAAAAAAATCATTTTAAAAAGCGAGCACAAAAATTTGAATAGCTAAGAAAGTGTTGGGGGGGCATATGATATAAATACATTGTATGAAATTCTCAAAGAAGTAGTAAAAAAGAAAAGAAACAACAGAAAGAAACTGTAACAACTCTAAATCATCAGAACAGACTATTTATTCTTGGTCTTACAAAAGCTAGATCCACAAACCAGGACTCTTTTTCCCTGTGGTCTGGATCAGTGCTTTCTAGTAGAACTTTCCACAGTGATGGCTGTCTTTATATGCTGTCTAATATGGTGGCATTAATGTAAGTATACAGTGAAAGCTTCAAGTGCGGCTAGTGTGAGTGAGGACTGAATTCACTTCACAAAGCTACATGTAAGAAGCCACATGTAGTATGGGCTATTATGTTAGACAGTATAGCTCTGACATGAGTAATGGGAATGTTTTAGAAATAGGCTAGACACTATGTAGACCCAGGAAATCTCAGAGAGACTGCAAAATTTCCTGGTGGATTTTTATCAATGTCAGTTTGCAGTTGTCAGAAGCCTCTGCTTCACTTCTTTAGTATTATTTCTGCTTTTTCTATTCTATCTAGTTTTAACTTATGGCCTCTTTTATTTAAACTAAGAGTTGACTTCTCATTTTGCTTAATGATGGCTGCCTGCCTGGCTCTCCTTTGCTGGAATATGGCTAGTATGTTTTCTCAGGATAGAGCTCCTACAACATTAAACAGAGCTCTGTCCACAGTTTTTATGTTTTCTTTTTGAAGATTTTAATTTTTTATTTATTTTTATTTTATGTATACAAGTGTTTGGCTGGATTTATGTATCACATATATGCAACACACACATAGGCCAGAAGAGGGCGTCAGATTCCCTAGACCTAGAGTTATAGATGGTCATTTGTCACCATGTGGATGCTGTGAACCAATCCCAAGACCTCTGGAAGAGCAGCCAGAGCTCTTAGCTCTTGAGCCATCTCTCCAACCCCTTTGTATACTTTCATAATCAACTCTAAAAGATTATTTTTCTTTCAGTTCTTAAACATTCAGACACTTTTCAAATACACATATTCACATAACTACTATACATAACTGTATATTGTAATGCATCCATTATATAATATGTATTCCTACATACTACTCCATTACTATATAATTATTTTTATAAGTATTCCATTATTTTGTGTGAAATTGATATGAAAATAGCAATTTGCTTCCTTCTTTTGATTTCAGCATTGCAACATAAGTCAAAAACACTTATGTTCCTCTTCCTTGTCTAGAGTGAAAATCACTTACAAGACAGAATCAGAAGACTAGAATGCACAGACTATATTTAAATTAATCTCCACAATGTTTCTTTAACAAATGCTAACTTTTCTTTATACATGAAAGACTGATTTTCTTTTTTTTTTTCGGTCTTTTTGAGACAGGGTCTCCCTTTAGTCCCAGCTGGCCTAGAGCTTGCTATGTAGACCAGACTGGCCTTGAACTCACAGAGATCTGCCTGCTTCTGCCTCCAGAGTTCTGGGTTTAAAGGTGTGCACCACCACGACCCGCTAAAGACTGATTTTCTAAAACTGCCTAGAAGAAGCAGGTATTCTTACTCAGACCAGAAGGCATATGTCTACAGAGGTTCTACAGTTCCCAAATGAAGATAATGAGATGGGGAGGATCGAGGGATGGATAGAATACAATAACCTTGACTTCATCTTTGCTTTTCTTCTTAGTGTTTTGTGATATAACTTCCTTTCTGTGTTGAATGCCAATTTATGCAATTGGCTAAATTTGCCTGGTTTCTTATGACTTACTTTTACAAAAGCTGGAGTTAGTTTTCCAAACACAGAGGATCTCATTTGAATGTCAAGACTTAAAAACATATCCAAAAGTCCTTCTTTTTCCCTTACTTGGGCAATATGAAACTCAGGTATCAAATTGAATTGGCACATATTGCATAGTAGTTATACTCTGTCCTCATAGGATCATCAACAGAGCCTCAAAATCCTTTTAACACAACTCTAAAAGAACAGCCAATTTTCGGTACATGACCAGAGATATATGTAATTTCACTGGTATATTTAAAAATTTCCCCCAAATGAATTTCCTTTGATAGAAGGTTACAAGTTCCAAGGCTTAAAGCAACCTTTGTCCTCACTCAAATCTTGGTTCTGAGAAATAGTGTTAAGTTTGACTGTGTCTCTTCCAGGAGGCCCTCTGGGTTTTCATGAACACACAACTTTTGGCAACCTGCCTTGGCATGGCTGAGCTCCTCACACATTAGTTAGGACATCCCCTCAGACTTGACCTGAGTAGGTGAGAAGTCTTACATATTAACCTTCTCACTAAACACAGGTTAAAAGGTCTCTCTCTCGTTGGCCCTTGACTAAAGACCAGTAACAATTTCTTGTTGGCTCATAAGAAGTGAGAATTTTTCTACCAGGATCTTGCTTCATTCCTTGACTATTTTAGAAATGAATATCAGATGCAGCTCATAGTTCAGACTCAACACAAAAAACTAGAACCTTTCTGATCATCTAATTTGACAGCTAAATTTAATCAATGAATTTCTAGTTGCCTACACTAATCTTTTTTTTTTTTTTCTTTTTTTTAATTTGTTTATGTGTATGAATGTATTGTCTGCGTGCAGGTTTGTGCACCCGTGTCGTGCAACGCCGCGGAGGTCAGAAGAGGGTGTCGGATTCCTCTGGAACTGGAGTTCTCCTGGAATTGGAGTTACAGACGGTTCTCAGCCGCCATGTGGGTGCTGGGGATCAAACCCCGGTCCTCTGCAAGAGCAGTCGGCACTCCTAACCGCTAGGCCATCTCTCCAGCCCCCACCTATGCTAATCTTTTAAAGTTTGGCACTAACCACAGACATCACACTGTACTATCTGCTTTTAAAAGCAGACTCCGTGGCTTATTGTGGTTCTCTGCTTGAAAAGGAGAAGTTGAGAGAAAAAAAGAGTGAGTAAGAAAGTGTGTGTGATAGACAGACTTCAAAGCAGTAATACAAATGGAGCTACTGGGGTTGCTTTCCTTCCTTTCCACCCTTGCTGAGGATCGCTCCCAAGCTGCGCCATGTTTTCAGTCATTCAGTTTTATGGTGGCTCCATCATCTCTCCCTCACCAGTTGTGAATATTGCACAATTAGCACATTTCTGAAAGCCCCGTGGCCATGTCCTCAAGCTTCCTCCCGAGTTCCTGGAATTTACACTGAAGGACTTCAGCTCTGTTTCTGCCCGCGGTTTTTATTCCAGCTCAAATTCTGACTACAGAAGCGTCCTTACTCCTTGGCGAATACCTTTTGCTCCTTGTGGTGATGTTTCCAGTCCATCTTGAGGAGTCATAAAGTGCTATTAAAACACTCATCCCTCTTAGTGTGTCCTGGGGAATCATCACACAGTATTGCTATTGTCCAGGGGTTGGAGGCTGAGGTGGAGTCTGAATCGGAAAGTTGGTTTTAGCATCCCAGCAGGGCCAGGGAAAATAAATCCCTGTGCGCAAATGTGGCTGGCTGTCAAGCAGCTGGAGAAGCAGCCACAGACAGGATCCAGGGGAAGATTATTTGGGTGAGTGTGCATGGCTACCAGACATCAATTTCATTTGACTAATATGTTCTTTTCCATCCAATTGAATAGATTACTGCAGTGTCAAATAAATAATATGTTGCCATATTTGGCAAAACAAGAAAAATACTGGGTATCAATAAGCAAGTGTAAGACCACATGAAAGCTCAACTCTGTTCTAGAAAAACAGAGAATAAACATTCAGGTATCTTGAAATGAAGACTTTTTTTCTTGTCAAAATGTTCTAAGAGCCAAGTCTGTGGGGTCCCTGCTTGTTGAGACAACATTCTGCTCTCTAAAGAACATCCAACTCAGCCACAGTCCCAAATTAAACCTTGGGTATTTGTAAAGGTAGCCACAAAGGTGGGACAATGGCTCGTCACACAATTCAGAATGCATTTTCAGTCAACTTGTACAGCATGCTCGCTGGTGGCCAAGCACAGAGCGGGCAGCCATAGGCAGAGCACAGGATAAGGGGATTGAGGTGAAATAAAAATCAAACATAGCAGAAACTCCCAGCTCAAACCCTAAGGGAGAGAAGGATACATATCCAGGTTATTCTTGTGCCATACTGTCACTTGATCTCATAGAAATGCAGGCCAAGTGCCACAGAAACAGAGGTAGCAGTAGGTTGGGCCACAAAAGGGCAGGGACCATGGAGATGTCTTCAAGTGGTGACAATATTTGGACTCTACCTTAAAATATGCTGTTCTAATGGAATGTTATTTTCAAAATGTATGAAATGTACATTATAAACTAAATAAATTCTTCCCTCAATCCTGCTCACCCATCAATGGTGTTTTATAAGTAAGTTGTAGAAATAAGAAAAATAAGACAGGAATAATAAGCATTATGCTAAGCATTATATATATGTTAACTAATTGGGTTCTGTTACTTCTGCACAGGAGGTACTACCCATTCTTTAAGCAAACAGAGTCTTATAGGCTCCTGGATACTTACTCATGTGAACTTACAAAAATGGTGACAGCATACACAAGACCCAACCAAACGCAATAAGATAAAAAGCACCCTAGAAATGGGGAAATGGACAGGAGGCCCCAACCTTAGCTGAGGATCACCCAACTGATCACTGCTGGATGAGGGAGAGTTGATCTTCTTAAGGAGTGAAGTAGATAGGCTGAACAGGCTTCAGCGAATGAATTCACATGGAGAGACAGCTGGATACACAGTCTTGACCCAATAGACTTTACCATCTAAGACAGAATGTGTGCGATGCTGTGGACAGGCTATGGGGGCAGGGTACACAGAAGAGGTCTAAATAGGATTTAAACGCAATGTATGAAATCCACAAAAAAACATATAAAAATACATAAAAAAAGAGAACAGAGATGTTATATAAATCACTCCAGGATGCACTGTGAAGTCAAACACTGAGCTAAATGTTTTAGATAATGTTCATTCACTGTGTTCTCACAATGTCTTTGCTCTGAGTTATATTCGATTATTTCAGGATAGAGGATGGGGAAATTAAAGACCTGAAGCTTAGATGGTATAATGTCCTTCTAGAAAGTTCTTTCAGGTAGACTACAAACTATGGACTTTGTCTCAGAGGCATGGAACATTTGTGCACTTAGAGAAGTGTGTGTAGAGAAGGCAAACAGAAATACTGCACACACTCCAGGGTTGAAATTTGTTTTCAAGAATGGGGGAGCTATACATAAGAATAACATTTTGTGAGTCATTCACAGGAAAGAACAATCATCTAAGTGAGCTCAGTCAGAGTACTAGTCATGAACCAGATATTCCTGAAGTGGAATCAGAAGAATTTAAAACTGTTTATTTGGGGGCTGGTGAGAGAAACGAAAGGGAAACTCCCAGATTTTCCCCTGTGGACACTGTGCTAGGATAAACTAGTGATATCAACCAAAATAGGAAATGCAGAAAAATTGATCTGCTTCATAGACAAAAAAAAATTGATTTAGTTGCAGTGAGAATAAGACATAGTTAAACAGATGGTGCTCTGACAATTATGTATTAAGTGTCACAGTGATATTATGATAAAGTCACAGTATGATCTCTGTTCACACACAAAGAAGCAGTGCCACAGGAAATATAAACAATTTTCTATGTAACACAGAAGTCTGCTCCAAAGAGATACTCCTCTCCTAGCCATCGTTTCCAGTTTCTCTCATTTCAAGCTCTTGTAGCTGAAATTATCTCTGAAGATTTTTCTACTTATTCCGAGAACTGGAAAGAAGAAACATATGCTATCAAGCAGGTAGGGGTTGGTGCAGTCCGGTGGCACTGGATAATTCTGACACATGTAGTGTTTGTGAAATGTAACACACTTGTTCCTGACTTGACTCTATGGCCAGAAGGAATAGACCTCATTCAGGTGTCTCATTTTCATTCTCTGTGGCACATGATGATAGTGATGCTTGCTAAGGTGGTAGAATGGATTCATTAAACTCGTGTGCTTAAAGTACTTGTTCCCAGCACAAGTCCGTGCTGAACAAACATTAAACAATATAATGACAATGAGGAAATGACACGAGAAAGACTGATGACTAGATGACTAATTATGTCTAGATTATTTTCTGTATTGGTTTAAATAAAAAAAAAATACCAGATAAAGAGAGACAGTGACAGAGAGATGGTGAGAGACAGAGGTTGCTAATTGTCAATGTCAGGACAGTAGGTTCATTTAGTCTGGTTAAGGAGCAGGGAGAGGCACTATGATGGATGACTGAGATGCATACTTAGGCTTACTAGGGTCCTGAAGTCATAAAAGCTCTTCCCCTTTCTGTGAGCCCCCATAGCCCTAAAATAGAGTGAGTTCTTATGATACAGGAGTAAAGGGACACAGAAGCCCACTGACTGCGTTCTCAGATGGTGTGCTCAGGACCAGCAGGGGCTGGACTCATCCTTTAATGGGACAGGCTCTAGAAGCAGCCCAGGCACACAGCTTTTGTCTGGACTTATAAAACCAGGGTGCGGGGATGCATGAAACATAAAAGACCAACTTGGACCATCTGGTTCTGCAACAGTCCCCCATCAACACGTCTGCACTTGATGAGACCGATATAATGAATGAGGATAGATGTGTTTCGCTCCTGTCAACAGCCATACGAGGAGAAAGATAAGACAAGCTTTTGAAATTGTAGAGATCTTTTGGCTTTAACTATTCCACAGGCAATTAGTTCCATATGGGGAGTAAATCCATGCGGATGGATTTAACTATCAGTTCTGTAGCTGCTTATCAAGAGGCAGTATATTCTGTAAGACACACGCACACAAAAGCCAGATCTTATTACTGTGACACCTGCCTCCGCCCACACTGGGCAACAATGAATTAGCCTCAGGCCTCTGATAGTCTATGCGCCAACTCGTTTGAAAGGAATTAATTAATTATACTTAGAATCAATGTTAATAATGATGAATTGTTTCTTAAAATAAGCTTAACTGAAGTGCTGCTGCTTTCTAGAGATTCTAGGATGCTGAAAATACAATATACCACGAGGTAGCATTCCCTCCAATGCCATGTAAAAGCTAAGCCATTTGCAGAAAAACTTTTCAGATTTTCCATTGTGGGATGGAAGTTCTAGTGGCTAATTTCGAAGAAAAAAACTATTAGGCCCTGGATAATTCCTTCCACCAATCACTCACAAGTTTTCCTGATGGTAAGCATACCGCTTTTATGATTCTTCTTAAGAGCATAAACAAGATCCATGGGGATTGGGGAAACAAATGAAATAAGAAACCAAAACCGAAACGGGCAGAGTAAGGAGATGAAGGAAAGGGAACACAGAGAAGAAGAGAAGGTTGGGAAAAGAATTCCAGAACCTCCTCCCATACCCAGTTCTTTCTGTTCCCCTGGAACCAATTCCTTCTTGGTAACCATATACCCAACACAACTTGAGGAAGACAGAGGAGCAATGGTGGCAGGAGTTGGCTTTGACAGGTTAACACCATTCTCAAAGCCAAGCAACCACAAAACCCATGGGCTTGATGAAAATATCCATAGGACAAACCTGTGGCCTTCAGGATTTGGCAAAAAAATTGAGCCTATTATTCAAGCATTTTTGTGCTAAGCCAAGTGCTGTGCATTTTGTCAGGCAGTTCTCCCTTAATTTCCAAACCCATGTGTATTTCCAAGGGAATGTGATCCATATGTTTCTAATTCATTTACATTTAAATCATCTTAATGCTGTTTTGCTGAACTATTTGATGTCCAAGAAGCTTGGGCGGCCTTTTACAAGCCCTTTAAAGGCTTCCTCCTTTGAACCTGCAAGTCATGGTTTTCCTGTACAAAATGTGAATTAAAGTAAGAAAAGGTTACAGTTTCTCTTCAAACTAAATTCCTCTGTATATAAATGGATAATAATAATGACAACCATTAAAATAATGTGATCTCGGATGCAACCTCACATATAAATTTAGGGAAAAAAAATCTATCAGTTGGAAAAAAACTGTTCAGTGTTTTCAGTGTACAAACTCAGTCCCAACAGTTGGTTTCTGCTCCTTTTATAGATTCACTTTAACCTTCTGATCTTTTTTCTAAAGCCTGACATAATTTCTTTCAGACATTGATTGCATTCATGGATGCTATTCGTAGCTATCCTCACTCATATATGTACTTAAGAAAGATCTTGCTATGTAGCATTGGCTGGCCTAAAACTTGCTATGTAGCTCGAGCAGGCTTCAAACTTGCAGCGATCTTCATGTCTCTACTTTCTGAATGCACAGATTATGGAACAACCCACCATGCCAAGCCTCTAATATTTTTTAAGCGAAGTCTTATATGCCTTTGTGCTAGAATTGCCTAGTCCCTCTAAACTTCCTTTCATAACTTCAGTATTATTTCTCGTTTACTGAGCACGTTCACATGGGTTAGATACCACACAGAATGCCTTATATACCCTGATTTCATGTTTCATATATGCTGGAACTCTACAAGTTTGTCATGATTACCCCTCATTTCTCAGGTGTAGAAAATAAGGCACAGAAGATTTAAAAGAAGCTATACCCCATTTAAGGATACTTGTCCAAATTCACATAGCTGGCATGTAAAAACAGACAGAAGTCTCCAGCACTAATTTCCTACTCAGTAGCTAAGGGTTTGACTTCTACTATTCATGTACACTTTCTCAGTCATTCATAAGACATGAAGAAGAGACTAGAAAAGAATAAATTTTTTTTATTGAGTTCTTACTATGTTTTAGAGTGCAATTTTGCTTTGTAATTAGAAACTGGTTGATAAGGTAAGTGCATGGTATTAGGAGATGGAGTTCAGTTTGCTTTGAAGGACTGATGTAAGAATAAGCTTTGCTCTTATTTAGTATTCAATATTGGCCCTCATCCCCTACCTCATCCTGTCCCTCTTCCTTTTCCTCCTCCTCTCCTCCTAAGGTATTTGGAACTTATCCTTAAGGCAGGATCTAGATATTTGTTTTATTGGAAAATGGCCTTGACAGTAATGCAAAGGATTGATTTAGAAATACTTGAGATGGGGGAGCCAGTCAGGAATTTGTTTCCAGAACTCAGTGGTCTGGGAATAAGAATTAATTATTAAAATTTTTTAAGTTTTCCATTTTCACAGTCATTTCCGCAAAATTTGGCTGTTCAAAGCAAAAATCTTGCTGTGGTAAAACTCAAATTTCCATTTCCCAATGTAGTGTCTATGCTCCCACAGACATACACATCTTGTCATCTATAATAAACACAAACATAATGATCATGTAAGCATAAATGCTCCTTTCTGAATAGACATTTCAACACTAGAAAGATTTTACACTAAGCTATTCATTGATATTAGGAAACTGATCTAGTATACTGACTTCCCGAGAGAAAAGGAAGAGACCTCCCAAATAGAAATGATCAAACCTACTTATATAAAACAAAGCCTCTTTGCCCCCATTTAAAAAATAAACTTTCATCATCAGTGCCAGTGTTGAGGATAGAGTAATTCACTTGTCAAGTGAGAGGTTCCCAAATAAATGTCCATCTGGCTCTTCATTAGTTTGGACTATGCTTAATAACCTTAGCTGACATCGTTCCCAAAATGCACGTAGGTCTTTTGTAACTTGGAGTTTGATGGGAAAAGAAGAATCTTTGAAGTTATCCTTATACTTTGCACTGGCAATAAGAAAAGGAACATAATTGAATCAACTAGATGTCTTTCAACAACTTACTTTATTCTTCCTCTTCTAGAAATTTCTCACTGAGGCTAGTAGATTTAGGACATTTGTCTTTGTTGACTCCATCCTTGTTCCTACTCCAGGATTGCTCAGAGTCCCTGCACTGACTTTCTACTGAAAGTTTCCAATTTCATCCTGCTGTACTTTCTTCTCCACACAGCAGCTGGAGCAATCTTCTCACAAGCAGATCCAATGCTGTGTACTGCCTGCATAAAATGCTTCAACAGCCATGCATCATGGTGATGCGGCACCTGCCTGGTCCCCACCTCACCTCAGAGATTTTTCTCTGTTAGCTGTAGCCATGCTAACCGTTCTCTGATTAGGCCCTTAGGCTTAGATCTCATCTCATAGCCCATCTCTTCTACCTCTCATATGAAACACTGAGTTTGTTGAACACGTAGGAATGAGATTTTCAAGTAGTCATTTAAGGAATCATCTATGCGTGCACATGCATGCTTATGTGTACACACATGTACACATATGCATGAACATGCATGCTTATGTGTACACACATGTACACATATGCATGCACATGCATGCTTATGTGTACACACATATACACATGAGCAGAAAATAGAACTTAATGACACTTTAGTTAACTATCAGTTTTCTATTGGGTTGGATTTTACTTCTCTGAACTATCAGTCTACTACTGAATTGTAATGCAAACGTATGTTTTGTAGGTCAGAGTCAGGTACTTGACTAGAGTCACAGGGCCTAAGGGTTTACTAAAAAACTCTGTCATATGACTTCACTTGTTTACTGTCTTTTTCACAAACTGAAATTGGGCTTACTTATGTGTGACATTGTTTTACCTGTTGCCTTATTGTTAGAACCTAGAGCAATGCTCTACATTGTATTTTTTTATGTGTATGAGTACATTGACTGTTGTGAAATTCCTCCAGAGCTCAGATGAGGGCATTGGGTCCCCTGGAACTGTAGTTGTTGATGGTTGTTAACCACCATGGGTGCTGAGAACCAAACCCGGATCTTCTACAAGAGCAGCCAGTGCTCCTAACTGCTGAGTTATCTCTCAGGCCCCAGATATAGGGACATCCATTCAAAAATTGTTAAAGATGTGAGGACTCATTTTAGGTGTCAACTTGGCTAGGAAACTCTAACTATTAATATAAATGGCACCGTGAAGGCATTTTTATTTTAAAGATGAGATCAACATTTATTTCAGTAGATTAACAGAGAAGTGGTTCTCTTCCAAAATTTGGGTTGGTCTTCTCTAATCAGAAGGCTTTAAAAAAAAAATGTCTGAGGCCAAGAGTGGCGGCATGTATCTTTAATCCAGCCCTGAGTAGGCAAAGGCAGGTGGATCTCTGTGAGATTGAGGCCACCCTGGTACATCGTAATTTCCAGGTAGGCTGTAACTAGGGAGACCGTATCCAAAAAAATGACTGAGATCCTCTAGAAGACAAAGATGCTGTTTCTGGATGATATTCAGCTTAACCTCTAGATTTCAGCATCAATTCTTGCCCACATCTCATCTTGCTGCTCTGTGAGGTTCAACTTCAAACAGATGAGCCAATTCCTTAAAAAAACCAAGCTTTCCTTCTCCCCATTTGCACATACATACATACATACATACATACATACATACACATCCTATTGGTTCTGTTTCTCTAGAGAGCCCTGGCTGGTAGAAACTAGACATTTTGGCGTATTCTTCTTTTTGACATTTCTTTCCTTATGCAAAGTTCCAAGTCAGTGCATGGGTCAAATCTGACTAGCTTTCCCCTCACAGGGCTCCCCCTTCTCCATTCCACCCTTTTTGCCTGTTCTCAACTTGCCATGTGGGCTTCTAGCCACCCTTCCATGATTTCCTTCGATCATATAGGCCACCGTGATCACCAAGAGAACAGCTTGCAGTTCTAGGATTCCTTATTGACCTCAAACATACAATCCTACCTTCCTCCTAAAAAGCATGCTGTAAATAAAGCATTCCATGTTGTTTCAAACTGTACATGTTTCTATCAGAAGTAAAATCAGAATACATAGCAACAAAAACACCAGCAGCAGTGTTCATGAACAGTGGAATAATGAAAGGTGCTTTTTCTAAGAATGTCAAATACTCTACACTGTGATTTTTAATATAAAATAATTATACAAGTTGTGAATTTTAAAAGAGAATTTGGGGCACACGTGGAACTAAAATATAAGAACATCATTGAAAATTCTCATCTGTGATCTCAGTCTTCAATGATGTTCCTCAGTAACATCCATACTGCACCTGTTCTGACTCTTCTCGTGGTCCCATATGTTGTCATCAACAGGACTCTGTGCCTCTATTGATCAGGGACAATGTTTCATACCATAATGTGCAAAGAATCTTTCATAATCTGACAGGCTTTGGTAGGAAACGGATCTCTGATGTTCATAACTATGTCACCTAATCATGCCACTTGTTCCCATTGATTTTAGTTGCCTAAAGAAATAATATCAAGATAATCAACAGGAAGCATCAAGCAGCACTGAGTTCCTAGTCAGCAATTTCCAGTGCATTCTTTGAGGTGCATGTTAATCTCCACGGGACATGAAAGCATGTTAAGCACATAATAAAATCAAACAATTATATGTGAAATGGAATGAAGTAATTAAACTGATATATGAGGCAGGGCCAAGCGAATAGTTTCATCTTTTTGTCTTAAGATTTACTTACATAGGATCTCAAGTTTAAACTTTATTATTAGAAAAGTCAGCCTGTGTATGTGACATCTTTTGCTAGTATCTCTTTTAAAATGTATAAATAGCAGCCTTGGTCAAAGTACTTTATTCTTAAAATCTGATTCATCTATTCCTTTATTGAAAATTCATTATGCTCCAAAAATATCATATTTCAAAGTTTTGTGTGAATTTGATTCCTTCTACATAGGAATAAACAATGAAGGATTTGCAAAAATCATTTTTCTTTAAAATATTAGTTTCAAATTTTACTGTAGACAGAACTAAGGGCAGTCACTTTTCCTAAAAAGAATTCATTATTAAGAATTTTAATAAAATATCCTAAGTATGAACAAAAGGATCACCAACTATTTAAAACTGAAGTGAGTGCTTCGTCGCTACAAAACACAGTGTATCCCATTTGTTTGTTCAGTTGCCAACTTTATTATCAAAACTGTATCAAACTTTGAGAAGCCTTAATGGGTTGTAGAAGAAATTTTATTTTTCATTGTTAATTAATTAATTATATTATCGGTCTTTTTTGAGACAGGGTTTCCTTGTTATGCCAGCTGGCCTGTCACTCACTGTGTAGACCAGGATGGCCTCAATCTCACAGCTCCACCTGCCTCTCTCTCTCGAGGGAATAAAGGATCGCACCACCATACCTAGCTTTTCTCTATCTTTACTATTATACAATGATGCATGACTTCAATGTGAAAAAGTATCCATGAATTTTAAAACTCAAATGCCTCACAAGTGAGAGAGAGAAAGAGAGAGAGAGAGAGAGAGAGAGAAGAAAAGAGAGTTAAATAAAATTTCAGAAAGTTCACACAGAAATTCCATTTAATTCCACAGTTATACAAGTATATAATTGAATTACACAAATATATAAAACATCTGCTTATGTCACCACAGAGTTACATATTTTGTAATAATTCCCCCAAACCATTTTAAGAACTAAGTTTCAAGAGTTAAAATTTAAAATATGTTCTAAATGACCTTTATTGAATATTCTAGCGCGAGACTTGAAGAACAAGTTAGCAAGTTTATGGATATTGCACATGTAAGGGCCCTGTAATTTATACTTGCTTTAAATACTTGATTAAGCATCCATCTGTCAGCTTGTTCCTATAGAAGGTCAGAATAAACAAAGAGTTCCCGAAGTTAAGTGTTCAAACACATGAGATTATTGATTCTTCTGGAGTCAAGGGTATCATTTATCTCACAAATGGCATCTGGTGTCCTTGGACCAAACATTCAGATATGTCACTAGATATAAATTGGTACAAATGAGTAAAGCCATGCTGTAACTAGAGTCCAGATTGGGAAAAAAAAAAAAAGAAAGAAATGAAAAAGAAGGAAAAAAGTGATATTTCTTTTGGATTATGCCTTTTCTTTAAAAGGTAGCCAGTTTGCATTAAATTAATGAAATATTTAGCAATTTCAAATGGGTTTGTTTTAAATTTTAGCTCTACAGAAATAAGGCAACATACATTTTGGAGGGTGATCAACAAATGTCTGTTAATCCTATAGTTGTATAACTGGCTAGACACATGTTCAATCACTTTCTCGTGTTTATATTAGCTAACATCTGCTTTTTAGTATTAGTGTCTATAGTAAAAACTTCATCCTTAATAATAACAAAGGTGATAGCAGTGATAGTCAACATGTATGGAGCATGTTCTATATTGTAGACTCTTCTAGAAGCACATCACATGCGCCGTCTCGGAAAATTGTTAGAAATGGCATGTAGTGCTTACTGTAATTTTCTCATTTTACACAGTAGAAAGTCAAACATGGAAATATGGGTTTAAGATCTTGAGCAGCTGGAGCAGGCTGGGGTCCAGAGGTATTCTTCAACTGCTGTGGGGTTCCTTGGGTTCGTCTGAGAAAGAATTGTTGCAAGTTCAGGTGTTGTGGAAGCAAATGCAGTTGCTGTCTTCTTGACAATCTAATAAACCAACATGGCTAATCAAAGCAATTGTGACTGCATCAACAAAATGCATTCATTACAAATTCAAAGCAAAATATCAAATGGTTTTCAGTAGGTTGAATTCCCTTGTATGGAAACACTCTGATTATTTCCCAAAGAGAACATTAAACAAACAGCTGCATCTGTCCTTGATTCTTAGAGAACATGAGGAGGAAACTCCACAGTGGTCCAATTCCACTCAAGTGCTTCAACTAAGTCCTAGCATTTTCAACCCTTCTGAAGTTTCCTGCACCTTGTGGACATATGAAAGGGCTTAGTATTTAGGAGATTTTATTACCAAATCATAAATATTTTATTTACCTAAACCAGTAAAGCAGGAAGAAATGAAGGGGAATTTGGGCAGCTTTCTGAGGAAAACCTTGCCAAATCCCCATTTGCATTGACTTTGCACAGAGCTCAAAAGTACGTTTGTTTTGTTTCAAATATTTCATTCTTTTGGAAAATAGCCCTCAGGTATGTGGCACAGATAAAGTCATCTGCCAATATCCGGGTTTAAATCTGGAAAACAAATAGACCAACAAACTTGATCTATGTAACATCTTCATGCTAACATCTCTTCTGTTTATAAGGGTACCTGAGCAGTTAGATCAAGAGTGATGCTGTCCTTTATAAAGATCATTCTCAGCCAGGCGTGTGCCACCACGCCTCTAATCCCAGCACATGGGAGGCAGAGGCAGATGGATCTCTGTGAGTTTAAGGCCAGCCTGGTCTACAGAGTGAGTTCCAGGCCAGCTGGGGCTACGTGAAGACCCTGTCTCAAAAACACATAAATAAATAAATAAATAAATAAATAAATAAATAAATAAATAAATAATATCACTCTCTGCCATATGGGTGTCTTCACTGAGAGTTTTTCTATGGCTAAGAAAAATGGTCTTTGTTCTTCTGAAGAAAAAAAAATCAGTTCATGCCACAGGAAAAGGAAAAGCTTTCCAGTATAAAAATGTGTAGGTCATTGTTTTAACTGGTTTACACAGAGTTGAATAGCTTTGCCCATATCCTGGTCCTCACTCACTCTATAGATCAGTACCCACCATCCTTTTGACCAGCATTCCTACTAGAAAGATAATTTTTCACCTGTCTTCCCCATAGCTTCCAGATTTGCTTTCCTAAAATGAAAAGCCATCACGTTATCATTGCCTACAAATTAATGACTTCGTATTGCCCCCAGCAAGGGTGGTCTGCAGTTCAGCTTGTTGATAATAATTACCATTGTTATCAGATTAGTACTCAAAAACCAGGAGACTTTGCTTAAATGTTCACAGATTTCTGTCTTGTAATAAAAATAAGACAGTTATCAATTTTAAGCTTAGAAAATACACAAAAGGCGTGGGCTTATAGAATATGCAATAGTCATATTATTTGCCTGCTCCATACAGAACTTTGACTATATAATTCATGTGAAAGATTAAATTAAATTTAAGTTACATAAAATGGCATGCGAAATCCTTCACAATCAAATCCTATTCAAAGTTTCTAATCTGACATCTACTGTCCAGTTTCCTGCTGTTCCTGGTGTGCATCACCTGTTTTTACATGTTGCATGTTCAAGTATGGTGTATTCTAGGCCTTGGAATGCTGTTTCATCTTTTCCACACCTACTTGGGCACTTATTGTGCAGCTTTCTCCAGTAAAGCTGTGCTGTAGTTACGCACCCATCTCTGCTTCCAGGCCACCATGCGCTTTGTGTTATAAACCGTGAGCTTTCTGAGGACAGGAGCCATGCTTTTATTTATCTATGAATTTAAAATTCTTCACATAAAAACTAGGGCCCTCATAAAAACTTACTGGAGGCAAAAATATAACCAAGCCCTATGGGAAAGATTTAGGCTCCATTTGGTTTTGGTTTTTTTTGTTTGTTTTGTTTTGTGTGTGTGTGTGTGTGTGTGTGTGTGTGTGTGTGTGTGTGTGTGTTTGAGACATGGTCTCCCTGTAGCTCCAGCTGGCCTAGAATTCACTCTGTGGACCAGGCTCCACTTGAACTCACAGAGATCTGCTTTCCTCTGCCTTCAGTGCTGAGGTTAAAGGTGTGTGCCGCCACGCCCAGCTTAGGGTCCATTTGTAAAACACATAAATGGTTATCAGTATAAAAATGTGATCCATATGTTAAGACTTTGTTTTTATTTATTTTGGTATCACTAGATTTTAAATTTCATTACTAAATAATCTATGGGTGTTCTTGATTTCTCTGAGCATTTTCTATGGAAGGTTCATAACCTCCACTGACTGCTATCACCACTAACTAGAGGCATATTCTTCCAAATGCAAACCTAAGACATTTTATTCACATAATTCAAGAGAGATAAAAGTCACCTCTAAGACTGTTAGGACTGTACAGATCCACAAAGGGCAGACGGATCTTGAATCTATTAATAGAGAAGCCAAGCATGAGGGAACTGAGTAAACGGACGTGTCCAAGTTTCATCTACGAAACTTAAAAACAAAAGAGAGCCTAAACAATGCCCACATCTTCCCAGATTGTATGATTTTAAACTAATATGTGACTAGCACAAAGGTTCTCAGAGTGCTTGCATCCAGAATCTTTTTATGTGATTAAAATTATTGAAGATCCAAAAATTATTTTTTTTTACATAGGATATATCGAACAATATTTGTTTAGTCATTTTGAAATTAAATGGAGAACAATTTTTTAATCACAAGTATCCACAAACACACATATCAGAAACCCTCAGACAGATTACTCAATTTAGGCTCATAGAGACTCTGGAAAATCCCATGATACACTTGTGGGAAAACGAAAATGAAAAATGAGCATCGCTGTCAGTGTTATTATGGAAATAATTTTGACCTCACATGTCTTCTGAGCAGGACTTGGTGCTCCCAGGGATGTGGCTCATAGCTGCAGTGCTGCTGGCCTAGCACAGTATGTGCAAGTATACAAGTTGTTGAATAAATTAATTAGTGACAGAGTGAGCTTATAGGTTCTATTTATTATCAGTGTTACATTTACACAAATGCCCTGACTGAACAGTAGCCAGAACCTGCTTGCTTTTTAAATTTTTATTGCCCTATCAATCAATGGTTTCAGTAACCAATGAATAGATTATCAAATAGAAAACCCTACAACAAGGGAAAACCATTATGAAAGAACAATTCTTTACATTGTTAGCAGTCTTTGTTTATAGCCATATAAAGAGATGAATGTAAAGTAGTGGAGGGAAGGTAGTATCTGATGGATTCAATGAAGGCTGAAAGTAAGATTTCAA
This sequence comes from Rhizomys pruinosus, assembly GCA_009823505.1. NCBI lineage: Eukaryota > Metazoa > Chordata > Mammalia > Rodentia > Spalacidae > Rhizomys > Rhizomys pruinosus. The sequence goes on from VZQC01002448.1 coordinate 3,460,018, forward strand.
CAACTACTAAATCACTGATTCTGTGACTTTATTCCACTTCATACCATTATGAAATTTGATCTTGTTACAGGTAAAAACACAAACTAGTCTAGTGTTAGTATTTATTGTTAAATTTTTTATTTATTTATTTATTTATTTATTTATTTATTTATTTATTTGCATGAATGTACTTTCTGCATATAGGTCTGGCACCTGTGTCATGCAATGCCGCGGAGGTCAGAAGAGGGCATCAGATTCCCCTGGAACTGTTAAAGACAGTTCTCAGCTGCCATGTAGGTGCTGGGGATCGAACCCCAGTCTTCTGCAAGAGCAGTCTGTGCTCTTAACCTCTAGGCCATCTCTCCAGCCCCCATTATTGTTAAATTTTAAGTCCTGTGTTGCTCAGAAAACTTGAGGAGTCCTGCAGAACAGCTCTGATTTTTCCATGGTTCAAGTATGTTTCACTTTCCTTCTTAAGATCATTTAGCACACTAAATGTCAGGAAACAAAACAAATAGCCATGCAAGGATATAAAGGGGGGAAAGGAACGAGAAAGTAAGAAGATTTGAATGCAGTAGGGAATGAGAGGACAGGGCAGAAGAAGGACCAACCAACACTAAAGGCCTTTAGAAAAAGCCTGTCATTATAGAAGCATCTTAAAGTGTGTGTGTGTGTTTGTGTGTGTGTGTGTGTGTGTGTGTGTGTGTTTGTGTGTGTGTGTGTTAAAAAGAGGTTAAAGGGAGTCACTTTTTAACAGGGGAATATTGTCCCTACTAGACACTATAGGCTAAAAATATAACCCCAATGTGAGGAATTGATTCCCTCTCCTGAAGCTAAAGACCAGGGCACTCATAGACTCTTAAATACTACTAATGACCAGGGCACTCATAGACTTTCAAATACTACTGACCATCGCCTTGATCTTGGTTACTCACCAGAACATCACAGTAAGACCCTATTGCTGAACACACTACATATATGAACTACTATAGACAAAGAGAAATCAAGCCTCATCTCTATTGTCTAACTTTCATAGTGGTGGAAGGTGCTATGTATGCTATGAGAAAGAAACAAATCATAATGTTATGGCTGTGAATCCTGTGAACTACAAAAACAACTGGCCTGCAAGGTACACCCACTGGTGCATTAATAGCACAAATGTTATGGGAATAACCAACCACTTATAATTGGATTTAAGATCCACTTCAAGGGTGGAACCCATACTTGATATTAATATCAGGCCTAGGAACCTGAGGCCAGACAGGTCACAAGGCACAAGGGGAAGCCTAATACTAATTTTCTACCAAGTATAGTATTAAACTGACTCCTAAAGACTTATTATTACACCCATAGATTAATACATCCCTCGCTTCTCACCAGAGGCTTCCTTATGCTGCAGATGGTGATTAACGCAGAGACCTACAACTTCCTAATCTGCAGGAACAAGAAGCTGCAGAATTGTTATCCCAGAATAATACATCTATATCAAATTTCTGTCTTCCAGGGCTCAGGGATCATTGCGGCAGAGAGTGCAGACAAATTGTAAGAGCCAGAAGTGGTAGATGACCACAAGGAAACAGTTTTCCAAAACAGCTGGTCAGTTATGTACATGAACTCACAGCAACAATGACAGCACCTTGCTGTGAATTCATATGAGTAACATGTACAAGTCCCATGCAAGCTCAAACCAGACAAAATCCCAACATGAACATGGAGAAGTGTGTAAGAAACCCCAACCCTACTTAACAAACTATTGGAAACTGATGGCTGCTGGGAGAGGGAGAATCATTCTCTTTCAGGAATGTGACTCTTAGTAGGTTGACCAGGCTCCTGGGGATAGACCCATAGTAAAGGCCATTTGGAGACATACATTAGACTCAATAAGTATATATATAGAATATATATATATTATTTTTATATATTATATAGATATAAAATATATATATATAATATATATATATATTCCATTAAATTGAGTGGGGACTTAGAGAAGTACAGATGGAGGAGTAGATCTAAATACCATCATATTATATAGTATAAAAAAATCACAAAAATTCAATAACAGTGAAATAAATGTGCACTATAAGCATGAATTAATAATAGCAATGCCTTTGATTTCCAAGGATTTCATAAAGTTATTTTCAATCTGACACCCAGAACACAAGAAAATAATATTCTCTTTAGCAAACTCTTTAGCAAACTAACTATTCTTTGCATAAGAATTTGAAGCTACATTCTTCTTAGATAAGAAAAGTTTTTTTTTCCTTCTCTGAGTGTTCTTTACAGTTTTTAGTTAGTTGCTTATTTCAAGTAGATTAGAGAGTCCAATAAATCATTATAGTAGAGGACAATCTTAAAATGAAATGTCTGTTGGGGAAATAGCTTTTCCATTTATTAATATTAATTTTTCACTTTACCATATGTTCTGTTCATTTTCCACCTCTGAAAGTCAGGGTTCATGGTATGCATATGTTTTTCTGAAGAGCTGAAAGAATGATATTATCCACCCAAGTGGTCAGTTTATAACCTTCCCATTCCCAACTCTCTATCCTGATTTTAACTCAATCCCAGGTATGGCCACATTCTGGTAAATCCCTTAAGCAAGAAGCACTGCAGCCAATTCAAACAAAAGAAAGGGAGGGAGTGGTGTGTGGACAGCAGCCATGCCAATAGGAAAAATGAAATCAAATGTTTGCCAATATTCTGTGGCCTGAGGGTTAACAGAGTGTCCAAACTGAACTTTAAAATGAGCCTTAAAACTGAGGTAGCACAGATTACAGGAAAGAAACAATCACCCTAAAGAGATGAAGTGTTTTTCTGTTTCTGTGCTGTGTTATACCTTCAGAAAGTCAGATAAACACAAGATGACTAGACACTGGTCATGTAAAGATAATGTTTTGTAAAACCAGATTGATATGCAGTATAATTTTAGATATGCTTTACTTAGGAACAGATTTATTTTTGCATTAATAAGTCCCATATGCTGACATGAAACACTGAGACCTCCTGATATTCTACAGATTATCTGTAGTGTTAGAAGAGGAAAACTTTAAAAATTGTCAAATGACTGTAAGTGTGGCTATTGACTGTGTTTTCACATGCAACTGTGTTAAGTCATCTGTTGGTTTAGGCAAAAGGGGGGCTAGAAAGTATAAAAATTTTATAGCTGGGAATAATTCTAGCACTGTCCCTTTAGAACCTCAGTTACACAGCCCTCTTTTCTCTGGAAGTGCTGTCTCTACAAACCACAGGGGTTGAAAAATAGACACTCAAAAAGAAGAAAGGAAAAATGGTCCTGAACAAAGAAAATTAAGTGCTTACACTTACTGATGCAGCTGTTGATGATTATGGGCTTTGTGTATGTAACTTTTAAAGCCCTAGGTTAAAAGCAGGTATATACAATGTTTTTAGACATTACCTGAATATTAATATATTACATCACTCAAATATTTTATAGGCTGTCTTAAACTAACAAAACAAAATAATAATAACAGTAGTTACTTATTTTTGTCTGTACTGTGAGAAATTCAGTCTTCACACTAACTCTGCAAGGTAGATGTTGGGATTTTACCCTAGACTTTTCTCCTTCTAAATATTTGGTTCTTTCCACTAAGCTACAATACTGTTTAAGCCACTATCACCTAAGTAGAAAATTTATATGCTTCATTGGTCCCTTTGATCTCTGTGCCTTTTTTGGTGGAATTTGTAATACTCAGGAAAGGGATTCAGATTGGAAAAATGGGAAGGGCACTACCACTGAGAACTGTACAAGACGGATTCTGATGATAGCTAGAAAACTTTCTGTTTCTGGGACAAGAAGGCCAACACAGAACAAGCAAACCATGTTTTTCTCTTGTTGTCATCTGCCAGTAGGTCCGGAGACAACCTGGTTTTGCCAGGCTTTCTTATATTTGAGTTGACCAGAGTCAAGTGACATCATCATTTGGTGGTCCTACAAACTGCGATGTTTGCTGTGAATAATGAAGAGTTATAAGATGACATTTCTCCATTCCTTGACAGAGATGACTAAAGCAAAAAGAAAACACCACATGAGAATCTGAGAGACTGTGTATATCACATCAACGTGGAGTGACTATCATGTGAACAATCACCTGCTATGTGCCCAGGGTGTGACCATTATTACTATTGGCATTTGGTCAAGGTTGGCTTGCCACTTGCTTCTCAGTCTGGCAACAGTCCATACTAGTTGAATTGGAAAGCAGGTAGGACATGATTCCTAAGCAACTGCTATGTTAATTAAAAATCAGATTCATCTGTGTATCATTTAAAGATTTTTATTTTGGATCATGAAGTCATTTTCATTTGTCTTCCATGAAGGGTAAACAGCCAATTTAAAGTAGTTTCTGTGGAGATTTCTGTGCAGGCATTTAATGACACTTAAATTCTCCAACAAGCTAAGACTAAAATTTATTCATTTTCAAATAAGCCAAGAAACTATAATATCACAATTAAAATTTTCTTATTGAAACTCAATAAACAAAGCATATAAAACTAGAATTGCTTTGGTGCAATCTAATTGGGAAGGTACTGACATACTTTCCCGTGACAGACACCGTCTCTACCTCCAACCACTTTGAAAAGACATGGTGCTTTTCTTGAAATAACATGGGGCTTAGTCCTCTAAAATTATCAATTAAATTGGAAATTAGTCAGTATGCGAGTTGTACCCACAGAGAGATTGAGTTTCTAAACTACAGGAATGCCACGATCTGTACAATCCCATCAGTGCTGTCTACTGCGGTGTAATCTAGTTTGGAAGTGTTCCATTAACGATGACATTGCTGAAAATAGTTTTGGGATGTCTGTTTTAGCAACTCTCTCTATGCCTTCTTCCAGAGCCTGTCAATACTGTCAAATAAAAATTTGTCTTTTGAAACCAAATTTGATCCTACAAAGCATTCCAAATCATTCATAACAAGCATTGTTGACAGCAGTAAATGGCATCTCAGTAGTACTGCTTGTTTACTTAGTTCATCTTAAAAATAAAACTGGAACGTATCTATGAAACACAAATAAGATTTTCTCATGCAGGGACTAGACAGCGCAGCAGTAAAGAACATTTGCTGTTCCAGCAGAGGACCTGGATTCAGGTACCAGCATCCACATGGCAGTTCACAACTGTCTGTGCCTTCAGTTCCAGTGGTCCTGACACACTCTTCTGGCCTCCATAGGTACCAACCATGCATATGGTAGACATATATACATGCATATAGTAGACATACATACATGCATATGGTAGACATACATACATGCAGACAAAGCACTCCTAAGATGTGCCTACATGCTTAAAGACATTTTATAAAGAAAAACATCCAAAGGAAATTTAAAAGCAGTATAATTTAAAATAAATGTAATGTTTTATGGAGCAGCTATTATAAAGATAACAACCACTGTGAATATAGAAATTCTACCACTAAATATCTTTACAGCTCAATGTTTCCCATTTTAAACTATAGGAAAGTATACCAGTTCCTATTATAGATGAAATGTTATGATAAAATTTATTAGAGAGTTTCTGTGTGAATCATTTATGGCCTTGAAAAATGTGTTATTGAAATACATGATTTTGGAAAAAAAAACAACAGATATAGAGATACAGGAGAGAATATTAGTCAACCACTTCTGGGTTGACTTATTAATTTTTTTTACTTTAAGTTTTAAAACTATTTAATAAGGATTATTTTTATGATGGCGATTTTAAGGGGAAATACAAATTATCAAAAGACATTAGAGCACAACAGAATCATTTGTAAAAAGTCTTACTGTGGCTAAGAAAGTCACTAAAGACAGAGATTCAGTTAAATGCCCAAGGGTTTTTCCTATGCCCAAAATTGTTCCACAAGTTTTAACCCATTCAGTTCTCAACCTGAGTCTCAGAAGGTTCATAATATCTCTATATTAGAACTTAAGAAAGAAACAAGGCTCAGATGAGTGAAATAATTACCCTCAGTCCGGTTTTATACCTAATGTCCTTTCATTTCTTCCTTTCAACTCTGCGGCTAAGAGGCCAATGTTCTAGGCATCAACCACAGGAGAAAATCAAGGGACCTTGGAAGTCTAGTACAATAGACTATAAGCCGGTGGGGGGCGGGGATCTCAGGATCAACTACAAGAAACGCTGATGGGAGTGTGACTCCCTTTAAGTGAAAAGTTCATCAGTTAGCATAAAAAATGAGTCATGTCTAATAATGGAGATGAAAGCTGGAAATTTGGTATGGGAAAACAAGATGAAATCGGACACGTCCCTATCACCTAGCCATTCATCAGAATACCATTCAAAGCTCCAAATCATCTTTCTAAAGACAGTTATTCTTTGCTGAGGAGAGAGACATACCTATGCTCTGGTGTTCTGTGGACTTTTGAGAGTGGAATAAGGATTTTGATTAAGGGCTACCCTGTTACCTCAGTCAGCATCTCCAGCCATCTTCATATCCTTCTTTAGTCCCAGGGCAGCTCAGCCAAAGACTGTGTGAAAATAATCTAGGTAAATGAATGAACGCTAAATTCATAAGAGCACCACAAAATTAATATCTTATGAAGGCAATCCCTTCTTCAATCATAATCCAATGAGGACAAGTAAACTGTCCCCTTACATGCATCTATAATTTAATCATTAAAATAAGTGCAAAGGAATTGAAGAGATCAATAATCTTGTCCAAGTCAAACAGTAACACTTAAACTAGGATTTAAGTATACTATGCCAGGCTCAGAATACCTGATATTTGAAGTTTCTTTTTCAGACAAAAATTACTTTAAAACATTTTACACACACACACACACACACACACACACACACACACACACACATACACATACTTCTTGGCTTTCAATACCAAGGGAACAAATCACAGACCTGTAGAGGCTATAGTTCTTTCACACAGATAATTTTCAGAGTCTCAAGACTTGTTATGAATCTGTAAGATAGATGTGTATATTGTACTACATTATATGTGCTTAGTAATCGTTCTCAATACACAATATATTCCCAGGAGAAAATCTTCTGTCATGGCTTTATCTCCCTGCTTTGTTTGGGATGCGTGTCTTCTTCATGACTCTTGCTGAAGTTGAATTCCGTTAGTAACGACATTAAGGTGGGACCTTCAGAGGTGGTTAGAACACAGATGATCTACCCTCAATGGTGGAATTGATGCCTTTAAATAAAAGTGATGTTGGTTTCTTTTTGTTCTGTTTCCCTTCTATCTTCTTCCATGGAATGACACAGCAAGAAAGCCTTGGTCAGATGCCAACCCTTCAGCCTTGCACATCCCAGACTCCAGAGTCATAAGCCAATGAATTTCTGTTTATTATAAATTATCCAGTCTCAGATATTCTGTTATAGCAGCAAAAAATGAGCTTAAGATACCTTCAAGCCAAATGCCTTACCTGAGAATTTAACTTCTATAATAATCCAAATGGGAATACTTCTCTGAAACCAACTGCATTTCTAAGGGAAAATTAGAATAAACTTAAAGATGCTATTTCATCATGATAAGTTCATTATTTTACATTTGGTTATGAATTTGTATTCTGTAGTCCCTAATTTTAACTAATTAAAACCATTACTGTAAAATAAAGAAACTCTGCAATGATGTAATATTCTGTTTGTTTTCCAAATTTGAGAAATCTCATTATGATTTAATGAGGGAAGTCCATGATGACATTATAGTCAAATTTTAAACTCTGAAAAGTCTATTTTCTCCTTTTCTTGATATCTTTTCCCCAGACTACATGTGATTTTTCTCCTTACTCTATGATGTGCAAATTTCTTTTAAATTTCAAATTACGTTGTATAAATACCATAGCATGCTTTTAAACCCTAAGACCTTCTTGCTCTGTGGTTTAGCAATGGAAAATTATTGATGAACAAATGAGAAAATATACTCCCCAGGTTTATTAATTATAAATACCAATTTATTTCCCAAATTGAAGGAACTGTTTTAGAAATACAAGCTGCTATTGTTGTGTTTTTCTTATCTGTTCAATCACTATTAAAATTAAGAGGAAGTGATATCACATATTATTCTGTCTGGAAAGTTCCCCAACATATCTGGACTCCATAATGTTGGCAGTTAATAAATGCTTCGTCCTCCCTGTGGGAGAGAAGGAAAGGGAAAAGTGACTCACTCCTCATATTATGTGTAGGGGGCAGGCAATAATTACTCTGGGAGGGGGAGAAAGAGAAGGAGGAGGGGAAAAAGAGGAAAAGGAGGAGAAGGAGGAGGAGGAGGAAAAGGAGAGAGACAGAGAGAGAGAGAGAGAAAGCTGGTTATAGCATAGCAACTTCCTTTAGGGACTTCTGTAATTTGATTATGTAGGAGTGCCATCTTCATATGTTATGACATTTAAATTCACAGAAGACGTACATGAGACTACAGAGTAAAATACTATAGTATGTAGCATGGAATATATTCTTTTAAATCTCATTCATCTAAGAACTTATCAGCAAAAAGTAATTCTGTGCCTCAAAGTTTATGTAAGTATAAAAAAAGGACATTAGAAATAATACCCTTAATCATTTTAGATTCCTAAAAGAGGACAAGCATGGAAGTGGTACTCTACTAGTTGGAGCTGGGGAGCTATGAACATGTGGGTGATTACTGGAAATGGGTTGAACACTGGGTGAGCAACAAGATCCAAAAACTGCAGCTCCTAAGTCTCATCTCTTCTTAGCAGTGCCAACACGCCTCGCTTCAGAACAGTGGGTTCATTTCACTTAAGGCTCCTTCTTCCAGCCAAGGGAGGGCACTCCAGATGTGAGAGGTCAACTGAGAGGACACAACCCTCAATTTGTTTCCACTGGCACAGGAGAGGACTCATACTTTTGGAACCAAGTGGGGATAGATCTTTGTGGTCTCCATGGCAAGAGGAATTCCCCGGAAAAGCCAACTCTGAATATGTATGTGTGGAGGCGGCATGGTTAATCACCACACAGCACACTGCAGGGAGCAAGCCAGCACAGTGTACTTACTCAGAGAGCAGAGCCAGCACAGTGTGCTTCTGCAGAGAGCAGAGGCCATACTCCTTTTCCCAATCCAGGATGCAAATTACTTCTGCAAAGAGCTGACTTCATTAGAAAGACTCTGCCCAAGTTTGAGAGGGCTATCACCAAGGGGCAGTGACCTGTCTGATCTGAATATCAGCTTGTCCTGGTGCTGAATAATGTATAGTTATATTTGTATTGTCATTTAAATATCTTCTGATATTTAACGTGCTGTCACTTCTTTGCTGTATTTAAAATAAGTTATTCTCAAATAGCTCAGGCATCGTGAGTAATATAAATGTAGTCATGCTGAGGTTTTAGGTTTCTAAGGAAGATGATATCAACCTCAGTCTTGGAAAAGAGTCATCCTGGAATCTGGGGCAGGTTATTTCACCAGCTCTTGATCATTGTTAAAAGATCTCTGCATTATAGTTTCTGTGGAGCATTGAGGGCATTCCATTTTTGTCAAAAAACAGCCTTAGTAATTAGGAAATGCACTAAGTTTTTTTTTTTCTTTAAAAAATAAATGTTTATTTCAAGTATGAAAAGCAATATCAAGATATCATCCAAAAACTGCATTCAGTTTCACAAGTATAAAACAAGACTCTGAAAAAACCTTTACAATAAGGTATAAAATACTCAGGAATATATTTTGACATTCACAATGGGCATTACAACCCCAGTCAAAAAACCAAGTCCTCAACTGATGAATAGTTAGCTCGGGATGAGTCAGCTTATAAGATTGGTGTGAATAGACTTGACGTACTTTTTTGGTTGTTTTATTTTTTTTTAATCTCCGGTAGCCCAGGCTATGTAGCCAAGGAAGACTTAGAAATCCTGATTCTCAAAAAAAAAAAAAAAAATCCTGATCCTCTTGTCTCTACTTTTCAAGGGATAAGATTACAGGTGCATACCACTGTGCCAGTAAGCCTTTAAACTTGGTTCAACAATGTAGCTCACATACTCACATACCTTGTAGCTGCTCAGAAAGGACCATCATTATAGTTACACAGTATCAGTGAAAAATGAAAAAGTAACCTAAGTGTAACTGAACTCCTATGCTGAGAAATCCAAATGTTGGGTCCTGAGTTACTTCAAGCAAGGAACCTTGAAAGGAAAGCCAGGATTTCCTGGTGGTAATTCCAAAAACACATGTCCTGTCATTACTTCACAGGACTGCTCCCGAGGCTTCTGCTTCTCTTCTCTAGGTACATCTGCTTGTAGGTCCGGAACATGACATTTGAGTCTTTTACTGGGTTTTGTAGTGTCTCAAATTCATCTGCACTGAAGCTTCTCTTAGACAGTCTTGAGTTAGTATGATCTACAAAAAAAGAAACGATACTTCTAGGCTTTACAGCAAGACATTTCCTCAAAATCCAAAAGAGGTATCTGGGTAAATAACTTATCCTAGCACTTGAGAGGTACAGGCAGGTAGGACAACCAGACATATAAGGCCAGCCTGGGCTTTCTCCCCCAAAATAAATAAAAAGGAGTAATAAAAACCAAGAGTAACTTTAGTATTTTTAGCCTTGCCATGGCAGGCACCCTCACAAATGTGAGCACTTTCCTCTTCTGCTCCTACTTCACAGTATGGACCTCATTTCTCCTACTTCTGGGCCTTTCTAGACACATGTGTTCACTTCAGGGATCATTTTCCCTCTTCACTACATCTAGAATTTTTTATCCTGCTTTGGCCATTCCTATAAAAGGCTGATAATCAGGATCAAACGGCCTCATGTATGCAAGGCAAACAAGCACTTGACCTATGGAGCTATATACACCCCAAACTCACATGTCACTTGTTCTTTGAGAAAGTACCTTGTTCTGTGGCCTGGGATAGTTTCCAGCTCTCTGCAATCATGCTGCAGCATCCGACATACTGAGTTTACAAGTACAAGACATCATGGCTGGCTAAACCTCTTCTTTATGTGTCTCATTGTGTTTTTGACTCAATTTCTATATACTTGTTTATACACATTTGAATCTCTAGTCTTACTTTGTCAAATCTCCCTTAAAAAGCCCCCCCCCCCCCCCACCCCCCCCACATACCCACTCTGGAAATCAGGGCATGTGGAGCTTCCTCACCCCCCCCCCCCAACTACACAATCTGGAAATCAAGAAATAGATCATACTAACTCAAGACTGTCTAAGAGAAGCTTCAGTGCAGATGAATTTGAGACACTACAAAACCCAGTAAAAGACTCAAATGTCATGTTCCGGACCTACAAGCAGATGTACCTAGAGAAGAGAAGCAGAAGCCTCGGGAGCAGTCCTGTGAAGTAATGACAGGACATGTGTTTTTGGAATTACCACCAGGAAATCCTGGCTTTCCTTTCAAGGTTCCTTGCTTGAAGTAACTCAGGACCCAACATTTGGATTTCTCAGCATAGGAGTTCAGTTACACTTAGGTTACTTTTTCATTTTTCACTGATACTGTGTAACTATAATGATGGTCCTTTCTGAGCAGCTACAAGGTATGTGAGTATGTGAGCTACATTGTTGAACCAAGTTTAAGGCTTACTGGCACAGTGGTATGCACCTGTAATCTATCACTGCAAAAGTAGAGACAAGAGGATCAGGATTTTTTTTTTTTTTTTGAGAATCCGGATTTCTAAGTCTTCCTTGGCTACATAGCCTGGGCTACCGGAGATTATAAACAAAAATAAAAACAACAAAAGTACGTAAGTCTATTCACACCAATCTTATAAGCTGACTCATCCCGAGCTAACTATTCATCAGTTGAGGACTTGGTTTTTTGACTGGGGTTGTAATGCCCATTGTGAATGTCAAAATATATTCCTGAGTATTTTATACCTTATTGTAAAGGTTTTTTCAGAGTCTTGTTTTATACTTGTAAACTGAATTCAGTTTTTGGATGTATCTTGATATTGCTTTTCATTATTGAAATAAACATTTATTTTTTAAAGAAAAAAAAAAACTTAGTGCATTTCCTAATTACTAAGGCTGTTTTTTGACAAAAATGGAATGCCCTCAATGCTCCACAGAAACTATAATGCAGAGATCTTTTAACAATGATCAAGAGCTGGTGAAATAACCTGCCCCAGATCCAGGATGACTCTTTTCCAAGACTGAGGTTGATATCATCTTCCTTAGAAACCTAAAACCTCAGCATGACTACATTTATATTACTCACATGCCTGAGCTATTTGAGAATAACTTATTTTAAATACAGCAAAGAAGTGACAGCACGTTAAATATCAGAAGATATTTAAATGACAATACAAATATAACTATACATTATTCAGCACCAGGACAAGCTGATATTCAGATCAGACAGGTCACTGCCCCTTGGTGATAGCCCTCTCAAACTTGGGCAGAGTCTTTCTAATGAAGTCAGCTCTTTGCAGAAGTAATTTGCATCCTGGATTGGGAAAAGGAGTATGGCCTCTGCTCTCTGCAGAAGCACACTGTGCTGGCTCTGCTCTCTGAGTAAGTACACTGTGCTGGCTTGCTCCCTGCAGTGTGCTGTGTGGTGATTAACCATGCCGCCTCCACACATACATATTCAGAGTTGGCTTTTCCGGGGAATTCCTCTTGCCATGGAGACCACAAAGATCTATCCCCACTTGGTTCCAAAAGTATGAGTCCTCTCCTGTGCCAGTGGAAACAAATTGAGGGTTGTGTCCTCTCAGTTGACCTCTCACATCTGGAGTGCCCTCCCTTGGCTGGAAGAAGGAGCCTTAAGTGAAATGAACCCACTGTTCTGAAGCGAGGCGTGTTGGCACTGCTAAGAAGAGATGAGACTTAGGAGCTGCAGTTTTTGGATCTTGTTGCTCACCCAGTGTTCAACCCATTTCCAGTAATCACCCACATGTTCATAGCTCCCCAGCTCCAACTAGTAGAGTACCACTTCCATGCTTGTCCTCTTTTAGGAATCTAAAATGATTAAGGGTATTATTTCTAATGTCCTTTTTTTATACTTACATAAACTTTGAGGCACAGAATTACTTTTTGCTGTGATAGTTCTTAGATGAATGAGATAAAGAATATATACTGCTACATACTATAGTATTTTACTCTGTAGTCTCATGTACGTCTTCTGTGAAATTAAATGTCATAACATATGAAGATGGCACTCCTACATAATCAAATTACAGAAGTCCCTAAAGGAAGGCTATGCTATAACCCAGCTTTCTCTTCTCTCTCTTGTCTCTCTCCTTTTCTCCTCCTCCTCTTCTCCTTCCCTTTTCCTCTTTTTCCCCTCCTCCTTCTCTTTCTCCCCCTCCCAGAGTAATTATTGCCTGCCCCCTACACATAATATGAGGAGTGAGTCACTTTTCCCTTTCCTTCTCTCCCACAGGGAGGACGAAGCATTTATTAACTGCCAACATTATGGAGTCCAGATATGTTGGGGAACTTTCCAGACAGAATAATATGTGATATCACTTCCTCTTAATTTTAATAGTGATTGAACAGATAAGAAAAACACAACAATAGCAGCTTGTATTTCTAAAACAGTTCCTTCAATTTGGGAAATAAATTGGTATTTATAATTAATAAACCTGGGGAGTATATTTTCTCATTTGTTCATCAATAATTTTCCATTGCTAAACCACAGAGCAAGAAGGTCTTAGGGTTTAAAAGCATGCTATGGTATTTATACAACGTAATTTGAAATTTAAAAGAAATTTGCACATCATAGAGTAAGGAGAAAAATCACATGTAGTCTGGGGAAAAGATATCAAGAAAAGGAGAAAATAGACTTTTCAGAGTTTAAAATTTGACTATAATGTCATCATGGACTTCCCTCATTAAATCATAATGAGATTTCTCAAATTTGGAAAACAAACAGAATATTACATCATTGCAGAGTTTCTTTATTTTACAGTAATGGTTTTAATTAGTTAAAATTAGGGACTACAGAATACAAATTCATAACCAAATGTAAAATAATGAACTTATCCTGATGAAATAGCATCTTTAAGTTTATCTAATTTTCCCTTAGAGACATTGCCGTTGGTTCAGGAAGTATTCCCATTTGGATTATTATAGAAGTTAAATTCTCAGGTAAGGCATTTGGCTTGAAGGTATCTTAAGCTCATTTTTTGCTGCTATAACAGAATATCTGAGACTGGATAATTTATAAAAACAGAAATTCATTGGCTTATGACTTGGAGTCTGGGATGTGCAAGGCTGAAGGGTTGGCATCTGACCAAGGCTTTCTTGCTGTGTCATTCCATGGAAGAAGATAGAAGGGAAACAGAACAAAAAGAAACCAACATCACTTTTATTTAAAGGCATCAATTCCACCATTGAGGGTAGATCATCTGTGTTCTAACCACCTCTGAAGGTCCCACCTTAATGTCGTTACTAACGGAATTCAACTTCAGCAAGAGTCATGAAGAAGACACGCATCCCAAACAAAGCAGGGAGATAAAGCCATGACAGAAGATTTTCTCCTGGGAATATATTGTGTATTGAGAACGATTACTAAGCACATATAATGTAGTACAATATACACATCTATCTTACAGATTCATAACAAGTCTTGAGACTCTGAAAATTATCTGTGTGAAAGAACTATAGCCTCTACAGGTCTGTGATTTGTTCCCTTGGTATTGAAAGCCAAGAAGTATGTGTATGTGTGTGTGGGTGTGTGTGTGTGTGTGTGTGTGTGTGTGGTAATGTTTTAAAGAATTTTTGTCTGAAAAGAAACTTCAAATATCAGGTATTCTGAGCCTGGCATAGTATACTTAAATCCTAGTTTAAGTGTTACTGTTTGACTTGGACAAGATTATTGATCTCTTCAATTCCTTTGCACCTTCTTTTAATGATTATTATTTAGATGCATGTAAGGGGACAGTTTACTTGTCCTCATTGGATTATGATTGAAGAAGGGATTGCCTTCATAAGATATTAATTTTGTGGTGCTCTTATGAATTTAGCGTTCATTCATTTACCTAGATTATTTTCACACAGTCTTTGGCTGAGCTGCCCTGGGACTAAAGAAGGATATGAAGATGGCTGGAGATGCTGACTGAGGTAACAGGGTAGCCCTTAATCAAAATCCTTATTCCACTCTCAAAAGTCCACAGAACACCAGAGCATAGGTATGTCTCTCTCCTCAGCAAAGAATAACTGTCTTTAGAAAGATGATTTGGAGCTTTGAATGGTATTCTGATGAATGGCTAGGTGATAGGGACGTGTCCGATTTCATCTTGTTTTCCCATACCAAATTTCCAGCTTTCATCTCCATTATTAGACATGACTCATTTTTTATGCTAACTGATGAACTTTTCACTTAAAGGGAGTCACACTCCCATCAGCGTTTCTTGTAGTTGATCCTGAGATCCCCGCCCCCCACCGGCTTATAGTCTATTGTACTAGACTTCCAAGGTCCCTTGATTTTCTCCTGTGGTTGATGCCTAGAACATTGGCCTCTTAGCCGCAGAGTTGAAAGGAAGAAATGAAAGGACATTAGGTATAAAACCGGACTGGGGTAATTATTTCACCATCTGAGCCTTGTTTCCTTCTTAAGTTCTAATATAGGATATTATGAACCTTCTGAGACTCAGGTTGAGAACTGAATGGGTTAAACATTGTGGAACAATTTTGGGCATAGAAAAACCCTTGGGCATTTAACTGAATCTCTGTCTTTAGTGACTTTCTTAGCCACAGTAAGACTTTTTACAAATGATTCTGTTGTGCTCTAATGTCTTTTGATAATTTGTATTTCCCCTTAAAATCGCCATCATAAAAATAATCCTTATTAAATAGTTTTAAAACTTAAAGTAAAAAAATTAATAGTAAACCCAGAAGTGGTTGACTAATATTCTCTCCTGTATCTCTATATCTGTTGTTTTTTTTTCCAAAATCATGTATTTCAATAACACATTTTTCAAGGCCATAAATGATTCACACAGAAACTCTCTTAATAAAATTTTATCATAAACATTTCATCTATAATAGGAACTGGTATACTTTCCTATAGTTTAAAATGGGAAACATTGAGCTGTAAAGATATTTAGTGGTAGAATTTCTATATTCACAGTGGTTGTTATCTTTATAATAGCTGTCTCACTAAAACATTACATTTATTTTAAATTATACTGCTTTTAAATTTCCTTTGGTGTTTTTCTTTATAAAATGTCTTAAGCATGTAGGCACATCTTGAGTTGCTTTGTCTGCATGTTAGTATGTCTACCATATGCATGTATGTATGTCTACTATATGCATGATATATGTCTACCATATGCTGGGTGGTACCATGCGAGGCCCGAAGAGTGGTTCCGGACCACTGGAACTGAAGGCCCAGACAGTTGTGAACTGCCATGTGGATGCTGGGTAGCTGAATCCAGGTCCTCTGCTGGAACAGCAAATGTTCTTTACTGCTGCGCTGTCTAGTCCCTGCATGAGAAAATCTTATTGTGTTCCTAGATACGTTCCAGTTTTATTTTTAAGATGAACTAAGTAAACAAGCAGTACTACTGAGATGCCATTTACTGCTGTCAACAATGCTTGTTATGAATGATTTGGAATGCTTTGTAGGATCAAATTTGGTTTCAAAAGACAAATTTTTATTTGACAGTATTGACAGGCTCTGGAAGAAGGCATAGAGAGAGTTGCTAAAACAGACATCCCAAAACTATTTTCAGCAATGTCATCGTTAATGGAACACTTCCAAACTAGATTACACCGCAGTAGACAGCACTGATGGGATTGTACAGATCGTGGCATTCCTGTAGTTTAGAAACTCAATCTCTCTGTGGGTACAACTCGCATACTGACTAATTTCCAATTTAATTGATAATTTTAGAGGACTAAGCCCCATGTTATTTCAAGAAAAGCACCATGTCTTTTCAAAGTGGTTGGAGGTAGAGACGGTGTCTGTCACGGGAAAGTATGTCAGTACCTTCCCAATTAGATTGCACCAAAGCAATTCTAGTTTTATATGCTTTGTTTATTGAGTTTCAATAAGAAAATTTTAATTGTGATATTATAGTTTCTTGGCTTATTTGAAAATGAATAACTTTTAGTCTTAGCTTGTTGGAGAATTTAGTGTCATTAACTGCCTGCACATGACCAATCTCCACAGAACTACTTTAATTGGCTGTTTACCTTCATGGAAGACAATGGAAATGATTCATGATCCAAATAAACTCTTAAATGATACACAGATGATCTGATTTTTAATTAACATAGCAGTTGCTTAGGAATCATGTCCTACCTGCTTTCCAATTCAACTAGTATGGACTGTTGCCAGACTGAGAAGCAAGTGGCAAGCCAACCTTGACCAAATGCCAATAGTAATAATGGTCACACCCTGGGCACATAGCAGGTGATTGTTCACATGATAGTCACTCCACGTTGATGTGATATACACAGTCTCTCAGATTCTCATGTGGTGTTTTCTTTTTGCTTTAGTCATCTCTGTCAAGGAATGGAGAAATGTCATCTTATAACTCTTCATTATTCACAGCAAACATCGCAGTTTGTAGGACCACCAAATGATGATGTCACTTGACTCTGGTCAACTCAAATATAAGAAAGCCTGGCAAAACCAGGTTGTCTCCGGACCTACTGGCAGATGACAACAAGAGAAAAACATGGTTTGCTTGTTCTGTGTTGGCCTTCTTGTCCCAGAAACAGAAAGTTTTCTAGCTATCATCAGAATCCGTCTTGTACAGTTCTCAGTGGTAGTGCCCTTCCCATTTTTCCAATCTGAATCCCTTTCCTGAGTATTACAAATTCCACCAAAAAAGGCACAGAGATCAAAGGGACCAATGAAGCATATAAATTTTCTACTTAGGTGATAGTGGCTTAAACAGTATTGTAGCTTAGTGGAAAGAACCAAATATTTAGAAGGAGAAANCTAAGAAAGTCACTAAAGACAGAGATTCAGTTAAATGCCCAAGGGTTTTTCCTATGCCCAAAATTGTTCCACAAGTTTTAACCCATTCAGTTCTCAACCTGAGTCTCAGAAGGTTCATAATATCTCTATATTAGAACTTAAGAAAGAAACAAGGCTCAGATGAGTGAAATAATTACCCTCAGTCCGGTTTTATACCTAATGTCCTTTCATTTCTTCCTTTCAACTCTGCGGCTAAGAGGCCAATGTTCTAGGCATCAACCACAGGAGAAAATCAAGGGACCTTGGAAGTCTAGTACAATAGACTATAAGCCGGTGGGGGGCGGGGATCTCAGGATCAACTACAAGAAACGCTGATGGGAGTGTGACTCCCTTTAAGTGAAAAGTTCATCAGTTAGCATAAAAAATGAGTCATGTCTAATAATGGAGATGAAAGCTGGAAATTTGGTATGGGAAAACAAGATGAAATCGGACACGTCCCTATCACCTAGCCATTCATCAGAATACCATTCAAAGCTCCAAATCATCTTTCTAAAGACAGTTATTCTTTGCTGAGGAGAGAGACATACCTATGCTCTGGTGTTCTGTGGACTTTTGAGAGTGGAATAAGGATTTTGATTAAGGGCTACCCTGTTACCTCAGTCAGCATCTCCAGCCATCTTCATATCCTTCTTTAGTCCCAGGGCAGCTCAGCCAAAGACTGTGTGAAAATAATCTAGGTAAATGAATGAACGCTAAATTCATAAGAGCACCACAAAATTAATATCTTATGAAGCAATCCCTTCTTCAATCATAATCCAATGAGGACAAGTAAACTGTCCCCTTACATGCATCTATAATTTAATCATTAAAAGATAAGTGCCAGGAATTGAAGAGATCAATAATCTTGTCCAAGTCAAACAGTAACACTTAAACTAGGATTTAAGTATACTATGCCAGGCTCAGAATACCTGATATTTGAAGTTCTTTTTCAGACAAAAATTACTTTAAAACATTTTACACACACACACACACACACACACACACACCACAACACACACATACACATACTTCTTGGCTTTCATATACCAAGGGAACAAATCACAGACCTGTAGAGGCTATAGTTCTTTCACACAGATAATTTTCAGAGTCTCAAGACTTGTTATGAATCTGTAAGATAGATGTGTATATTGTACTACATTATATGTGCTTAGTAATCGTTCTCAATACACAATATATTCCCAGGAGAAAATCTTCTGTCATGGCTTTATCTCCCTGCTTTGTTTGGGATGCGTGTCTTCTTCATGACTCTTGCTGAAGTTGAATTCCGTTAGTAACGACATTAAGGTGGGACCTTCAGAGGTGGTTAGAACACAGATGATCTACCCTCAATGGTGGAATTGATGCCTTTAAATAAAAGTGATGTTGGTTTCTTTTTGTTCTGTTTCCCTTCTATCTTCTTCCATGGAATGACACAGCAAGAAAGCCTTGGTCAGATGCCAACCCTTCAGCCTTGCACATCCCAGACTCCAGCAGTCATAAGCCCCAATGAATTTCTGTTTTTATAAATTACCATCTCAGTATTCTGTTATAGCAGCAAAAAATGAGCTTAAGATACCTTCAAGCCAAATGCCTTACCTGAGAATTTAACTTCTATAATAATCCAAATGGGAATACTTCTCTGAAACCAACTGCATTTCTAAGGGAAAATTAGAATAAACTTAAAGATGCTATTTCATCATGCCTAAGTTGCTTATTTTAAATTTGGTTATGAATTTGTATTCTGTAGTCCCTATTTTAACTAATTAAAACCATTACTGTAAAATAAAGAAACTCTGCAATGATGTAATATTCTGTTTGTTTTCCAAATTTGAGAAATCTCATTATGATTTAATGAGGGAAGTCCATGATGACATTATAGTCAAATTTTAAACTCTGAAAAGTCTATTTTCTCCTTTTCTTGATATCTTTTCCCCAGACTACATGTGATTTTTCTCCTTACTCTATGATGTGCAAATTTCTTTTAAATTTCAAATTACGTTGTATAAATACCATAGCATGCTTTTAAACCCTAAGACCTTCTTGCTCTGTGGTTTAGCAATGGAAAATTATTGATGAACAAATGAGAAAATATACTCCCCAGGTTTATTAATTATAAATACCAATTTATTTCCCAAATTGAAGGAACTGTTTTAGAAATACAAGCTGCTATTGTTGTGTTTTTCTTATCTGTTCAATCACTATTAAAATTAAGAGGAAGTGATATCACATATTATTCTGTCTGGAAAGTTCCCCAACATATCTGGACTCCATAATGTTGGCAGTTAATAAATGCTTCGTCCTCCCTGTGGGAGAGAAGGAAAGGGAAAAGTGACTCACTCCTCATATTATGTGTAGGGGGCAGGCAATAATTACTCTGGGAGGGGGAGAAAGAGAGGAAGAGGGGGAAAAAAGAGGAAAAGGAGGAAAGGAGGAGGAGGCGGGAAAAGGAGAGAGAGACAAGAGAGGGAGAGAGAGAGAAAGAGAAGCTGGTTATGCATAGCAACTTCCTTTAGGGACTTCTGTAATTTGATTATGTAGGAGTTGCCATCTTCATATGTTATGACATTTAAATTCACAGAAGACGTACATGAGACTACAGAGTAAAATACTATAGTATGTAGCATGGAATATATTCTTTTAAATCTCATTCATCTAAGAACTTATCAGCAAAAAGTAATTCTGTGCCTCAAAGTTTATGTAAGTATAAAAAAAGGACATTAGAAATAATACCCTTAATCATTTTAGATTCCTAAAAGAGGACAAGCATGGAAGTGGTACTCTACTAGTTGGAGCTGGGGAGCTATGAACATGTGGGTGATTACTGGAAATGGGTTGAACACTGGGTGAGCAACAAGATCCAAAAACTGCAGCTCCTAAGTCTCATCTCTTCTTAGCAGTGCCAACACGCCTCGCTTCAGAACAGTGGGTTCATTTCACTTAAGGCTCCTTCTTCCAGCCAAGGGAGGGCACTCCAGATGTGAGAGGTCAACTGAGAGGACACAACCCTCAATTTGTTTCCACTGGCACAGGAGAGGACTCATACTTTTGGAACCAAGTGGGATAGATCTTTGTGGTCTCCATGGCAAGAGGAATTCCCCGGAAAAGCCAACTCTGAATATGTATGTGTGGAGGCGGCATGGTTAATCACCACACAGCACACCTGCAGGAGCAAGCCAGCACAGTGTACTTACTCAGAGAGCAGAGCCAGCACAGTGTGCTTCTGCAAGAGAGCAGAGAGCCATACTCCTTTTCCGCAGATCCAGGTATTCCGGCAAATTACTTACTGCAAAGAGCTGACTTCATTAGAAAGACTCTGCCCAAGTTTGAGAGGGCTATCACCAAGGGGCAGTGACCTGTCTGATCTGAATATCAGCTTGTCCTGGTGCTGAATAATGTATAGTTATATTTGTATTGTCATTTAAATATCTTCTGATATTTAACGTGCTGTCACTTCTTTGCTGTATTTAAAATAAGTTATTCTCAAATAGCTCAGGCATGTGAGTAATATAAATGTAGTCATGCTGAGGTTTTAGGTTTTCTAAGGAAGATGATAATCAACCTCAGTCTTGGAAAAGAGTCATCCTGGAATCTGGGGCAGGTTATTTCACCAGCTCGTTGATCATTGTTTAAAAGATCTCTGCATTATAGTTTCTGTGGAGCATTGAGGGCATTCCATTTTTGTCAAAAACAGCCTTAGTTAATTAGGAAATGCACTAAGTTTTTTTTTTTTTCTTTAAAAAATAAATTTTTTTCAGTAATATGAAAAGCATATCAAGATATCATCCAAAAACTGCATTCAGTTTCACAAGTATAAAACAAGACTCTGAAAAAACCTTTACAATAAGGTATAAAATACTCAGGAATATATTTTGACATTCACAATGGGCATTACAACCCCAGTCAAAAAACCAAGTCCTCAACTGATGAATAGTTAGCTCGGGATGAGTCAGCTTATAAGATTGGTGTGAATAGACTTGACGTACTTTTTTGGTGTTTAATTTTTTTTTAATCTCCGGCTAGCCCAGGCTATGTAGCCAGGAGACTTAGAAATCCTTGATTCTCAAAAAAAAAAAAAAATCCTGACCTCTTGTCTCTACTTTTCAAGGGATAAGATTACAGTGTGCATACCACTGTGCCAGTAAGCCTTTAAACTTGGTTCAACAATGTAGCTCACATACTCACATACCTTGTAGCTGCTCAGAAAGGACCATCATTATAGTTACACAGTATCAGTGAAAAATGAAAAAGTAACCTAAGTGTAACTGAACTCCTATGCTGAGAAATCCAAATGTTGGGTCCTGAGTTACTTCAAGCAAGGAACCTTGAAAGAAAGCCAGGATTTCCTGGTGGTAATTCCAAAAACACATGTCCTGTCATTACTTCACAGGACTGCTCCCGAGGCTTCTGCTTCTCTTCTCTAGGTACATCTGCTTGTAGGTCCGGAACATGACATTTGAGTCTTTTACTGGGTTTTGTAGTGTCTCAAATTCATCTGCACTGAAGCTTCTCTTAGACAGTCTTGAGTTAGTATGATCTATTTCTTGATTTCCAGATTGTGTATTTGGGGGGGGGGGTGAGGGAAGCTCCACATGCCCTGATTTCCAGAGTGTGTATGTGGGGGGGGGGGGGTCCACATGCCTTGATTTCCAGAGTGTGTATGTGTGTGTGTGTGTGTGTGCTCCACACGCCTTGATTTCCAGAGTGTGTATGTTTGTGTGTGTGTGGGGGGGTGCTCCTAGCACTCCAGTAAGGCAGGAATTGAACTGTTTTCTCCCTCTCACCTCAGAGTCTAAGGGACTAGCTCAAGGTCACATGCGTTCGGAGGAAAGAGGCTGTGAAGACATCATGACTGCTAATATCGAAATCCTACTTTCCTTCTAATGATTAGTAGCCAGAAGGACATATCACATTCAGATTAATGAGTAGGAGAACATCCACCTATAATTCAGTACAACATAGGACCACTCGGATTCTAATTTCATCATCCTCAAAAATTATAATGCAGAAGTAAGGGATTTTAAATTATATCTAGCAAGGCTGTTAAACATTGAACTTTCAAAAGTCTAAATCACATTTGGGCAAAATTACTGATATAAGTAATTAATAATTTATCTTGGGGAAAAGTGACACCAAAATATAGTCCAAAAGCAACCAGTGACATATAGTTATATAAACCTGTTATATAAAGAAAAAACAAACATAATATATCTCCTACCCTCAGAACAGACTTTTTTTATTTACAAAATTAATACTAACAATGAGATTAAGAGTTTTCAAATGTAGAGTGTTGTACTGTATTTTGGTAGTGCAATAACAACAAATATATTTGCAAGCTTGAAAATTGAAAATTTTTAGAACCTCCCCTCATATTTGTCTTCTTAATTTAATTAGTTGCTAAGCAAGTACCACACTGTATACATGATCATATACATGACACCAACTGGGGGTTGCAGATCAGAGTTCTCTAAATGATTCACAGTGAGAGTTTCGAGATGTCATAAGTGTTCCCATAATGATGCATTTAATTTCAATTTCATATCGTCTCTTTTATATGTTAAATAGTAAAAATAGAAACCGGGGCCCTCATGAACCTTGTCCATTTGGCTCCCAATCTTCATGCCTGCTCTGTAAGAGCCTACAAAGCATTCTGGGAACCTGTAACACCAGGATACCAAGCATGGCTCTTATATTTCTGGAAATACAGCCCCCAGGGACCCTTCTGAATGAAGACTGATTTATCTAAGGTGAATAAAAATACACAGTTTGTCCGAGTTTGAGACATCAAGTGATATTTTTATTGTCAACACTGAAGCTAAAATCACTGATAGCAGAGCCTTGCAGACTGGCTTAAGAGGATGCCTGGGATGATAGTGATAGGAAGCAAGTGGTAAGGTTGCTTTTTTCATTCCCTCTATACTGCTTAAGAGATGGCAGTACATGAGTTACATCTCCAGTCCCCAGCCGTCACCTCTACCTCCACATAAACTAATATAACCGATTCTGTTGAGGTCTTAGTTCTTGCCCTTGAAGTAATTTAAGGGGACCTCACTTCTTAAAAATAATTATTGTTAATGTGGCAGGCCCTCTGTTGAGAGCTTTACATGCTCTTACAACCCCCTGAATCTATTTATCACTAGATCTGTTTTAAAGCTGAAGAAATTTAGGTTCAGGTTAAGACTCCCACAGCTAGTAAATTATGGAATCTGTATTTGAATATAAGTCAGTTTGACTCCACAGCCCACATGATTCCACAATCTGTAGTCTATCTAAATGATAAAGAATGGCTTCTTCTTTCCTTCTCATATTATTATTCTGCACCTGAACAGGGCAGAATGGGGACCATATGCTTGTCTTGATTGAGTGCTGTGTTACTCACCCATATACAAGACATTCAGAACCATATGTGCACAGAGCAATGGTGAATTTTCTTTTACAAAGAGACAAGAAACGCTGGAAAAGAAGCTAAACTCATCTTTCCTTAACATGCTGGCTACTGTGCCTGTCTCTCAGGGGCCGCCCTGGCTGAACAAAGCTTGTGCTCTCATAGCTTCTGCTTCCTCAAAACATCGTACATTCCTCTGGTTTTCGGTTTTCCTCCTTCCTTGTTGGTCAACCCCTCTCAGTTTTCCAACAGACTCTTCATTATCTACCCTTAAAAGGCTAAAAGCACCAGAGTTTACATCCTAAATACTGCATACACTCTGCATGTTTGCTGTGAGGTTTTGTGAACTCAAGTACTGACTTTCTTTTGTCTGGAACTAACACTTCACCAGAGAATAGCTTTGGGGGATAGACATCATTATTTTTTTTCTTTCTCTAACTTTTTTGAGAATGCCATACATGAGTTTTTTCTACACTATTTCTAGCTTCCCCTCTTTCTACTCCATTTCTAGCCTCCCCTCTTTCTACTCCAACTCTTCCCACTTCCCCTGAATTTTGTGACCTTTTCTTCAATATTATCATTTTTTTATAAATATATAGATGTCTATTTATGTATACATATGTATGTATAGCTACATGTCTACTGAATCCATTTAGTGGTGTTTAGAGCTGAGCATTTGGGATTACACAACCTACCAGGGAGCTTGTCCCTAGAGAAAACTTATGTTTCCTTTCTCAACAGCCATTGATTTCCTGCAGCTCTTCATCTAGAGGCAAGACCTTGTAGAATTCCCCCATACACGTTGGCATGTCAGCCGATGTCGTCTTTATGCAGGTTTTATTTAGGAAATCATTTCTTGAGATTTCATGGTGTGACTCTTCTGTCATCCCTAAGAGATACTGCCTCCCAGCAGGAATTCTGCCTCATAAAATCTTTCTGCCACCTCTTCCACAATGTTCCCTGAGCCCTAGGTATAAAGGTTACATTGTAGATATATCAGTTAGGGATGGACACCCAGCAGACAGCTATTCTCTGCATTTTCACCAGCTGTGGATAGAGCTCTGTCATAGTTCCCATCTGTTGCAAAAATAAGCTTCTTTGATGAGTGTTGAGAGCTGCACTTAAGACATCACTTTTATTCTGAATCAAGGGTCATATTTACCTGTAGGCTTGTAGAATACAATGTTCCTCTTGAATGAGCACAGACATCCATTCTTATGACCCATAATAAAAGTTTTAGGTTCCCTAATAACAACTTATGGTGATACTCTGGTTACTGCTGTTGCAGAAACTAATAAATAGCCCTTTACTTTGAACCAAAGGTTTAATGTTTTCTTTAAAATATTTTCAAATTATTATTATTGTGTGTGTGTGCATGATGTGTGTGTGTGTGTGCATACCATGGCATGTGTGTTAAAGACAAAAGAAAACTTTGAGAAGCTAGTTCTTTCTCTTTCATGTGGGTTCCAGAGAATGAGCTCGTATTGTCAGACTTGTACAGCAAGCACCTCTACCCTCTACACTATCTCGCTGGCCCAGTTTCATATTTCATCTAACCACACATGGTCTGTGAAATTATGGTCTGTGAAATTGTGGCAAGTTAATTTGCTAATATGAAAGTATGATAAAGTATCAGTTCTTTCACAGAGCTAAGCAAAATCCTGACCCAATTAAGACTTGATATATATTGTAAATACAAGATTTAAAATGAAGGACAAGTTAAAGAGCTAAAGAGTTCTTATGAGACAGAAAAAGAGGAAGGAAGGAAGGAAGGAAGGAAGGAAGGAAGGAAGGAAGGAAGGAAGGAGGGAAGGAAGGAAGGAAGGAAGGAAGGAAGGAAGGAAGGAAGGAAGGAAGGAAGAAGAGGGGAAATGAGGGAGAGGAAGGAAGGGGTGGGCGGTAGGCCAGTCTTCGGAGCACCTACAGGTTTGTTCAGTTTCATGCCTAGAGAATATAAAAGCATTATTTTCCTCCAAAAGACAAGGTTTCAAAGAGGAAAGATAGCTTCCTAAAATAAGTCTGAATATTTTAATTAAGGGAAGGAGAATTGATGCAGGCTATGGAATTAAATTCCCATCGGACTCATGAATGCACATACCTGACTCCACTTGCATTCCAAACTAACATTTTAAATTACTCCCTGGACATCTCTATCTGGTTGTCCCTTAGACCTTTCAAAGTCAGCATGGCTATTTCATTCTCTTGCTTTTTAAAAATGATCTGCCTGAGTAAACAACATAATTACCTATATAGCCAATCAGCTCACAAATACAAATGCCACCATAATTTCCCCACGCTTTCTATGCCCACATCTGATCATTACTAACTTCTTTTGGTTCAAATTCTAAGTAATTGTTTGAATTATCCTCTTTCTTCAATTCCCACCAGAATGGTCGCGATTGAGCCTAGCCTTGTTCTTCTAGGGTACTGCAGCGTCACCCTAAGTGGAAGTCCTTTCAATTTTACTTCATCTAAACCATTACTGCTAGATTTGATTTGGAAAGTTTTTACAATCTTAATTGATTGAACTATATTTAAAGTACACCCCTGCCATCAAGATAAGACTCACTCCTCAGTGTCTCCCTGTATGATTGACCCTTGACACTGTTTGCACTCCAGCCATTTCATACAAAAGTTTTCCAAATACGCCATTCTCACTCGTGCCAACTTGGCTCAGGCTGTCCTTTCTGCTTGAAATACCTTCTCCTTCAACATAGTCAGAGTAATTCCTACTTACATAGCTTTGATAAATCCCAGATCCGGGCAACACTGAGGTTTCTGCTCCTGCCGAATTTGAGCTGAGGGCCCTATTCTCTGTACCTTGGCCATCTGAAACTATAGCTTCAACTGTGTGCTGCTATTGTACTATTTTCATCAATGTGTCGTCTGTAGTGACCTATCTCCTTTATCTCCTAATGACTCTGAGGTCCTCGGTAGCAGGGGGTCTATCCTGAATACCTATGATGCACTGTGTAGCTGGTCCAGAATGGAGAATCGTCACTGAAAGCTGAATGTGTTGTGGGTAGATGCCTGCCCTCATTCAGGGCTTTCTGACAACTGGCAGGCCCAAGTCTCAAGGGCAAAACAGCTGCCAAAAGAGGGCTGCTGATAAATGTGAGAGCAGTAGCCACCTCCCCGTCCCACCCCCCACCCCCACCCCCAACCCCCCACCCTCAAGCTAACAAAAATTAGCAGGCTGACTGCAAAGGTCTCTGTAGCAACCAGGAGCAGACAGAAATTTTCTTGAGTTTCCTTACAGACTGGCAGAGTGATTGTGGACTTATGGCAACTTGTGGCAGGCTCAAGGTCCCCCCGCTGCCCCCCCCCACACACACACATCCTGCAACAGGTTTGACAGCTCGTCCTCGATTGGTCCTAATTCTTCACCTTATTTGCATTCACACATTCCACCAATCAAGGCCCAGCTGGCATATTGTCAGCTCTATGAATTCAAATGTTCTGAGACTACAAAGCCAGAACTTCTGTGGTATCCAGTTGAGAAAAAAAGAGAAAGAAAATAACGCAGCCTTCAGGGGCTCCCACGTCTTTGGAAAGGGACGCCAGAAGACATTATAGTCCAGCTACCAGCTGGCTGGCACATCTGAGAAGGAAGCTGCGTTCAAGTCTTCAGGGGAGGAGGTGTGCTGTCGGGAAAGGCTCACTGGAAGCTCCCTGCACCAGAGGCCTCTACCCTGGGCAGAGCACACCTCGGTCAACCTCTCCTAGAGCGGCTGCAGGCAGAGGAACTTCTCTCTGCCTCAGCTTCTAAGACTTCACACACAGCTAGGCTGCAAAAGGAAATCTGCCCCTGCCAATGCTTCCAGCCTCCAAGATGTGCGTATCTAGGCTTTGAGACCTGCTGACTCCCAACCCGCAGACTTGCTCTGCAAAGAACTGCTCTTAGATGACATCCCAAGACCCCCAGAGCTTTTGACCTGTAATGCCTCCTAAATCTGTTACACTTCTCAGAGCTGTAAAGGTTCTTTTGGCAGGTATCTACTGCTTCTGAGAGTTCAAACCCATTTCATTTAAATCCAGTGTGGCAATCTGTTTTACCTTGTGTTGTCCAATTTGAAGCTGCTTAATCTCAAATTGGCAAAGAACTTCCCATTTGTACTCTGTTCTATCTACTCACTCCATTCTTAGGCAAGGCTGGCAGAAGAAACAGTTGGAAGACAGGACAGCCTCCACCAACCACTTCAAATGGAATCTTTTCCCATATAGACCTAGAGGCTATATACAATGCTTATTTTGTATCATTTGCTAAATATGTTCAGCTTCACTCCTACATATGTCACTTGGCATGTAAGGTAGCTGGTGCTCTGTGTTAGCAACTTTTGTCAATATGTAGGTTTAATGATTGGTTCCTGCTGATTCAAAATATGTTAGGACTATAGATGTGTGATTTTCATAGAATTGGGCTTGCACTTTGTTGTCCCAAATACAATAATGGGCTAGAGTTTGCCAAGTGGAGTCGCTATATATCTATTTCCCTTGAATTGAAAACATTACCTTCCACAGGGTGGGAGTAGGCACATAAGACCCAGGATGCTAAGGAACGTTGGGAGACTTGGGAAGTTTGAGAAACTTATTAGGAAGCTCAGTAAATTATGACTCGCAAGGCCTTCTCCAAGGTTACATAAGCAGTGAACTGTTGTTGGTAGAGAGGCAATTTTTGCTACAGCTACCTGGAAGTCAGGGAGAGAGCTGTGGGACACAGCTTTATGGCTCGTTATTCATGCTTGGTAGCCTTTAGTCACCCATGCTTAAGCAAGTAACCCCAATGAACTAATTGTCTCGCCAGACTAGACATAAGTAGAATTCCTTCTTTATTCCTTGATCAGTGGCTTACCTGGGATGAATTAATATTTGTTCATGTCTCCCCAGGAAAAGTCACATGACACAGTTGTCAACAAGACAGGACCCAACAGAACCAAGGAAGAAGAATCATGGAAGAGCAGTTGCATGGAACTTGTGAAGGATGAGGACATGCAACCAAGACAGATCTGTCTAGGGCAGAGCATACTTGGCTCCCTTTCTTCCTGTGGGATGGGATGGTATACCTACCTGCTTCCACGGTAGTTGTACACTCCCTGTTCCCATGTTAACACCTGCAACCAAAGGCAAACTGTGTGAAAGTGAAGGGCTTGGGAGGGAAATCCCAAAGTGGACATCCCCTTCAGTATGGTATGAGGTGGCATGCCCCCTTGATAAACAGCATCTTCCACGTGAGTGTGGGCATACTCCCCAAATGGCTAATGGACTAGAAACTATATTCTGTCTTCAAGATTTGCACTTATGAAGCAGAGGCACCGTGGGAGCAGTTATATTGTCTTCACCATGGTTGATATGATGCCCAGCTAACTAAGGCTGAACTGTCGGCCCAGAAAGAATTCACTCTAACAGGAAGAGTAACAATGGGGGAAAAGACACTCTAATGTTCTCCTTACACTAGCCTCTTATTGGGCATGAAAATGGGGGCAAATGAAGATGTTGGCTGCTTCTTACAGATGACGCGTGCAAAGAAAACAGACAGAAATTACATCACTGCTAAAATACCCTTTCTTGGATCCAAAAATTTGAAGCCTACACAATGAGGATTTAAGCACTGAGGAGGAAGGGAACATAATAGAAGTGGCAGAGGATAACCCTCGATCTGACCTAAACAGAGGAAGAGAAAGATCCACGATTCAGTATGCAGAAAGGAACATTAATAATGGTAGTGTGCAAGAAACTATGCTAATTAACAAATACTCAGTGTCTGAACTGCTTGGATTGGGAAAGACTTTTAAATGAAGAATGAAAGAGCCTCTCACAGCCTACATTATGAGTCTGTGAGACAGAGGGTGGATGGGATAAATTTAAGTAAAATATAAGTGGAGAAATTGAGCATCGTAGCTACTTATCTTTCCGTGAGACAAAAGCTATATAACTTGAGTTAATATGGGAGAAATCTGCCCCTAAAGACAGGCATGTATGAACCATTAGGAACATTCAGTTATGTCTGGCTAAAGTTCCCATGAAGAGTAGGGACTGAGGCAATAGAAGAGGAAAAGCTATTACTAAGGGAACTTGGAATGAGAGACATAGTGTTTGAAACCCAGTTCACCAGTCCTGATAAAACTGTGTTCACAAGAGTATCAAGAAAGAATTTAATTTTTCCAGGAACTTGGAACTTGTTTGAGTCCTTAGTCCCTTTGTTGAGACCCATAATGTGATGTAATGTTTATAAGGTAGGAGGCTCTGATAAACCTGAATGATTTTGATAGGCATGTAAATTGGATTTAGAAGATATTCACAGTCACCAGAGTAGTGTGGGTGGAGGAGATGGAAACCAAATAGGAAAGTGTGCAACACGGCCTCTCCAAGTCTCTCAACAGCAAATGTGACAAAATTTGTGTCAAACTGTACTTCCTAGGTGAAAAGGAGACAGGAAGCTGTATTGCATGCTTACAGGCCTCTAAAAGTCTTTAAAGTGCTCCAACACCAGAGAGGTACAGGTGAAAAAAGATTGAGCCTGCCAGAAGTGTGGATAGTTGATTCACATCCCCATGTACATTTCCCCCCATATAAGTAGGTATTATTGGGCATAGAAATTGTTCTCTTAGTCCTGTTTTTCAGTAGCCAGGTGGTGGTCAATGGACAGTCAAGGGTCACAGAACCCAAAGCCTATCAGAACTGGGGAACCAGCACAGCAGCAAGTGCAGCAAGAAGGATCATGGCCCTGTTCACACTTGGCATCCCAGTGTATGGGGAGATGTGTAACAGCTCCATTGCAATACCCCAGAATGTAAATTCCAAATAGTTAATGGAGTAGAGCTACATATTATAGAAAGTTAAAGCACGGAGTCCAATCCATGGTTCTATGCCAAGCTTGTTTTCTGTGGTAATGGTGGTTCTGGGGACTCATGCATGCTGGGCATCCACTTTAACACTGAGCCATATTGGAACAATTGATATTATTAATGAGATTTTTTTTTCATGTATTGGACCTAGTGAGGTTTTTTTGTTTTTATTTTTGTTTTTGTCTTTTCAAGGCAGGGTCTCCCTTTAGTTCCAGCTAGCCTGGAGCTCAGTTGTAGACCAGGCTGGCCTTGAACTCACAAGGATCCACCTGCCTCTGCCTCCCAAGTGCCGGGATTAAGGGCATGCACCACCATGCCCAGCAGACTTAGTGTTGTTGTTTTATTTTTTTTTAATTCACCTAATCACTGAATTCCCAGAGCAATTGGCATTTGCTTGGAGTGGATGGTGGTGAACCTTCAAAAATCCTACTTACTCTCTGTATAGAGATTTAATTCTATCTTTGAGTGTCTTACAAATTTGGAAAAACATCTCAAACAATAGTAAAACAGCAGTTAAAGATTTTGAATAAATCTACCCTGCATAGGTAGAAAGAGGCCCTTGAAGAGCCTTAAGTTTCTTGAACGAAAATTACAGTGCCCAGGGTTGGGTTATTTCCTTATGCGTGGTTGCCTAGGAATTCTCCAGGAGCCTCATAAGCTAACGGCTATTTTGAGAAATAGATAATAAGTGCCAATTATTGAAGACACCACACATTTTTGCCCTAGCACATGGAGAAGTCAGACTGGGAATTAGCTGCTGACTAGTTTTTTGGGTTTTTTTGTTTGTTTGTTTGTTTGTTTGTTTTTAAAGTGTAAGGAGCCATACAGCTTACCAAAGGACAATTGTTGCAGAGTCCTCCTTGTTTATGGACCTTCATGCTACACATGTCAGACATGATCTATTCCCTGCTGCATGAGTGACATGACAGCTAAAGGTGTGATCACCACTTTACAGTTGAATTTAAGGCCCTCTCCACTGTTTGGTGCTGTGAATTAGGGCAAAATGTGTGGCAAGGGATGTGGTAGAGCTCAGTAAGGAGACCATTGTTATTATTTTGCTGAGTGGATATGATGAAACTGTCAAATTGTCTTTTAAACATTTGTGTTTACATCCACAGATTCTATACTACTGTTATCCTTGGTCATGGAGGAACATTACCTCTTTTGCAGTGGGTGACCCTTATACTCAGAATTGATCAAGATGCTTATATAAGTGACTATAGCTGTGGTATGGTGAATTAATACTCAACCACAAAAGGAAAAAAACAATCAGAAATCTATAGCAATCCCTCCAAGGTTCAGGGAAGAACATAAAGATAACCGTGAAAGAATGTAAGAGCAGGAAGAAGAAACAGAATGATGTTGTATAGCTATTTTCTTCAAATTGAAACATTTCTTCCTAGAAAGGTTTGAGGGGGATATAACTCACAGGAAACTAAGAAACTTAAGAGGCTCAGGAAGTTTATGAAATTTATAACACACAGGAAACTCACTTAGCTACAAGACTCATTTCATTTACTAGTATTCATATTTAATTTCCTCCACATAACTGGTATATTTTCATTATTTATCTTAAATAATATACTGCTGTACCATTGCTGAGTAACATGTTATTTACAATAAAATCACTGGCTTGAAACAAATGTATTCTGGTCAACAGTACCATTCAGCTGTAAACCGTGCAGGCCACACCACCAACCAGCCCACTGTTGACATAGTGGCATGACTCTATCGGAGTAACCAATTGTTTTCTGATTGGATTTTGGCATAAGACCTTGGAAGGAAATCCACACTTGATACTGTAATCCTAGACAAAAGCCCATAACTGGGGAGGTAATAGGCCCTATAGTGCTAAATGGGCATGTTGTGTCTCACAAACTGCCTACTAAATATTTATGTCTATGCCAATAGATTGCTGCTACTGTCAGCTTTGATCAGAGAAACTTGTTTTGCAGTGGTTGGAAGTTTTTTCAGAGATTCATAACTGGTTAAAAACTGAGAATAAGTAACTGCTGAATACTGAGCTCTAAATGAACCATCTATATCATACCTTCCCCCAAGGCTCAGGGAACATCACAGGAAGAAGTGCACAAATAATGCAAGACCCTGAAGGGCTGCAATGTTTATGGAACCACATGTCTGTTGCACTCATGAACTCAAAGCAGGTTTGTTTCCCTGCACAAGACCCATACTGACGGAGTCCATCAACATTTCATCGTGACTGAAGGAAAAAGACCCATGATGTACCACTCTTCCCCAAAGCCTTCCCCATAGGCAGTTAATGGTTGCTGGAGGAGAGAGACGTTTTCTTCAATCACTGGTAAGTTGCCCAGACTCCTGTAAATAACCCCCATCAACACTCCTGGGAGTAACCCTGATTAAGCTCTTTGGATTACAGAAGAAAAACAAAACAAACAAAAAACAAAGTAGAAGTGAGAGTGAGGCAAGTTGGGAAAAAACAGATCATTAGGAAAGACTGAGGGTAAGAGAGGATAATGGGATATGATCAAAATTCATTATGTACATACATGAAAATTAAAATATAGTGAAGCACATTATTATGTACAATTAATATCCTATATTTTGTAGTTCAAGCGATTAAATCAGGATGAGTGCCATAAATTCTCTCTTTGAATTAATTCAAGGCCAAATAACAGATAACTTTAATTTCATCTATAAAAACCCTTTATTAAAAATATAATGTTGGCAATGATGAAAGGTATCCCTCATTTGTGGATGCTAGCACCAAGCACTGAATTGTAAGGCAAACTGAGCAACATCAACACTATATACCTTTTTCCCTGAAAGCAACTGTGCTCTGATACTGTAAATCTTTTAACAGGCTCTAGAATTAAACAACCACTTATTTTTATTTTATTTATTTATTATTTTGGGGGGGTCTTTTGGAGACAGGGTCTCCCTGTAGCCCCAGCTCTCCTGGAACTTACTCTGTAGACCAGGCTGGCCTTGAACTCACAAAGATCTGCCTGCCTCTGCATCCCAAGTGCTAGGATTAAAGGCATATGCCACCATGCCCGGCTTCCACTTATTTTCAGACTTTGTAACCTTGGTATATGGGTGGAGGACATGGAGGCATATTTTAGAGTAATATAAATTTTAAAAGGAAAAATGTGAGTCCTGAAATATGATATGGAAATGACAGTTTGTGTACAGATGATACAATTTCAACATAGGTGTGATATATATAATTATATATATATGTTAAATATAGTTATATCTATATATATATAGTTATATCTATATATATCTATATATATCTATATATATCTATCTATATATATATATAAAATGTTGGGGCTGGAGAAATGGCTCAGCAGTTAAGAACATTTGCTGTTCTTCCAGAGGACCTGGGTTCAGTTTCTATCACCCACATGGTGACTTACCACCATCCCTAACTCCATTTCCAGGAGCTCTGACACCCTCTTCTGGCTTCTGCTGGCATTGCATGTATGTAGTTCACTGGTATACATGCAGGCAAAGCACTCATTTGCATTAAATAAAATAAAATATTTTCTAAAAAAAAAAGAATGTAATTCTGAAGTAATACCACCTCCCATTGGTAATCCCTCATAATACTTAACCAAAAGGAATTATACAGGGAAGGGACCACTGAGGATCATCTTATGATTCCATGTACCATAATTAGTGGAGGAGCTTTTATTTAAGGAAGTTATATTATGTGGCCAGGGTCAAATATGTAAGAAATTTAGAGAGAAGGATCAAAATTAAACCCATATTAATCAAAGCTTTCAATAGTAATTCCTGTGTTATCTTTTGGACCCCCAAAGAAAGCAGGCCTTTGAGGGCCAAGTTGGAATATATAGATTTCTACCCTTTAATAATACTTCCCTTACCTTTAGAGAAAACGTGACTTCCTTTGTCATTTTTAGAAGTCTTTAAATGGCCAACATCAAGCTATCTTAATTCTCTGCAGAGTTTATAGAATTTTTTTCAAATCTAAATACTCTTCAGTAGGCTACTCTTCTACTGAAAATCTCACTACTTTTCTTTCTGCTACATCTACTCCAAAGAGTCTATTCCCACCTAATTTTTGCATATTCACTTCTATTGTATCCTACCATGAACTTCATAGAGTAGTTCACTAGTGCCTCTACCCATGTGCTTTATAGTCCAAAAGACATGTGTACTGCTTACTTGACCCTTCTTAAAAGCCTCACCACAAATCTCTTCTGTGAAATGCTTCTCAACTGTTTCTGTACACATTCATCCTCTCCTAAAAATTCCTATTATACTTAAAGTCAGCAGCCATCCATTAGCATTTAATTATTCTCTAATTTTTTATGGATATTTGTTCTGGTTTCCTAATTAATTTTGTAAGTTGCTTTGGGTTGGGATGTAGCTTTTGTGTTGTTGTTTGACAGCCTCTCCAGCCCTGAGAGCTGCACACAAATCACACTGTAGTCACTCATCACGTATAGGTTGACCAACTGATTGATGGAGTTCTCCCAAGTTGGATTCTTCTTTCTCAACCCAGGGAAATTTCCAAATGTTTAGAAAGCAGCCAGAGCTCATCCAAAGATGCAAACTGTTGTCATTATGCATTCAGTCTGGTTTTGGACATCAGTACCAGGAATCTGTATGGCTGCATGCCTTCTCATTCTGGAATAGGCAACTTCTACCCTGGGGCTACCGGCAGGAACCCAAGCTTACAGAACAAACTTTTCCAACATTCCATTAGCCTGCTTGTTGTTCCCACCAGTTACTCTCAGAAACTTTATTTTGATTAGGAATAAGAAGACATGATATTTGAGGATTTAGGTTTATGTGTAAAGTTAAAACAGATTATTGAAATTTGTTTGCTTTCTCAACAAAAAATATTAAGAAATATGGATATAAGATTCTCAAGACTTGCAAGTTTGGAGGATAGAACAAGGAGAAGTATTTGTGTACAGTGCTGGATTCAGAATTGATTTTCATATCTTGAAAATAATCCTAGTACTGAACAATCAAGGACTTCTATCCTTTCATTATAAATCCTCCAAAGCCACTTCCCCAGCAATGACCAGTGAGAGAACTAATAGGCTAATAACAAAGAAGAAATAAATATGTTGCTTCCCAATATGAAGAATTTAATCTTTTAGTTCTAGAGAAATAAGAAAAATATTAACATTTTATTGGATCCTTCTACAACTACTAATGCAAATAATACACACTCTAAAGCTTGTTGTTTAGCATGAGGGTGAAAAGTATGGCCAAACTCTACCTTAAATGACAGCTGGAACACTTTTGTTGGCTATTTTCCAGGTATTTTTGTTTGTTTTTGTTTTATTAGATAGGATTATATGATTCTTTTATTTCTGAGTTTTGAATACTGACCTCCTTAAAACTAACTGATCTGATTCTGTTGATTCTAATAAGTGTTTTCATACAGACACATTCAAGCTGTATTGGTAGGAGTACAATGAGAAAACTCATGTCCTGGACTTCCTATCATGGAGACCGGGCTTGGGCTTTGGAGGAGCAGGAGATAGCATACCAACCGCCAGCAATCCTAGCATTTGTGAAATTCATCAGACACAGTAGTCTAGCTTTCTCATTTGTTCTTTTTGGACATTCATTTTATTAAATGAAACCAAATGATTTACATTTTGAGGACAATGAGAAATGAAACGAACATTGTTTTAGCATCTGTATGCCAGCCATCATGATAGAAACTTTAGTATGGCATTTTGATCTGAGGTAGACATTAGTATGGACATTTTTTGAGATGAAAAAAATTGAGCCATGTGGATGATTAATAGCATAAGCAATAAAAAAAAAATGGTGACAGAATCCAAAGTCTAGTCTTTCTAACTTGACTCTTCCCTTTTTACCATGTCATACTAACCAATATAATGTACGTTTAATGCAGAGCTAAGCTGGGATGTGAGGAATAGGAAGCCAGCAAAAGCTAATGCACTCTTTTTTATAATTAAATACCCTCAGCATGCTAATGAGCTCAAATAGTCAAGTGTCAGCAAAACAGCACTGATAGAATAATTATTCACTAACTCGTCTAACACAAAATCCTCTTCTAAAATTTCCCCCTTGCTGGATTCTGAAAGGGGGAAAAAACTGTTCAGATATAAGTGTCATTCCTAGTCTCTCAAGTTTTCATTTTATTTTTCAGTTCTTTTCTACGTCTAATTTTATTTCTTCGATGATGCCTATCACCATGGTGTCGAACTAACCAGACAAACACATTAAGCTAAAACAAAACATGCGAGGGAACTGAAATGGAAAGCTTCCATGTCTCTCCTCAAGAGCTAAGTTCAGTTGATAGAGAGGTTAACTGATTGTGTAAGGGCAGGACGTGGCTGTGCTGACAGTTAGGAATGGGCTTTGGTGGAACTTTGCTATTATTTAGCCATGGACATGGAATTTAAATTCCTATCTGGGGACCAGAATTAAAAAAGGAAACCCAAAAGACATAAGAGAGCAATTCATTATGTACTCATAAATGTTCTACCTCGAAAATAAAACTCTAAAACTTGAAATATACCAGAGAAAATAAGATCCTTGAAAGACCAGGGATCAGAGCCTTCCCTCAGTTATGCCATTCCTGTCTGTTTATCTAGGTCATTCCAATACTTTACTAATGCACATAAAAGACTGTTGCTGCTAAAATCAACTATCCTATATGATATATATATATATCATATATATGCTGCATCTACATATACTAAAGCATCTACATATACTAAAGCAAGCAACCCCATTTCTCAATGAGAGGAGCAGGGAAAGCAAATAACAGCATTGGAATTTGGGGTTAGGGAAAATGAAAACTCTGTAGAAAAGGAAGATATTTGCCATCTACTATTTTATAAACACTTAATGTCTCATTATTTAAATGTTTGGTAGCATCCACCTGCCCACTCGCTTCACTGCATGCATGATAAAACACACGCACATTCATTTAGCACATTTTGTTTCTGGAGCTGTTACCATTTATGTAACACTGCACTGTCTGATTTTTTAAAGCCACATCACATGAATCTACAAGGTTAGGTCACGGATGCACTTGGGCCTGGTATTTCCTAATCAAGTGCAAACGTGGATGGCAATATCTTGCTTATCTGCTCCTTTGCTGATGCAAGGTCTCACTATACAGCTGAAGCTCGCCTGGGACCTGGAACTGATGTTCTTTCTACCTCAGCTCCTCCTAACTGTTAGATCACAGATATGTGCCACCATGCCCCGAAGAAAGCCCTTTTTAAACAAAAATCTCATCATGCAATTTAATTGGCCTTTTCTTTTGTATTTTTAAAAATATTTTATTTTATTTTCTGTGTATGAGTGTATTGCTTGCATGTATGTAAGTGCACTCATGTCATACAATGTCCATGGAAGTCAGAAGAGGGAGTTGGATCCCCTGGAACTGGAGTTATGACAGTTGTTAGTCACCATGTGGGTGCTGAGAACCAAAACTGAATCCTCTGCAAGAGTAGCTTGATCCTAACCATTAAGCTGTCTCTCCAGCCCCTAGCCTTTCTTTTACCAAAACAAAACAAAACAAAACAAAACAAAACAAAAAACCTCCCTGAGTATCAAACCCAAAATCTTCAGTGTGGCTTGCCAGCCAGGTATAAGTCTGTACCCCTGTGGCCTGTGCTGAAACCAACCTCTACCTTTCCCAACTTTCTTCAGTCTAGACAAGCCAGCTCTGGAAAGGGCCCTCATAGTTCAAGCTATTCCCAATTTCTCTTCTCCACCAATAAAAATCTCTCCCTTCTTAAAATTCATTTCTAAACCTGTTTTAGGTAAAGTTGCTTGGCTTTTATGATTATAAGTGTGATGGATACTCTTAAAATATAATTTGAAAAGTACTGATGTTTAAAAACAAATAGAAAGACAATAGCTTCACCATTCAGACACCACTACATGTCACATATTTCAGAAAACTTATGTCTTAGAACAAACTGCGATAAAATTGTTTTAACAGATAAAATTATAGATACATGTATTTCTGCTTTAATTTTTACTAGTAATTACTTTTGATTTTTTTGAAGTATGCTTTAGTAGACATTTTCCAAATAAGAAATAATGAGATATAAACTGATTTCTGGAACACTGCTCATCACAATTCTACTGTCTATTCTACTCATACTCCACCCCTCAAGAAACTGGTATTTTATTTGCTTATGAAACTAGGTATATACAATTTTTCAGAAAGTTATATTTTAGCTAATTAATATATACTAATTTCTTAATCTTTGACTTCCCCTTTGTTTTTTAAAGTATATTTAATATATTTCCTAATATATACATATATCAAAATATCACATTTAAATCTTGGATATAATCAGCTTTTATTTTCCATTATACCTTAACATAGCTAGCAAAATTCATGGAAAAAGAAACATTTTTTAATATAATGCAACTACATACTTTTTGTATATTTTTATTGAATTTCTGTGTATTTCATATACAATATCTTAATCATATTTATACCCCTTCCCCCATCGGCACCCTCCCATAGATACACACACCCACACACACACACACACTGGATTTCATGCATTTTTTCATTTATGTTAAAGCCTGTTGAGTCAAGTTCGTAGCCCCAGACATTCCTCAGTGCAAGTTCATCCACTGGTATCTAGTCGGCCTATCCAGAGTCACTCTCTTAAAGAAAATTAGCTCTCCCTCATCCAGCTAGAATCAGTTGCCGATAGTTCTTTGGCTAAGATTGGGCCTGTTGCCCACTTCCACAGTTGTGTGCTGGGTTTTTGTCTGCTTGGGTTTGCATTGGTCTTGGGGATGCTAACACAATTACTTTCCAGGGACCCATATACTGCAGACTCTTAATCTCTATGTTTTGGCCATTTGTGGCCTTTTGTGTCCATGCCCTCTATTGAATGGCGAAGCTTTGTTGATGAGAGTTGAGGAATGCATTAGTATTCTCATTCCACTCTATTCCACTGTGTTCCATGAGCCTAGGTATAGAGGTTTCCTTGTATATGTGTCACTTAGAGCATTTCACAGACCTCTGTGTGTGACCAGTTGTGCAACTCTATAATAGTCTCCAACTATCGCAAAAGAAGCTTTTTGCAAAGTGATGACCAGCTACATACCTGCTAACAGAAGAATTCATATTTAGCACATAGTCTAGGGATGTGACAGCCTTAGGGTTTTCTCTAAGATCTATGACCTCTCTAGCCATGTGCATTTGTCTATGTTTACAGTGCCACACTTGTGTTTCCCATTGAGTAGGCTTTAATTCCAACTGGGTAGCTGTTGATTACACCCAAGATAAACTGGCACTATTTCCCCAGTATAATTTGCTGTGCCAGTAGTTGTGGCTATTAGGCCTTAAAGCTGGGTTTGGCCATCTTAGATGCTCTTCCTAGCAGCTCGCACAGTGTTCTCCAAAACCATGAGAGCTAGCCTTCAGGGAGTTGGCTTCCAGGTCAGTTCCGGCTCCTGTGCTCCAACTCTTGTGACTGCAGTATGTCCTGTCTTCAACAGTAGGGTCTAACCTTCAAGTTCTGGGAGGCAATCAAGGGTTGGGGCAATAGTCTGTGTAATTTTAGGAGTCTCTTGTATTATCCTGGGCAATAACTAGAAGGGATGTTTCTTTTGTCTGGTACTGTTTTTTCCTATATAGCCTTCACCTATATACAGGGGACTCATGCAGAGATACTGTATGTGCATTTTTCTCAGTACACTTTTGAACTGATGCATTTCTCACTGGTTTTCACACTACCTAAGCACTGTATATCTCTCGTCTCACTGTCTCCCTTCGTAACACTCCCTTTTCCCCATTTTTCCCATTTCACCCTTGATAATCCCTGTCTCCTATGATCCTACATCTCTTGAACTCCCTCCCTTTTACTCCCATGGTCCCTTCCCCCTTTCCCTCCTGTTTACCTTAGCAGCACTTGTCTCCTGCTGTTCTTATTTCTCAGGCTCACATTTCCGTTTACCTCCCTGGTTCTTTTCTATTTTCCTGGATCCCGCAGTTACAGCGGGATACATACTCACATGTAAGGAATTTGTGCTAAGATCCACAAATAAAGGAGAACGTACGTTGTTTTTCTGAGTCTGTGTTACTTCACTCTGTTCCATTTACCTGCAAATTTCATTATTTCGTGTTTCTTTACTGCTGAATAGAACTTCATTGTATAAATGTCCCACATTTTCATTATCCACTAGTCATTTGAAGGACACTTAGGTTGCATTGATTTCTTAGCTACTGTGAAAAGAACAACAACAAACATGGAAGTACAAGTATCTCAGCAGGAGGATGAGCAGTTCGGGTATACCCCAAGGTCTGGATAACTGAATGGTCATTTTCACAATATTAATTCTTCCAATCCATGTGTATGGAAGGTCTTTCCATCTTCTGGTGTCCTCTTCAATCTTTTCTTCAGAGATTTGAAATTTTCATTGTAGAGATCTTCAATGTCTTTTGTCAAGTTTATATTCCAAGGTAATTTTTTGAGGCAATTCTGAATGAGAGGATTACCATGAACTCTTTCTCCAAATGCTTATTATTGGTATATAAAAAGACTACTAATTTTGTAACCTGCCTCTTTTCTGAAACTGTTAATAATTTCTAGGAGTTTTCTGGCAAATTTTTTGGCATCTCTTAGGGATAATATATCATCTGCAAAAAGCAGTAGCTTGGCCTATTCTTTTCCAAGTAGTACTGCATTAATTTCCTTCCCTTATCTTATTACTTTATCAAGAGTTTCAAGCACTATTTTACAAAAGAGCAGACATTGAAAGTCTTGTAAAGTTTCTGATTTTAATTGGAATGCTTCTACTTTTTCTCCATTTAAATAATATTGGACATCAGTTTGCTGTATATAGCTTTAATTATGTTGAGGTATTTTCCCTCCAAGTACAATTCCTTCTAGGATTTTTTTTTTTATTAATTTTATTTATTTCTGTATGTGTGAATATACGTACTGTCTGCATGCAAGTTTGTGCACCCGTGTCGTGCAATGCCGCGGAGGTCAGAAGAGGGCGTCGGATTCCCCTGGAATTGGAGTTTCAGATGGTTCTCGGCCGCCATGTGGGTGCTGGGGATCGAACCCAGGTCCTCTGCAAGAGCGGTCAGCGCTCTTAACCGCTAGGCCATCTCTCCAGCCCTCCTTCTAGGATTTTTAACATAGATTCATATTGGATTTTTTCAAAGGCTTTTGCTGCATCTATTGAGATGACAATGTGATTTTTGTCTTTGAGTCCATTTATATTATTAGGGACATTTATTGACTTACATATATTATACCATCCTTGCATCTCTGGAACAAAGCTGACTTGAACATGGCAGATGATGTTTTGATGTATGTCTGTATGCCATTTGCAAGTAATTTGTTGAGAATTTTGCATCTATGTTCATTAAAGATATGGGCCTTTAATTTTCTTTTTGGTTGTGTCTTTATCTGCTTTTATTATTAAAGTGATGCTGGCTTCATAAAAAGAATTTGAGAGTTCTCCCTCTGATTCAATCTTTCTGAATAATTTAAGAAGTATTTGTTGCAGCTCTTCTTTAAATATCTGTGACTCCATCTGGGCCTAAGCTTTTTTAGTTGGGAGGTTTTATATTGTTTCAATTTCCTCATTTGTTATGGGTCTGTTTAAGCTGTTTAATCTCTTCTTGCTTTAGCTTTGAACTTAGATATTCATTCATTTCTTTTAGGTTTTCAATTTTAATAGAGTATAGTTCTTAAAGTATTCCCTTCTAATAGTCTGGACATATTAGTGTGTGTTGTGATGTTTCCCTTCATCTCTGATTTTTTAAATTGGATTTGCTCTTTCTTTCTTTTGGTCAAGTGGGCCAATGATCCATTTTGTTTATCTTTTCAAAGAACCATTTCTTTGGTTCATTGATTCACTGTACTGTTTCCTTTGTTTCTGTTTCATTAATTTCTGCTCTCTGTTGTTTCTCCTCATCTGTTATATTTGGGTCTTATTTGTTCTTTCTATGCCAGAGTCATGACTTGTAATATTCAGTCATTTATCTGTGCTCTTTCCAATTTTTATTTTATTTTATTTTATTTCATTATTATTGGAGGGTTGAAACAGGGTCTCTCTTTAGCTCCAGATATCCTGGAACTCACTATGTAGAAAGTCTAGCCTTGAATTCACAGAGATCTGATTGCCTATGCCTCCCCAGTGCTGGGATTAAAGGCACATGCTACAACTCCCATCTTTCTTTCTCATTTTTAATGCAAGTACTTAGAGCTAGAAAATTCTCTCTAAGGCCTACTTTTAAAGTGTTGCAGAGGTTTTCATTTAGTTCTGGGAATATTTTTCTTTCTTTCTTAATTTCTTCTTTGACCCATTCATCATTCAAGAGTGCATTATTTAATCTCCATGAGTTTGTGTAGTTACTAGAGCTTCTTTTGGTGTTGATTTTATTTATTTATTTATTTTTTGTCTTTTTGAGACAGGGTCTCCCTGTAGCCCCAGCTGGCCTGGAAATCACTCTGTAGACCAGGCTAGTCTTGAACTCACAGAGATCCCCCTGCCTCTGCCTTCCAAGTACTAGGATTAAAGGCGTGCACCACCACACCCAGCTTGGTGTAGATTTTAAGCATTTTGAATTGTTGTCTGATAGAAGGCATGGAATTATTTCAATTTATTGTTTGAGGTTTGTTTTGTGCCCTAATATATGTTCAAGTTTAGAGAAACTTCCATGGGATGCTGAATAAAAAATATATTCTTTGGTTGTTTGGGTGGAATTTTTGGTATATGTCTGTTAAGTCCACTTAATGTATTGTATCATTTACTTCAAATGGCTATTTTTTCTGGTTGATCTGTCTACTGGAGATAGTTAGATACTGAAGTCCCCTCCTATTACTGAGTTGGGGTTAATCTGTGTCTTAAAGTCTTGCAGTATGTTTTTAATGAAGTCAGGTGCATATATTCGTGATTGTATATCTATTTATTTATTTATTTATTTATTTATTTATTTATTTTTTTAATGTGTATGAGTGTACTGTCTGCATGTAGGTTGGCGCACCCGTGTTGTGCAATGCTGCAGAGGTCAGAAGAGGGCATCAGATACCCCTGGAGCTGCAGTTCTTAGCCGCCATGTGGGTACTGGGAATCGAACCTGGGTCCTCTGCAAGAGCAGTTGGTGCTCTTAACCGCTGAGCCATCTCTCCAGCCCCGATTGTATATCTTTTGGCCAATTGTTCCTTTGATCAGAATGATCTTTATCTCCTCCTGTTGGTTTACATTTGAATTCTATTTTGTCAGACATTAGAATTACAACACCTGCTTGTTTCTTAGTGTCATTGGCTTAGAACATGTTTTTCCACCCTTTAAC
Organism: Rhizomys pruinosus; assembly: GCA_009823505.1. Classification (NCBI taxonomy): domain Eukaryota; kingdom Metazoa; phylum Chordata; class Mammalia; order Rodentia; family Spalacidae; genus Rhizomys; species Rhizomys pruinosus. The sequence continues at coordinate 3,504,379 of VZQC01002448.1, forward strand.
CTTAAGGGACTGCCTATCTTTGAAGGTGAGATGAGTTTCTTGCAGACAACCAAACAATAGATTTTTGTTTTTTAATCCATTCAAATGTCCTGCTTTGTTTGACTTGGGAGTTCAGGCCATTGATATTTAGAGTTGTTATTAAAAGACATATATTAGTTACCATCATTTTAATTTCTGTTTAGATTCATAGTCTAATTTTGTGTTTCTATGATTTTACCTTCATTTACTTTCTTTCTATTGCCCCTTGAGTATAGTTATTCCTTTCTTCAGTCCTTTATATTGCTTCAAGTATTCTCTGAAAGGCTACTTGGGTGGACATGAACTCAGGTATGAAACTCAAACCATCCTTTGTTTAGTTCAAATCTGATTTTGTTTATATTATTGATATACCTTGGTTGTTTTCTGATTGGGTATGAAAAGCTTCTTGGTCTAGGCTTCAGTTTCTCTCTTTTGATCTTGTATTGGAGGGAGCAGATGGTTCCAGTCAGGCTACTCCTGGGCTCTCCAGGAGAGCAAAATGGCCCTAGCTAGTTAGGAGTACTTCAGATGCCTCATATGGGTAGAGCCAAGGTCCAAGGAGAGGAGATGGGAGGTGGAAGTGCTGGTCCCTACTAGTCCACTTAGGAAGCCTAAGTCCTGGAGCAGTGCAGGGCACTGCAGATGGTCCCAAAGCCAGGAATGGGCATGGCACAATTTGGCCAGCTCACCTCATAGGAGCCTGAGTCACAGTCTCAGGTCCTGGGGCAGTGGGAGGGTGACTGTCCCATTATTGTTTTTAAATTTTTATCCTTTGTCAGTCACCTAAATTGCAGTCAAATAACATTTACGTTAGATTACTAATGTGGTATACATTCTCAGGCAAATATGATGAGGGAAAGGGCTTCTGCTTAAAATATTAAGTCACACACCTCATGATTTTCTAAGTCACCAATAATTTATTTTGCCAAAGTTTCATGTCTCTGTAGCTCTTAGTGTTTGGGGAAAATGTCTAAAATCAGACTAAATTTCTTCATTTTTCTAGCTATTATTCCACTTACTATATCAATTTTCCTTTATCAAGATGCTTTTAACAGATTTCATACAATGTTATTTTGATGTGGCTTCATTTTTTATTTTTACCCCAAAGAAAATAAGATATGTCAAAATCTGTAATTAAGAGTTATTTAACTTCCTGGAACTCTTATCCAGGATTTTTATTGTTACTGTTTTGATCATTCTATTTTTTCTCTTTATAGTGAATCTTTTTTATATTTTTCTCCATTTTTTTTAAATTGAGAATTTCATATACCCCTATAATGTTTTGATCAAAACCATCTCTTTTTCCTTCCCCTGATTTTTATGTTGTTTGTCATGTTTATGTTGTTCTTGCTGTTATTTTTTTTACTCTGCTCTTTGTGCTTTGGGAGAAGTGTCCAAGTCTGATCTCTGACTTATTTTCTCCCATGTTAATTCTTCTCACTGCATCAATTTAGAGGTGAATGTCACATGTTGTTTTCTTGAAAAATCTTCTCATACTCCTTCCTTCTTAGCTTATGCTTTCTCCTCCAGACTTCCCTTCATACAAACGTACCATCTTCTTCCTTAACCCTTTTATAATCACTTACTGAAAACATTGTTAGCATATTCAGGTAACAGTGTGACTGAGAAACACATCTAGTAATACTCAACAAACCTATATAATCTCATTAAGGTACAATTGAAATAGTTGAAATCACACATTTCTCTATAGTTCAAACCAGTACATTGGATCTCTACTTCTTAAAAGACTCATTCTAAACTTTAAGATGTCTAACATTCTTAGCTTTTGCTTTATTTTCTTTAGTTTGTTTAACATATCATCTTCTCTGGGCCGGGCGTGGTGGCGCACGCCTTTAATCCTAGCACTTGGGAGGCAGAGGCAGGTGGATCTCTGTGAGTTCAAGGCCAGCCTGATCTACAGAGTGAGTTCCAGGACAGCTGGGGCTACAGGCAGACCCTGTCTCAAAAAAAGACAAAAAAAAAAGATATCATCTTCTTTTTATATAATGCTTTTATTGATGTTTTGTGTATGTCAGACATCAGTTCTCAGTTCATTTTAGACATATTCCCCTTTCCCTTCCCCCCACCACACCCCAGATCATGCATTCTGCCATAACTGTCCTGCATCTTTCTCTCAGTCTTTTTTTTATATTTAGGAATTCATGTTTTCCTCCTTTAATTTTACATTAATCTAAAATATGAATACATATTTCCCATTCATATACAGTAATTACAGAGTCTGAAAGTAAGTGGTGGATTGATTCTAGAGCCTGCTAAGAGATTTACATTATAACAACATAGTTGCTTTTAGATAAACAGAAATATAACAATAATGTTCAGCTTGACTTTCATCTGGGGATTTGGTGTTAGCATCCACAAATGAGGGAGACCATTCATGGCTTGTTTTTCTGGGACTGTGTTACTTCACTTAGCATAATGGCTTCGAGTTCCCTCCATTTACCTGTAAAATTCATGATGTCATCTTTCTTTACTGCTGAATATCATCTTCTTAAATTCTATTAGGAGGTGGATATGTCCAGTTACTAATGCTTCAGAAAAATTTAGAGCTCTACTGCCCCTTTAACCTCCTTGAGAAAACTGAATAAAATGTGGAATCAGAGTCATCACTTTTTCTTCCCTTTCTTTGTATTGCCACAAGGCACTGAGTTACCGCCTGTGACACCCGCCCACCCCACCAAAGGCCCACTCAGCAGAGTCACATCCACCATTAACACCTACCTGTTTTTAAGGAATTGGAAGCAGTTGGATATAGTGATGGAGGAAGGTGTTAATTTAGGTGGCATTATGCTAAGTGAAATTAGCCAGCTGGCAGGGAACAGACATGAGGCAACATGAATCATTGGGTTATTTCAGATGGGCCCATCAGTTGCCTTTGAAAATCCATTCCATTGACCATATAATTCATAATTATTTCAAGAAGTTTTGGCAGTAGATTTTGTCAATCTAAGTTTGTTTCACTTTTACTTTTTTATATTTGGCACATTTCTGAATCATAATAATTATAGAGTATTATGGAGATGTTTCAAGAAGGTGCTAGCTAGATGTCATTTTTAAGTAAGAAATGCTTTATGGGATTTTGAAAAACAACTAAATTTATCCTTCACTGAAAAGTTCAAAGCAAATGGCTCAGTCATATAAATGAGTGCATACCACATTTAATTCCCTTTATAAAAAACACTGTTTGTATTTCCTCCTGCAAATTTAGAAGTTTGCTGTACTCGTAGTAGATAGCATTGTTCAGCTGTGTTAAATGTCTGTCAATGGCCTTTAAAATGTGTTTAAATCTTATGATCTGGTACCTGTTGAAATAAATGACTTTTGATTTTGAATATTTGGGCAGATACTCTGTGAAAGAGTTTCTAAAGATAAATGAGCAAAATGTATACTGGTCTCTTTCTTAATTAAGAATTTCTCTAAATTGAACGCCACGTTGAGATTATTAACACTAGTCACTTGGTAGTTTCAAATCCTAACAGTAGACTACAGACCTAGGAGAAAAGCGGCATGCAAAGTGCAGATGTACAAAGAGAAAACAGGTGACTGCAAGGAAGCAAGTGCAAAGAGTATCTAAGAGGAAAGGAGTTGGAGTGGGAGGGTAGAATAGAAGGAACCCTGGACTTAGAGTGTGATGAACTCAACTAAATCAGCCATTCCTGTTAGTAATTAATTTAGTATGACCACTTACCTCTCTCTCATTCTCTCTTATTCTTTTTTTTTATTTAATTTTTATTGATGCTTTGTGCATTTCATACATCATTTTCCAATTCAGATCAGGCATATTTCCCTTTCCCTTACCCCCCCCACCCCCACCCCATCCCAGATCATGCATTCTTCCATAACTGTCCTGCATCTTTCTCTCAGTTTTTTTTTTTCATTTTTTAGCTATAAGTGATAATCCATGAGTAAAGCATCCTCATGTAAAACCAATCTGCAGGCTGTTGTGCCCAAACGCCCACAGTCCCACCATCCAGTGGGGGGTGACAGGTTGTTTGTTCAATCAAGTTGATCAAATGAGTGTCCAGACTACATCGCTGTAGTTTCACCATTCACCCCAATCGCAGCCTTTACATTCTACCACGCCCCCTCTTCCGCAGATTGTTCCCTAGGCTCAGAAAAGGGCCACAGGTGGATGAGAAGTAAAACTGTCCTCTCTCTCTGGAGCTGTTGACTTGGATTCTGGTCAATTCTGGCTGTTTCCTTTCATGGGCTGACAGTTTGTTCAGGAGTAACCTTTCGATCCTACTAATGAAGCACAAGCAATTAGATATATAGGTATTTAAGCAGCACTAATAGTTATGGTAGGTTACTTTGGCATAGACACATATGTTTGGATGATATGTTAATCCATGAATTACATTTTTCCCCCCTGTTAAATATGACAGGGTCTTACTGTGGCTTATAACATCTCCTAACCTGTAGAGGATGTAAGCTTGTGCCATCAGCCATGGGTTATTCCTCCAAGGAGAGAGCCAATAGCCAATTAGATTTGGGATATACAGGCACATGGCTGCCTCTGCTGCACAGTATTTCCAGGCAGGTGAGGTGTAGCTGGTGCTGACGGTGGAGTCTTGCTTGACTCAGGGAGACCCGTATTTGCTTTATTGGTTTAGTGGTCTTTGGTAACACTCTCTGGCATTCCAGAGGCCATCTGTACACTTGCATGTGCGGTCTCAATACATCCCTCCCATGTTAACGTCAGGTCTTCGGCAGCAGGGTCTTATCACCTCTCCTCCTGCAGGTATCCCAACTTAGAGGCAAGGAGCCCTTACCTTTTGTGGGGCCTTGGATCCCCTGGCCAACATCCCCCTGGTAGAACAATTCATTGCTGATGTCAGAGTTCCTGCATTAATATACTTTGCCTAAGTGCATAGCCCAAGGACTTTAGTATTATATTTGGTTCTGAACAGAGTATAATCCTTTTGACAGTTCTTATGTCTATTAGTCAATTAAAGAAGGCATTTTTACCGGTTTTATAAGATATTACCTCTATAATAGTTGTCTCCAATTTACAGTTGTAGAACGACCTCATCATCGTCATATTTCTCCTTGTTCTATGGGGGGGAAGGCAAGAAAGTCTCTCATATCAAAACCTTTGTGGCACCTAGAAGGTATAAGTTTCATTAGGACTCATTATAAATAGTTGTTACGTGTAGGATCCACAGAGGGGTTCGATGTTTATGGCAATCTGAGGCTTTTCTTCCTTTCAATGTTCAGACGGGTCAACCTTTCAGTTGCCACTTTTTGGTACATCCTACTCAATGCAAAGCTGTATCTTTTCTTTCTCAGCCGTTAAGTTGGTGACATTTTGTCCTGTTGGAACAAACAAATCTTTTCCCACAGCTAGTTTTAAGATTTGAATTGCAAGGTTTTTGACGAAAAGGTTTCATGTATGAATATCCATACCTCATATTGTATTCATAGGCAAATGAAATTAGATAATGCTTTAGCATAAGAGAGTATGTAGGCTGGAAAGATGGCTCAGTGGTTAAGGGCACTGGCTGTTCTTGCAGAGGACCTGGGTTCAATCCCCAGCAACTACATGGTGATTCACAACTAACTCTAACTCCAGTTCCAAGGGATCCGATGTCCTCTTCTGACTCTAGTGGGCATTGTACGCACATGGTGCAGTTACAAATATACACACAAAGCACTCATTCACATAAAGGAAAAATAAATAAATCCCAAACAAATTTAAGTATGATAAAAAAATCAGAGTGAAGTTCTCTTCCAAACTAGAGCATGGATGATCATTGAAAAGAGGTACACTGAGTGAAATGATATAGACACAAAAAGACAAATATTGCCTGGTAGTACTTATATTAAGTAATTCAATAAATAAATAATTAAATAAGATAAATTCATAAAACAGGAAATAGATGGGAAGTAAGCAGGGTCTTAGGGGAAAAGAATGAGAAAGCATTTAACAGTTATCAAATCTTTGTTAGTGCTGATGATGGCACATCCCAATGAATGTAATTAATGCCACAGAATGCTACACTTAGAAATCATTCAAATGGAAAATTTTATTTTAAACATTACAGTAAAATGTCATATTTTATTAATATATGAAAATTTCTTAAACTTTGTTTAAAATCTAATCACTGGATTTAGGATGGTTTTATTGTAACTTTTATTAATTACTACAGATGAACAAATCAGTTCATCAATACAAATAGTCATTATAAATATCCCGAAAACACTTATGTAATAATGTTCATACACAGAGACCCAGTCACCATCGCTACAAGAATACTTAAGCGATAATCGCTCATCCAATTGAAGGGGAATCTCTTCTATCATTTTATTTTTTTTCTTTGTTATATTCTTTTATTTTTATTTTTTTTATTTAATTTTTATTGATGGTTTGTGCATTTCGTACATCATTTTCCAATTCAGATCAGGCATATTTCCCTTTCCCTTCCCCCCCACCCCCACCCCATCCCAGATCATGTATTCTGCCATAACTGTCCTGCATCTTTCAGGGTTTTTTTTTTCCATTTTTTAGCTATAAGTGATAATCCATGAGTACAAGCATCCTTCATGCAAAACCAATCTACAGACTGTTGTGCCCAAACACCCACAGTCCCACCATTCAGTGGGGGGTGACAGTTTGTTTGTTCAATCAAGTTGATCAAATGAGTGTCCAGACTACATCGCTGTAGTTTCACCGTTCACCCCAATCACAGCCTTTACATTCTACCACGCCCCCTCTTCCGCAGATTGTTCCCTAGGCTCAGAAAAGGGCCACAGGTGGATGAGAAGTAAAACTGTCCTCTCTCTCTGGAGCTGTTGACTTGGATTCTGGTCAATTCTGGCTGTTTCCTTTCATGGGCTGACAGTTTGTTCAGGAGTAACCTTTCGATCCTACTAATGAAGCACAAGCAATTAGATATATAGGTATTTAAGCAGCACTAATAGTTATGGTAGGTTACTTTGGCATAGACACATATGTTTGGATGATATGTTAATCCATGAATTACATTTTTACCCCCTGATAAATATGACAGGGAAAACAAGTTTTCAAGATATGTCTTATAATTCTCCTGCACCAAAGAGGTACACATGACGACCTATCAGAAAACTACTCCATATGTGAGCCTCCCACTGATAGCTGTGATGAAAATGAATGTGGCAAATGATATCTATATATGATCATCACTCAGGAAACATGAGTCATGAGAGCATAAATGAAATATCTCATCCCATAGCTCTTCGGGTTCTTCGGAATTGCTACTTCCACCTGAATTCCCCTTCGAGTCTAGAGAACACAGCTTGCCCCTGGCTTCATCAAAGACTTTGCACCTCATGGAACCAGGGGAACGCTGCTCTTGACTTTCCCTCCTCTTGGCTCTTCTTGTTCACGACCCAGCATTTTCACTTTAACTTCCATGAAGCAATCTCATTCCCAATGGGAGCCGCTGAGATCACCATCTGATTCCCCCATTGTTTAAAGCTATCAACAGTTTGATGATAAATGCACTTCCTGAACCAAGTGCAAAACGGAGACGGCTGCAGAGCAAGACTTTGGGAGAAAAAGAAAGCCATAGTCGATTCCCCAAACTGTAATAATTTTCATTTGTTGAATATTTTATCTCAGATGAATCATTTTATTTGTTGTAGTTACAACCCTTCTAGTTTGATAAGTTAATTTAACTGCACTAGCTCATATTTTAGCTGATTTACTGGGTGATTTTGTAGTTGTTTTCTTAATTCTAAAATGATCATGGAAATAAAATCTTTTATACTTATTTAATTCAACACTAATTTAGATGGTCATATTCTGCAAAAGTACTCTATGAGATAGTGTTGCAGCAAAGGTAGAAATAGGGGCAATAATTCTCAACTCTAACAATGCAAATAATAGAGTATGAAATTATTCATACATTTTGATACAAGCAAAATCTTGGGAGATTTAAGAATTCCCTTGAATATATGCATTTTGCATAATTAAAAAAATCTTGGCAAGAGATGTGGCTTTTATGATTGACTTTGTATTAAAGTTAGTGTTTATTGTTGCCCGTTTAACCTACTGCATTAAAGAATTCTCAGGGTTAAGAACATCTTCATTATCTTTGCACCCATAGAGGCAATAAAATTATTGAGACAGGACTGTTACACATAACTGAACTGGAACAAATATTTTGAGACTCTGCTTCTTATTCAGGAAATATGTTCCCAAGTCACAAAGATTTTTATAAGTGCTTATTTATAATATGCCATATTCTTCCTGCAAAAGTAATTCAGTAACAGAGCCTGGTGAGTAAATGGGACTAAGCACTGCCAACCAACCAGACCAAGTTAGAAGAATCCCAGTTCTGCTTAGCAACGGGGTCAACTGAAGAGTTCATTTAATTCATTTACTGAGATTACAGATAACAAAACCTAGCTTTGGCAATTTAGAAATGATTGAATAAAATAACATCAAGCCTTTCACAAAGTCAGAATTGATAAATGTGTTAGTTTAAACCTGATTCAGTAGGAGTCACCAGACTAATCTTTCATCATTTTCATTAATAGCAACACACATGTACTGATGAATGATTGTTTACCATTATAAAATATTATATATCATATTTAACATCTGACTGATGGTATCATATGCGTTGAGGATATTTCCTTATTAACAGCAACACATATGTATTGACTAATGATTGTTTACCATTATAAAAATGTTATATATTATATTTAACATATGCCTGGTGATCCAACTAGCAGCAACTCAGAGCAGGAGAGATGAGGAGATGAAGCTTTGTTGCATGGGCTGGACTAAGGAAGAAAGTATAAGACACAGCTCTGAACCCTTACTGGCTAATTCTGGGGAACTTGTAGTTAAATATTCTACAAACTCCTTTCCAACGAAGGGAACAACTGTAAATTTCTGAATTTAGTAGAACTATATTTCAATTTCCTTTCTGTTGGGAAAGGTGTTTTTATTCTCCACAGATATGCCCAGGTGAGATTCTGTGGAATTGTTTTTGTCTGTTGCTCTTGCTATCCATTCAGAATCGCTTCCCTTTGCTCTCACCTCTCTCCATCTCCTCCATGAAGGAAGAAGATTCCTCTGACTGGTGAGGTTAAGGTCCTGGTGTGTAGCCCCGGATTCTTGATGATACAGCCTGTCAGCTTCAAACACAATCACTTTATGTCCCCAGACTCTGCCCCAGAGGATTGCATCCCAATAAACCTGTGTCTGAAATGTTAAAAGGGAAATCTGGATATTTCTTGTCCTAAGCACTTCAAATAACATACATAGGTTGTACGTAGACCAAGGTGACTGAAGAGGTGGGTGGGCAGGGACTGAGGCAAAGTGGGAGGAGGAAAATTAGATAACGGTTTTTGGAAGCAGTTAAATTCTGGTTCTAGATCTTTTATCTAATTAAGTTACTAAATAACTCCAAGGTTCAGTTTCACGTTTATAAATTTAAATATTATCTCTTTCTATGATAGATTTGAGATTGAAAACAACATCATATTTCATGTACAATGAGAATTCATTAGTAAGCTAGTGCTATTTTGGTATTATATCAACATAATTCACTAAATTGACCAGATATTCTTTTCTATTGATAATAGAAACAGAAAATGCAATAGAATTAATAATAGTGATCCTGGCAAAATAAGTAGAGTGGACTTTTTGCTTTAATAATCATTAAGCATTTTAATAGCACTTTTTGAATTGTTAGTCATTAAACACATTTAAAACTAAGACGAACAAACCATTGGTATCCTCGAGTTTCTTAAGCAGGGGTAGAGGTGTTTGCCCATGATCTCTTTCATCAAAAGAAGAAATACTCGAAAGAGTTATAAAATATATGTTTAGAAATAAGGGATAAGCATTATAAGGATGTCACACAGTGCTAACCATAGGAGAAAATTTTTGTGTTTTCATAATTGATGGAGTAGCAGATGCCATTTGTAAAGTCTAATTTATGCCATATTTTTGTTGTCATGAAGTATTTTTTCTTTGCTTCTGAATGTTTTCTTATTGTGAATTTTGTTTTATAACTCTTTTCAAACCTGGCCAATTTCAGATTAGCAGTTAAATGACCATCACTACCCGGGTTCCTAATTAGTGGAGACACTGGTAAAGCACAGGCTTGGTTGCTAGGATATGCGACGTAAGGAACTGACTAGCACCTTTCTGCTTCTTTGGGCTCTGTAGATTAATGCAGAATAGGATAATTTGGTACAGTTCTAGTGACAGCTATCACACCATCCAACTGCAGAAGGGCAGCAATCAGAAACTGCTCTTATGTTTAAGGCAAACCAGAGTTCGCTTTTCCTCTGATAGTGTATGTTTGAAGCCTCATGACGAAGCGCACAGGTGGAAGACTCAGAACCAGATATTCAAAATAATATGAAACAAACATCAAGGTAACTTAAGAAGAGCTTTGGGAAATTTTCTTCAAGTAAAGGAAATGGGAGTTCTCTCCTCACATACCTACTTCCTGTTTACACGGATCCCGCAGACTCTAAAGCAAGGAATGTCTCCAGTTGGTGACTCCAGTGACTTTTTAAAATGGGATTTAAGCATTGAATCTTTTTTATTATTATTTATGTATATGAATGTACTGTCTGCATGTAGGTCTGTGCACCTGTGTCGTGCAATGCCGCGGAGGTCAGAAGAGGGTCTCAGATTCCCCTGGAACTGGAATTCTCCTGGAATTGGAGTTACAGACGGTTCTCAGCCGCCATGTGGGTGCTGGGGATCGAACCCGGGTCCTCTGCAAGAGTAGTCAGTGCTCTTAACCGCTAGGCTATCTCTCCAGCATTGAATTTTTAATTAATTTTAACTTGAATAGTCACATGTGGCTAGGGTCCAAGATAACGGAACACTGCAGATCTTTTTTTGTGTGTGTGTCTTTTTGAGACAGGGTCTCAACTGTAGCCACAGCTGGCCTAGAACTCACTCTGTAGAGCAGGCTGGCCTTGAACACACAGAGATCCACCTGCTTCTGTCTCCCTAGTGCTGGGATTAAAAGCGTGCACCACTATGCCCAGCTTCAGATCTCATATCTTAATTCAGTTTCCCTGCAAAGCTGTCTTTCTGTTTCTGGCTTATTTCACCAAACATAATGGTATGCATTTCCACCCAGGTTGTCACAAATAACTGGCTTTTGTTCACTTTAAAGTTGAGGAATATCCCATGATACACGTAGGCACATTTTTTAAAATTCATACATCAGCTGAGGGACACTTACGTTGCATATTTTGACAACTGTAAACAATGTGTCAGAGAAGATGCTTTTTAAATACACAGTACTGGAGAAATTGTGCACTTACATGTACAGGCCGATGTCTAGTTCGGGTTACTTAGTTTCCCTCAGGTATAAGCAGCAATTCCTTCAGAAATCTGATAGCAGCTCAAGATTAGTACCCAAATACAAACAGAGGGAATGGTGGGTGGAATACTTATTTTCTTCCTAAAGAAAAGTAGGAAACTAACGCTTGACAACTGATGTGCAGGAACACACAAAAGTATTTCTCAGGTTTTGTGGGAGAATTTGACTACTTTCCCCAACACTTCTACTGTTGATGAGGGTCAAACGCAGACATTCTCATTTGTAAAGAATCTACAGATGCCCCATGGGATGAAGGAATTAGGATCACATTAGTACATATGCCATAAAGCTAGAACAAAAATTTTTGAATGCCTCACAGTAAAAATAACAAATATTTAGGAGATACACTTAACCAGACTTAAACATTCCACTTTGAAACATCACATAACACTCTATAAGTATGAACACTTTTTGTGTCCGTGGATCAATTTTTTTTTTTTTGCTTTTTTGTTTTGTTTTGTTTTCATTTTTTTTAACAATAGGTGATAATTTGTGAGTACAAGCATCCTTCATGTAAAACCAATTTGCAAGCAGTTGTGCCCAAACCCACACAGCTCATGGGTCCCACCATCCTGAAAGGGGGGGCTTGTATGTTCAATCAAGTTGATCAAATGAGTGTCCAGTCTATATTGTTGTAGTTTCACCATTAACCCCAATCGAAGCCCTTACATTCTACCACGCCCCCTCTTCCGCAGATTGTTCCCTAGGCTTAGAAAAGGGGCACAGGTGGATGAGAAGCAAAACACTCTACTTTCTCTGGAGTTAATGTCTTGGTCTCTAGTCAGTTCTGGCTGTTTTCTTTCATGGGCTGCCAGCTTGTCCAGGCTTAACCTTTCGATCCTACTAATGAAGCACATGCAAGATCAATTTTTTAAATGAATGAATGAATCCCACCCCTGGGCTCTGAAGTTTACCATTCTAGGCGACATTCAACAATCTTTCTAAGAACACATCACCCCAAGGCCCAGATCAGAGGAGGGGATGACAGAGGAAGGTGTTTTCCTTCTCTGTCCCTCACTGTGGGATACTGCAGGAGGTGACTGGCTGTTGTCGTCCTTAGAAATCTCTCCAATCTGGAGTAAATTTCAGTCGTTTACCATGCTCCACATGAATTATTCCAAACGATGTTTACTTACTTGGGCCTAAAAATCCTGAAAATGGACAAGGCACACATGGCCTCAGAAAGTGGAAAAAACCCTCGCTGGAACCCAGCCCAGTGCATTCAATTTCTCCTCCAAGATGTTAAGTCCAGGTTTTAACCCTGTGGCATCAGATGTGGCCACACAGCACAATATATTGAATTATGAGAATGTTTTTCTTTTTGGTCAAATACATGTAAATAAATGAACAGGATCAGCAAAGCTAATATAAAAAAGAGGTTCAGCAATGAGTTCATCAAGAACAGAAAGCACATTCTACTGTTCTCTAAAGATAATTCTCAAGCTCACTCTCCTTCAAAGTTGAAACATAATGATAATGTGGGTTTTTTCAGTTTAGCCATAAAATCTTAATGACTTTCTATATGCTTTATTGTTTCTGTTTATGTGTGTATGTGTGTTTTTTTGTGTGTATGCCACATGTGCGTAGGTTTCTATAGAGCAAGAAGTCAGATCCCTAAAGCTAGTTATAGGTGGTTGTGAGTTGCCAGAAGTGGCTGCTGGAAACTGAATCTGGGATCTCTGGAAGAACAGCAAGCCCTCTTCAACACTGAGACATCTTTCCAGCCCCTAATTTTCAAGAGTAAAAAACAATTTCTTAAGTTAGATTATTATAATTGTGTGTGTGGATGGAGGATACACTAGTCCCACATTGCACTTATGGAGGTCAGAGGAGTTGTCGAAAGCAGAGGACAATCTTGTACAGTTACAGAAATCAGACTTCAGCTTGAAACAAGAGAAAATAAGCACCTTTACACACTGAGCCATCTTGGCAGCCTTGATTTTCTAGATTTTTGTTTATGCCTTTTTTTCCCCCAAACACTTTCTTGGGGAATTGATAACAGAAAAACTTCTTTCTAGGTAATAAGATGTGTTTCTACTTGATTCCCCAGCTCATTCAACCTGAAGTTACAAGGGTCACGTTACTAATTTTCAATACTGTTGTGAGAATTAATTAATTAGCATTTGCAAGATGTTCATACATAAGGTGTGAGCGAAGACTCAAGTCTGCTATGATAGAGGAGTCCTGAAAAGAACTCATTTATTGTTGTTTATTAATTCTAACTAACTGAGCTGGGCCAATATCAAGATGATGTGTGGAAGTGCTTGAACAATAGGATTCTGGTGTTTGTTCCGATATTTTGGTGGCCTGCTGTTGCTGGATTTCTAGTAAGGCATAGTTAACATAGTTTCCAGAGTGGTAGCATTTTCTTTAGAGTTCTTTCATCTGTAGAAATGTTTTTATTTAAAGACAAACAGTATAAGGACATCACAACAGATTTGGTTAGAAAACATCCATCTTTTTCTCAGGACACCAACTTATTTTCCGTTTTGGCCACCCTTCCTATTTTCCAGATCATCAATGTCAGAGATGAGTTTCTTATTTGGAGAGTGTCTGTAACCATAACCTCTGAAATCCTTGTCCAGAGCTTTTAGGTCTGTACAGATTATTTATTTTGTTGTACAATGCCAATCATTTTGTCTCTATGATAGATCTATAATGAACCTAGCTTTATTTCTAAGGCCCATCTTCTGGTCCCGAGTCACTGAAGCTCCTATTTCCCATCTAAGCCTTCTAGGAATGTGCATACAGTATCTAGAGTAATGTGAAGGCCAAAGCTTCCAACATCAGTAACTTTACCTGGTGAAATTTTCCAAGTCAAACTTCATCAGCCTTACCAATGATGTCAGGAGCTTTGGATGCATGTATGCGGAAGGTTTGATGGCACAGGCAGCCTCATCCCACCCAGTACTCACTGTGGAGAGAGTAGGGACAGTGTGAGGGGTCAAGAAAAGGAGAGTTTTCCTACTTCTTTTCCACTCTACCCTTGCCATAGAGAAAAAGATAAGCATTGCATAGGCCAGCACCAAACACACGAGGAGTTCTCACTGATGGCTGTGGTAGTGCCTCATTAGATCAACAGATCTTGCTGCACTCCCACCACATAGCAGGCAACGTTTCCTGGAAGCGGGGAGGCATCCAGGAGTGTAGATAAAGAGTGAATAAAGATCCCCTGAGAACTCTGCAGGTATTTTCCCTTTTTTTCCTTAAGATAATCAATATAAATTACCTTTTTATATTTTTATTGAATTTACGTGTATTTCATATAGAACATTTTAAACATCTTGTACCCTCTTCCTCAGAAGCACCCACACCAGATTTCATGCATTCTGTCATCAATGTTAAGGCCTATAAAATTTATCTTTTTTTCAAGTTTATCTTTGACTTTAGCTATGGCTTTTCCACTCTCATAGAGGAGTATTCCAACATGCTTTCACGTCAACCCTGACCAGTCTCTCCTTTTAAGGCAGAAGATTTTATAGCATTGTGATTTGAAGTTAATATGGAAAGGGTCATGGTCCAACCACTGGCAGGCCTCGAGGAGCCGAGAACTTTGCTCTAAGAATGGCACGGTAGTTTACTGTACTGTTGCTCAGTGTCACACCTTTCCAATACTTTGGCACTCTGTACTCTTGTAGAGATGTTCAGCAGGTGACCAAGTCACCAGACTGACTTAATGAGGACTCTGGGTTCAGAACTCTTGAGGTTAATTGTGTCACATATAACACCTTTGTCTTCTAAATGAGTTATTCTGTCTAAAAAAGAAAGACATGTCTGAGAAGATTTATCCCTACAGATGTCAGCAGATGACTACACAGTCCCTCTTTTTTTTTTTTTTCTTCCTCTTACAATTCTGTAAGCAAACAGCCCTAGCAAAGTACTTTGCTGTATACTCTTCCCAAGTCACATGGATGCACTCATGGCTCTATACCCCTCTTGGGACCAACAGTGTCCCAGCAAGCTAAGGTGCACAATCCTTCCAGCATTTTTTTGCCTGTCAGCTACACCTCACTTGAAGGGAAAATTTTACCCTTTTCAAAAAAACTTCTGAGGGTTGATGTGCTCAGCTGAGGTTGCAATTTTTCATATGAAATACAGATTCTTAATACTATGGAAAACCACGCTGGCATATTTGGGGATTAATTTCCTAGTAACAATGGATTTTAATACAAAACACACTTCTATTGTAGCAAAGAGAAAAGCTAAAGGGAGCAATATGCATTTTGCAGATTCTGCCAAACAAGGCAATGTTTGTTTATGTTTTAGAGAAAATAAATTAATGTGTTTTGTTTACATTTGCATGCATCTTTCTAGAACACATGTATACACAAAACACAGTTGTTGTGTTATTATTAATACTTTTATGGGGCCTCTTCCTGTCAGTCCATATGGCTTCCTCTAAAAGGCTTTACCTTTATGCCCTAAGAATGAATCCCGTAACCCTTTATAACCTGCTATGGCCTGGGTTACCTAATAAAAACCTTGAAAAGCATTAACTTCTGCTGTAGATTGATGCCGCCACTGTATTTTATGGAGACTATGTATGTATATGCATATATATAATATACATATGTACATATAAGATAAGCATGAATATATTACATATATAAGCTTCATACATAAGCCAGTGAAATATAACAATATATTCTTTCTGCAAAACTTCTGAGTAATTACCCACTTTGATTTATAAAATCTAAATTAAAGGTAAAATTCTGATCCTCTTAACTCCAAATTTAATGATATACTTTAGAATTTTGTCTAAATTATACACGTAGCTTTAGGTTTTATTTGGGCCCATTTTCACCGTACAATATGACAAAAAGTCTTTGTTAAACTATTTTAACATAGGCCCAACAATAACTAATTTTTATACACTGGACCTTTAGAAGAGCAAGAAATGTGCTTAATTGCTGAGCCATCTCTCCAACCACTATGGCTTTCATTTTGAAACCTTATTTAACATTTTCCTTCCTTCTTTTCCCTGCTTCCTCCTTCTCACCCCATTCTTTTTCTTAAAATATTTTCTTTATTATTTTATGTGTATGAGTTTATGTGTATGCATGTGGGTAGGTGCACCCATGTTGTGCAATGCCCGTGGAGGTCAGAAAAAGGCATTGGATCCCCTGGAACTGGAGTTACAGTTTGTTTTTGTTTATGTTTTTATTTTTGGTATTTTTGAGACAGGGTCTCCCTATAGCCCCACCTGTCCTGGAACTCGCTTTGTAGACCAGGCTGGCCTTGAACTCACAGAGATTCGCCTGCCTCTGCCTCCTGAGTGCTGGGATTAAAGGCATGAGCCACCACACCAGGCATGGAGTTATAGTTGTTAGCCCCCATGTGGGTGCTGGGAATCAAAACTAGGTCCTCTGCAAGAGCAGTCAGTGCACTTAACCCCTGAGCCTTCTCTCCAGCACTGACCACCCCATTCTTCTGCTTTCCTGTTATTTTAATAAATACACAGAGCAAAAGGTTTATACTTTAAGTGTGTGTGTATAGTTATGAAGATATATGCTAGTGTGCATACATCAAAATAAATTTGTTTATAGCCCTATTTGTTGAGAGGGCCATGGAATGGCAATGCCCCATTAGCAGTCATCACACCAACCAATGCACCTTGCTTTCTGTATATGCTTTTCCACTGAAAGAAGCCAGAGAGCACTAGAGAAACGACTGATCCCAAGTTGGGGCTGGTAGTGTGAAAAATGGGAGAAACTACTCAAAAGTTAACAAATAAAGGTTGGGACAGTGGAGGGAACTGCTGTGGCCTAGTGCAGGGAAAAGCCTGAGCATCCACATGAACAGTGAAAAGAAATATAGGCAGTTAAAATTAAGTGAAATATACGAGTCAATAGTGATATAAGCAGAAGTGCATGAAGGGCAATTTTTCCCCTTAAAATAAAATGCCTACTACTTAGTAGAAGAAATGAGAGGAGAAAATTACCATGGAACTTTGACCACCATCTCCACTCATTCCAGGAGAAACTTTTGGTATAGACAGTATTTCAAAGTCTTGATCTTAACTGCTTTTAGCTCTTTTTCCCTATGTCATCTGAATATCTAATTCTTATAGGAATTTTTAAAATTTATTCTTGTATGTGTATGAGTGTACTGTCTGCATGTAGGTTTGTGCACCCGTGTCATGCAATGCTGCGGAGGTCAGAAGAGGGCGTCGGATTCCCCTGAAACTGGAGTTAAAGACGGCTCTCAGCCACCATGTGGGTGCTAGGGATCGAACCTGGGTCCTCTGCAAGAAGAGTTGGCACTTAACCCCCAGGCCATCTCTCCAGCCCCCATGAATTTTTTAAGAACACTAAATGCATTTAATTCATGATTGGGATATAGAACAGTGATTAGTCCATAATATGCTCACATGGGTAGAAGTAGTTCTTGCTGTTTTTAAATTTAAAAAATTTTTCTAAGTGTATAGATATACTGTCTGCATGTAGGTTTTTGCACCTGTGTCGTGCAATGCCACAGAGGTCAGAAGAGGGCGTTGGATTCCCCTGGAACCGGAGTTAAAGTCGTTTCTTGGCTGCCATGTGGATGTTGGGGATTGAACCTGGGTCCTCTGCAAGAGCAGTCGGTGCTCTTAACCACTAAGCCATCTCTCCAGCCCCTTTCCCTTTTTTTAATGGATTACCTTGGAACAACAGTCTAATTTAGTCATTCCACAATGTATACAGATGTAGAAATACACATTCCATACCATAAGCATATAATTATAATTTGTCAACTACAAATAACATTTTAGTATGTGTTTGTGTGGTCGGTTTACATGTGTGTATATACATTCACATGTGTGTGGATGTATGTAGGGGACACATGTATGTGGAGGACCGAGCTGATTGCCCTCTGCCTTATTCTCTGCAATGGCATCTCTCTCTTATTGAGCTTAGAGTTTGCTGATGGAGCTAACCTAGTTAAACCCTGGCTCTTGGGAGCCCCCATATTGGCAAGTAACCTCTGCCTCCCTGAAAAGTACCTGTCTTTGTCTTCTAAATGCTATCATTCTATGTTGGTCGCCAGGCCCATACAACACCTATGTGGGCTCTGGGTATCTGAACACTGAGCTCTGGTCCTGTTTGCATGGCAAGTACTTTATCTACTGGTCCATCTCTCCAGTCTTAAAATACTTTTTGTTTGAGGCTAAAAAGATGTCTTGGGGCTGAAGAGACAGCCTAGTGGTTAAGAGCACCAATTGCTCTTGCAGAGGACCAGGGTTTGATCCCCAGTACCCACATGCTGAAAACCGTCTTTAACTTCAGTTCCAGGGGAATGCAACACCCTCTCTGACCTCCGCAGCACTGCACGACACGGGTGCACAGACCTACATGCAGACAGTACATTCATACACATAAAAAAATAAATAAAATAAAAATTTAAAAAAAAGATGTCTCAGTGGTTAAGAGAGCTTACTGCTCTTTCAGAGGACCAGGGTTCAGTTTCCCAACACCTGTTTCCAGCCACTCACAACTACTCCAGCCATAGGTGACCTGACACCTTCTGGCCTCCACTGAAACACATGGCATATAAACGCATTGACACATACACATACGCATACGCATACACATACGCATATACATATGCATACGCATATGCATACACATACACATATGCATAAAATAAAAACAAAATAAATCTTAAAATAGTTTAAAGGAAATTATATAGTATGAAGGTGCTGATTATCAAGGAACTGCCTACCATAAGGTCACACTTGCTCTGTACATTGCATTTTACATGCACTACAGTTCTCTGGGTTGGTACCCATTATTACTGTTCATTGGAAGGTTAAGTAACTGGTATAAATGCACAGCTGGAAGTCAAACCTACACAGGCTAACCCCAAAGTTGGCCTTGCTGCTGTACCATAAAACTGAAGGTCATCTTCTTCTCTTGTCTTCCAAGATCCTTTAAAAGTTAGGTAGTTATACTCTTGGCTTCCCTATTAGTGTTCTGGCTTTAAAATTCTTGAGGAGAATTTTTAAGTTCTGAGACCAACAGCAGTTTTCCATCATATGATAGGACTTAATGACATAAACAGAAGCCATACTGGTGTGTGTGGCATGTAGGGGTTGCATTCTAAGCAGCGTACAGATGGCTATTACATTAGGCCCTGAGGCACCAGCCCTCACATCTAGAAGTAGATTCCAGACTCATGAGAGCAGAATGTGTGTCTCATTGTCCATACCAAAATGTGCAGATTGCTAAGAACGATGCCAAATACAAAACAGTGAGAGTTAAATAACTGCTGAATGAATAAATGAACTCTCAAATATGAGCAATCAGTAAGTGCTCTACCCCTGCAATATTAATAAATTCCTCTACCACTGTGCCTCGGTTTCTTTACTTTTTGGAGATGACAGAGCTTTGAAGACTTTTGTGAAGATTAAAAAAGCTGGGTGTGGGGATGCATGCCTTTGATTCTAGCATTCTAGAGGCAGAGGCAGGCCAGTCTCTGTGAGATTTCAAGGCCAGCCTCGTCTACGTAGAGAACTTCAGGCTAGCCAGAGCTAGTACTGAGACCCTGTCTAAAATTTTTTTTTTAATTTTAAAAATTGAAATCTTCAGGCTGGAGAGATGGCTCAGCAGTTAAGAGCACTGATGACCCAGGTTCTTTCAGAGGACCCAGGTTCTAATCCCAGCATCCACATGGCAATTAACAATTGTCTATAACTCCAGTTCCACAAGATTTGACAGTCTCTTCTGACATCGTTGGGCAGTGCCTGACATGGGTGCTCTTACATACATGCAGGCAATAGACTCATACACATAAAATAAAAATAATAAATAAAATATTTTTTTAAATTTAAATCCTGAAACATGCATCAGTAGTCCTTAGGATAGTACCTAGTACACAGTAAAAGTTGGCAGTCAGTATTATTCCTATTATTTAACATAAGACATTAAAAACCTGACATAGTCCTCAACAAGTGTCTGATTTCTAGAAAGCTGTCTCCCTGGCTGGCTGCTAACCTGCTTTTTCTTATCCGAACCTGTATCCCATCGTCTCTTGATTTTATCAAACATCAATGTCATACCTACTGGGCCAAACCAGGGTGAACAGCACTTGCAGTTCCCATTCATTTTAGGGAGCTTCCAATGCTATGGCCTATTTCATGGGTTATTAAAAGTAGCTGCGTAAGGGACAGCCAACTGCTTCCACCCTTGAATGCATGTGTTTTCTTAACATTCCATATTTCAAACCTTGATGGAGAATTTTTGGTCAATTACATTTTTTCTTTTCCCAAAAGTTATTCCTTAATTCCTAATTGAAGGCTTTCATTTACTTATTTATTTATTTTGCAATTTGGGGGGTTTAAATAAACCAAAATTATAAATGTTCATGGTTTTTGCAATTTTGTATCCATCATGTTACCCTAGCCTTTCTTGTTTGACTTTAAAAAATATAATTTCTAAAGAAAACTGGCCCTTCTTAAAAATGCTTAATCTAATTTCACTATTATAACTCACCAAAGCTTTGGATCTTTTTGCATTACTGTGTATGTTTTTTAAAAAGCTACCATATCCAATTCACTATATTTTCTGTGTAGAGAAATCTGAAACATTTCTTAACCTAAGACTTAATACACTTTATTAATTTACAGATAAATTATTTATTTAACAAAGTTCCTGTCTCTTTCAAAACTTAAATTTAATTTCTTCTCTTGCCTTGTTATTCATTATATTTTAATATCAAAATCCAAATTTTGATTTTGAAAAGTAATGAAAACTTTGGGGGAGGAGCATATAATAACTATTCATTAGATAAAGATACCTGGTCTTTTGTTAGATGCAGATATGCGACATTCTGTTAGACATTTTACTATAATATTTCTTCTCTAGAAACTTCTGAGACTCTAGGCCAAAGTGAATTGCACAAAAGCATTGTATTAGTTACTCCTCTGTGTCCGTGATAAAACACCAAAACAAAGTGTTTGAGTTGGTGGTTCCGGGGAGATAAAGTCCGTCATGGTGGGGAGAAAAGGGAAACAGAAGCTGCCAGAAAGCTGAGCTCTTACATCTTTAAGCACTCACAGGAAGCAGAGAGAATGAAACCGGAAATGGGCTGTGATTATGAACTCTCAATGACCTGCTTCCCTCCAGCAATACCACACCTCCTAACCCTCCCACAAACAGTGCCACCAACTGGAGCCAAGTTCTCCAACACTTGGAGCCTATGAGGGTCATTCTAGTTTGATAATGCCTTAGCCAAACATATTCAGCAGCAAATCTAGGATTCAAATCTATGTCAATTACCTTCAAGTAAAATATGCTAACATTTTACTCTTCGATCTTTCCTACAGAGAGAAGAAAAAATTTAATACTTCTCTTTTCTTATGTCCATATAAAAATCATGTTTATTGGGGCTGGAGAGATGGCCTAGCGGTTAAGGGCACCGACTGCTCTTGCAGAGGACCCGGGTTCCATCCCAAGCACCAACATGGTGGCTAAGAACCGTCTGTAACTCCAATTCCAGGAGAACTCCAGTTCCAGGGGAATCTGACACGCTCTTCTGACCTCCGTGGCATTGCACGACACGGGTGCACAAACCTACATGCAGACAGTACACTCATACACATAAATAAAATTAAAATTAAAAAAAATCATGGTTATCTTCTCCTATTACCTAAGAGGAAAGACAACTGCGAAGCAGAAACGTCAGGTGAGAGCAGGTGAGTCATGGACCGCATGCCGTCCATACTGTGGGGGCTGGATTCATCCTGGTGGTAGTGGAGAGTCGTTATATCATTATAACCATCTTTCTGATAGGAAGCCCTGTGAAGGGCTGGCTGAGATAGCACAATCTAGAAACAAGGAAGGTAAAGAAAGATATCTTCATTAACCTAAGCAATAAGATAATACCACTCTCACTAAGGCATATTTATTAACAATTAGGGAAACTGGTTCATTTGGTTGTTAATAAGGGAAATCACCACAATCTAGTGATTTGGTAGATTTAGAAAGAGGGAAGTTCTGGTGCTATGAAATTTCAGCTTCCCAGCTTCATGTCTAGATGGTTGTCATAGTGTCAGCACCAACACAGGGAAATGGCTGGATAAGAAAACAGTCTCTTTTGCCCTCTCAACTTGTCTATTCACTGCCTTTCTCAGTTAATGTTCCAGATCTGTCTTCTTCTAAAATCCTACTTAATGTTCAAGACATAGTTCAAACTTCACCTTCCACAAACTTTGGGCTTGGTGACCTGTGAATAACTTAATACTTTACGAAGTCGTTCAGCACTAACCCACATTTGTTCTTTACACCTTGGTGCCCAGCAATTAAAATATTTGATGTGTAAATAAAACCAAATGTTAAATAGGTAGAAATGAAATCTGATGTTGGCCATTTATCAATGTACTGTTGCTCTAGTTAGCTTGTCTGTTGTTGTGATAAAACATTGACCCAAAGCACCATGGAAGGAAAAGATTTATCTCAGCTTACAGTTCCCAGGTCAGAAGCCATCTCTGAAGGAACACAAGGCAGGAACTCAAGCCAGGAGCCTGGAAGCAGGAATTGAAGCTGAAACCATGGAAGAATGCTGTTTGCTAGCTTGCTTCCCTGCCTTGCTCAGCTATCATTCCCAAATAGCTCAGCACCCCCTGCCCAGAGATGGCACCACCCACAGTAGACTGGGTCCTTCATCAGTTAGCAATTGAGAGCATGCTTCATGGACATGGATACAGGCCAATCTAATGGAGACAAGTTATCAGTTGAGGTTCCCTCCTCGCAGTGCCTCTACTTTGTCCTCAAGTATCTATCACCAAATTAGATGCACTCTGGAAGCAAAGTACTGTGCAGCTCTCCCATGCTTCTGTCTTACAAACTACAATTCAACTCAATGCTTATCTCAATGCTAATTAATGTCTCATTAATATTTGTGAAAAGACTGATATAAATGCTGCTACTTCTTTTTTCTGTATCCAGTCCCTCTATGGTGTTTATCTTCAAGGATAGCATTCTAGCAGCGAACATGATCTTAGCAGATTTTGTTTATCTAAATGTAGTCATAACCTCCTTCACTCAGATACACAGTTATCTTCTTGCCAACCTTCTATAGCCCTTGCATTTGTATAAAGATGCTTTAGCACTTTCAAAGCTTTTATTTCCATTTTTCATCATATGCTACAGAAAATTATATTCTCTGCCTAATTTTTTTGAAAAGCTGCTTGCCTGCCAGTTTTGGCAGAGCAAAGTAGGAAATAGAGTCTGGCAACAAAAAGGCACCAAATAGCAAACAAAACTTAAGGTTTGCAAAGTAGTGATGCTCTTCAACCTGTTATATTGGGTGTGAAATTAGATCCTATCAATGTCATACTCACCCCCGGAGCAAATGTCCTCTTGTGACAACTACATGCTGTGCTTCAAGCCAAATGATAGAATAAATTTTTCAACAATTATGTTTCTGGAGCAGAAACTCTCCAAAACTATTAGCAGGGTATTGACTGGTTTTTAGATAATCTCTAAGTATCTTTGAAAGCATGTGACCACTATCAGCTATAAAAACAGATGCTGTAGAATTATTGGAGGTAAACCAAGTGTGTATAATACAATGCTATACAGATGTTGTTTTTGAAAACTGAAGGTAACCAATTTGACTATAATAGTAAGGAATATGCGACTATGCCTTGCAACTTTCCTCCTTCTCTCCTTCTCCCTTCTCTCCGTCCTTGCTCTTAGTTCTTTATTCCACCATCTCTTATTGACCATATATCAACTCTATGCCAAAAGCTATGTTTAAAATTAAAAGAGTAGTAGTGGTAATCAAGTCAGAAAAGGATGAAGGTGACAGAGAAGGGGGTTCTGATACAGATGATGCAGTCAACAAACTTCAGGGCCTGATAGACTGTAGATGTTCCCACAAAATCCATATGTTCAAAGCTGATAATCAACATAAGAGCAGTAGGTAGTTATGTGTTTCAAGGGTGACTAGACCACGAGCGCTGAAGCCCCATGAATGGGGTCAGTTCTCTTTTAAAAGAAGCCGAGGAGGGGCTGGAGAGATGGCCTAGCTGTTAAGAGCGCCGACTGCTCTTGCAGAGGACCCGGGTTTGATCCCCAGCACCCACATGGCGGCCGAGAACCGTCTGTAACTCCAGTTCCAGGGGAATCCAACACCCTCTTCTGACCTCCTCAGCATTGCACGACACGGGTGCACAAACCTACATGCAGACAGTACACTCATACACATAAAAATAAATAAATAAAATTAAAAAATAAAAGAAGCCGAGGAAAGTATTATGTGATAATCCACCAAGAAGATGCCATCGATGAACCTGAAAACTGGCCATGACAGTCACAAATCCTTTACCATCTTGTTCACAGATGTTCCAGCCTTGGGACTATGAGAAAACATTTGTTTTTGCATAAGCTACCTAGTAGGTAGCATTTTGTTTTAGCAATGTAATGGAACGAGACACAGAGAAAGCCTCGAAAAGCTGTTATCAGCCTCAGCACACCAGCGAGGGGCCTCCAGCAGACACTCTGTAGATCTACACCTCTGCAAAGGTTTACAGGAGAAATCAGAGATGCTGAAACTCAATTATGGGAGGAATAGCAAAAATACCTAAAAGATAAGAATTGTTATTTCTTTAGATTGCCCAAAATAAAATTTTGGTCGGAGAAAGCTAGGATTTGAAACATTTCCAAAGTTTTGATTCCCTATGTGTTTTAATGGGGATAGGTCTCCCTCACAACATTTTCACAAAAGGCAAATTGAACTTAGAATAAGTTTCAAATACTGTGGTCTGGCAAAATAGAAGTAATGAGGAGAGATGCTTACAAAGTAAATGTGAGTATAGACTATGCAAGGATGTGTATGTGTGTGTACATATACACAAATATCAATTGTGCAGTTCTGATCAGCATTGTAAGATCATATTTCTCCTCTATATCCTAAGATAGTATTTCTCAGAAAAATAGACTTCCAAAATACATCAACGGTTATCAAAAAGAAAAATTTTGGAAATGGGCTTTTTAAGTCAAGTGAAGCAGGTTTCTTTATTATAAGTCTTTTAGATTCTCTAAGTGCCGGTGTGCCTCATGAAACTCTGGTACACAGATATAAAGATGCAGGATATTCATCACAGAATCTTTTTTTCTTTTTCTTTATACTCAACAATGGCATGAAGTAATTGCTGTACTTTTAAGAATTGCACTTTATGGAGGATAATTAACTTGCCTAAAGCTACCAACCAGCTCTTTCAACCCCAGTCTAGTACTCTTTCTACTACCTCAGGATAGTTATCCATTTATTAAATGGTTCTCTAACTTTGATACTACTTTCTCCTATTTTTATTCTTTGCTCTACCCAAAAGGAAAACACTCTGATCATTGTCTGACTTTGGAATGGCCCCAGATACAAAGTAAGAAGACATCTTACATGATCTTCCAAGTCGAATTCAAAGCTCTTACGTTTCATCTCAAAGGCAACATCCAGTGAAAAACATGTGCCAGGCACAAAACCTTCCATGTCTGACCAACACAAACAAAGCCTCACCCATATTTTGGGAAAATGATTTTTATAAGCTGCCATGTATGTGTATGTGTGTGTGTGTGTGTGTGTGTGTGTTTACTGTGGTGTTAGCTTTTCATCCTCTAATGTCTGAGATAATTTACAAGAACATAGATTCATTTAATCATTGAATCATTCATTCACTTGATAATTTAGCCAAGAAATAATCATTGAATCTTCCCATTTTTTGTTTGTTTGAATTTTTTCAGGAAAAAAAATGTGCTCAAGTTGGTCGTTCCTACCACTCTAAGTGCACAGGACTCGACACCAGACAACATTCCTCCCACATTCCTAATATGGATATGAGAGAATTCCAATTATATTCTTATATTTTTTCCTAGGGAGTCACACTATGTTTCCACGTATGCTTGTGTTGAGATAACCACCCAGGTGTTTTTGACTTTTGTGCTGAGTTTTACCCAATGTATTCCATTGGCTGAAACAGATAGGTTGCCTGTACTGAGATATCATTGAAGTCCCCAAGACGAATGCAGAACAGCCTCCCCTCACACTGCTGTAGGTAAATTTACTGGTATAGGAAGGAGTGAACAAGCTCTATCTTAGTATACATACAGAAACAATAAATATATGATAAAGTGCAAAGATTGGAATAAAAATTTTATTCTGTGTAGTTAGAACTTACTTTGGAAATTGGATCTCTACACTGGTTCACACATAAAACCTAGATTTTGTGCAAACTGGTCAAAGTGACAGAGACCATCCTAAGCCTTCCCCTGACCACTCTGCTGTCTCATGTTCTTGCCTCCACCCTATCATATCCTGCCTGCTTCCTGTATTTCCACACATTATTATTCTCTGAAATCATCTTTTTTCACTTGTTTCCTTCTTTGTCTTCTTTGTCTGACATATGCCCCAGAATTTATGCTTTTAAGTGTAAGATTTACTTGTCTTATTTTTTTGTCTTGTCCCCAACGTCTAGAATTCTATGAGCACATAGTAGCCAGTCAGTAACACTCGCTGGATGGGTGGTGGATGGATGATGGATGGATGATGGGTGATGGATAGATGCAGGGATGGATGATGGATGGATGGATGGGTGGATGGATGCAGGTATACAGTGATGGATGATGGATGGATGGATGCAGGTATGCAGGGATGGATGATGGATGGATCGATGGATGGATAGATGCAGGTATGCAGGGATGGATGATGGATGGATGTAGGGATAGATAATGGATGGATGATGGATGGATGCAGGGATGGATGGATGATGGATAGATGCAGGGATAGATAATGAATGGATGATGGGTGATGGATAGATGCAGGGATGGCTGATGGATGGATGGATGCAGGTATGCAGGGATGGATGATGGATGGATCGTGGGTGATGGATAGATGCAGGGATGGATGATGGGTGGATGGATGGATGGATGGATGGATGGATGGATGCAGGTATGCAGGGATGGATGATGGATGGATAGATGGATGGGTGGATGCAGGGATGCATGGATGGATGATGGATGTATGGATGATTGGATGGATGCAGGAATGGGTCATTGTATGAACAGATGGATGGATGGTATGACTAAAAGATTTAGTCTTCTCATCTCCAGAGAAAGTAGACTGTTTTGCTTCTTGCCCACTTGTGCCCCTTTTCTAAGCCTAGGGAACAATCTGTGGAAGAAGAGGCATGGTAGGATGTAAGGGCTGTGATTGGGGTGAAGGGTGAAACTACAGCAATACAGACTGGACTCTTATTTGATCAACATGATTGTACATACAAGCCCCTTCAGCAGGATGGTGGGAGCCTTGGGCTATGTGGGTTTAGGCATAGCTGCTTGCAAATTGGTTTTACATGAAGGATGCTTGTATTCACTACCTATTACTTATTGTTTAAAAAAATCAAATAAAGGAGATCAAGAGGCTTCAAAAAAAAGATTTAGTCTTCTACCTCATCTTACCTTTATAATCACTTATTTTTGTGTTACTGAAATATTTTGTTTAAATTAAGTAATCCCCAAATGAAATCAAATTCCTCTGGAGATGTATTATAAATCCCAAAGAAAATAAATTTATCATATTTAATCTATGAAGGTGAAGCCAAGTAAGACTCTGAAAAACTACTATCCACCAGTTTTATCCATCATGACAAAGAATACATATCAAAATGCAGTATTTATATGAGAAAGTTACTTCCATTTTATGAGAAATTTCCCTGAGGCAAAATCTTTTCAGGTACCAACCCAGGTCCCCTTTTGAATTTGCTGACCCCATAGTCATAGAAGAAGTTTGCTTCCAAATCTTTCTACAAAAGATTACTATTTCTAAAATTCAGTTTCATATGCTTTGATTGCCATTTTATGGATAACAATCAGTTATCTGTGCAAAGAAAGAGGGAGTATTGTAGACTTCTTCTCCAACATGGAAGAACTACTATTTCTAGAAGCAGTCTGTCCTCTTAAGAAGCAGACACCTCTTCCAAAACAATCACTAAGGGCAGAGTCTTTGATCACCAAGCACCTGTTCATTTTCTTTCTCCACAGTCTCCATCAAGTCAGCCACAAAGCCCATTATGAATGCAGTTTTGAGTTTCTCTCGATGAAGTGGTTAGTAATTAGTTCCTTTTACATTTGGTAATTTTGTTAACACAACTCAGTAGGTGTCTTGTTAATTTGTTCATTACTAGGTGGATGAAAATGTGCATCTCTTCTGTGAATACCAATTATTCCTAAATGAGGTAATTTTACCAAGACAGTGAAATTTCCTCATTCTTCCCTGGTTTAAGAATATTACTGCCAGGAATGAACAGTTCCAAACAAAGAAAATTGTGGGAGTGGGAAATGGTGCTCTTCCATGGAAGGTGGTGGCAGGCACACTGGATTAAATTTTGAAACCTTGAAAGGAAGTCCGTTTTCGGAGTGCAGAGGACTTTAGAAGGAGGCAGGACAGTTCAGTGGAGTATTGCTCCTTCTACATCAGTTATTCCCTCTGGGTCTGTGGATTTTCTTTGCAAGAATTAAAGGAAAATGTCACCATGGGAATGTAAGAAGAAGAAGGAGCACTTATCGCATTGTCATCTGGGTAACTGGGTGGTAGTCTAGGAAGTCTTAACAAGGGGACACAGAAAAAGGCATTGAAACTCTGTGAAGAGTTTTCAGATCATGCTCCCTTCTACCCTGTATTCTCTCCTGTCTGAATCAAGACAGCCACATTACTTCTCAGTTTTTCACTTAGTGAATGTTTAAAGGATTGAAAACTACCTGGTGTCTTTAGAGATACTAAGGATCAGGCTAAGAAGTGATTAAGAGCATCTCTGAAGAAACCAGGGATATTCCCTGAGAATGCTCTTGCAAACACGTGTGCAGATGTCTGTTTCCTCTTAAACAGATCCTACAGGACCATCTCTGTTCACACAGTTATTCTTTCTCAGAGGAAATTGATTTCTGCCCGTTAGTCAAGGGAGTTGATTCACAATGTGAATTGGAGGGACTCTGGCTGCCCGTCCTGGGGACAGCAGGTCCTGAGAGACCTTATGCTCTTCTACTTTGTCTTTATTCCCACCTTCAGATGACAGGTTAACTTACTGACAAGCTGAAGGACTCTTTTGGGGGGCACTAGAGAAACAGGAGAGATTTGATTGCCTGTATCCCTAATAAAATTCAGAAGAGTGTCAGGGAGTCCCTGAGTTGTTCACCTGTTTCTCTCCTTGTTAGCTGCTCCAAGATACAGCCCCACGTGGCAGCTGCAACAGCCTCTCTGCTCCCTCTTCCTTGGGCCACCTCCAATTTCTCCTTAGAGGAATTAGAGACATTTTTTGGTTAGCTTGATATTTAATTGTGTGTCACATGAAAGAATGTATTGCCTTACAGGGGTCTCATTTCCTTACTTTCAGGTCGATTCTTTGAGCTACTTTTACTCAAGGGAAACTATAAAAGAACACAAGCTACATATCCCATTTACCATAGATTCCTGAGAGATTAACAGATACTCTAGTAATTGCACAATAAATATTGCTACTCATTAATAGTGGGTAGTAAAAAAATCAATAATAAATAGATAACAATTCTCAGGTCATCCAAACCCTGTCTCAACTATTTTATAATTTGACCCCTCCAATCACCCAAACAAAGAGGAATGCTCATCTATTGTGAGAATGAGGAAATTGAAGCACAGAGACATAATCTTGACATACCACTCTGTTAGAGGGCAGTTCAATGAGAGTTTGGTCCTTCTAGTACTAATAACTTTGAGGGTCTAGAATTGAGACATATTTTTCTCCCAATATTGGGCTATCTCTCCCAATATTTAGCAAGATGTCTTTTGTTTAAGCAGTGTAAGGACTTTGAGCAGGATTGTCTGCACTCAGATCCTGACTGTGTTACATTAACTAACACCTTGGAGGGTCAATTTCCTCTTCTTACAATGGAGATTGTCACAGCACTATCTCTTAGGTTAGGAGCCCCATATATAGCTGGGGTTTACTCTCTAGTAAGAACTCAATAACAACTAGCTATCGTATCTCAGCCAGCACATCAGGAGAAGAGCAGTAGCTAGTTGCTATGTGAATGAAATACCCTGCAAGTAAATGAAAGAGGATGGAATGCTTGAGTTCCATTATTTGCTTCCAAGACCAAGCCAGGAAGAAAGCCCCATTCTGCTTGCCCAGTACAGCTGTCAGTTCACGGATCCCGGTTGTCTGTTCACACCTTAAAAGCAATAGAATGAACATTGAGCAGGAGGTGTCTTATTCCACAGGGCACTGCTAAAAGCAGGACTGAAACAATCTGTTCTTTTCCAGACTCAGACCTGAAGCTCCTTGGCTTAAACATGGAATGGGGATGCAGAAGGGGAAAAGCAAATCTCCAAGTTGAAGTCTTTACAATGTCATGCACCACAGATGTAGGAAATCTGCTGAGCCCAATGAAACAGGGACACCTGAGTAAAGACAGGCTCTGGGAGACATCAACTCAGTATGTTTTCCATGCTGGATACAAGCCAAGTCCATGAGAAATCCTGCTGTCATTTCTTTTCACAGCCACTGGCAAACAAGTGTAAAATCTAGCAAGTTGAAGAAGCAGACATGGTGGCGAATCTTAGCAGCAGAGTTAAGTAGATGAGACGGAAATGTGCTTCAGGACCCAAAAGAGCTGAAATATGGAAGACAGAGAGCAGAAGCCAGTCTACCCAGGGCCTGAACACTTAAGAATGGCACTCCCTTCCAAAGAAAGAAGTAAGCAAAGCCAGGCACTCTGAATGGGATAGAAGCCATGTGGGGCTGCTGGATCGATCTCTCTTGAGTCCCTTCCTATGTTACCATACTGGAAGCCTGCAGCTGGGCCTGAATATAAACACTATTTCTTCAGAGGAGCATATGTAGAATGTAACAAATTAATGCTAACACATTCATTCAATTTCTATTTATTGACATGTCATTTTTCATTTTGACGTTTTTATCCCCAAAAGGGCTGTTTCATCAGACATGGAAGAAGAACATCAACAAAAGAGGATGTCTTTATGATGCTTTCGGTTCACTCAATAGCTCTGCCAAGACCAAAGACCACAAGGAAGGTTTTATCCAGATGGGTTCAGAGGCAATGTGTCCCACCACAGAAGCTATAAACTAGTTCTCATGGTACATGGCATCTGGTTCTATAGGGCGGCATGGGGAGTTCTTTGCGGTAGGTGAGAAGACCTCCTTTGCAAAGCCACCATGTGATGCAGTCCTAAAGAAAATCATCTGTGCTTGCCAAGATTAGATCAAAACTTCAAGGGGATCAGAATTCCCTTACTATGGATTTAAGACCTCCGAAGAACGACGCCCAGAAATGAAAACAAGAACAACAAAGCAGACTTAGAGTTAATAGAAGCTCCAACCAGGTAAAACTTCAAGACTTGAAGGGTGCTTTCTATCAAGCAACCAGCCATGAGTCTTACAGATCAAACCATAAAATATCCCTGTCAGGAAATTGTGTGTTAATTTCTGTAGGTTTTGCAGATGAATACATTGAGCAGAGTAAAGATGAGTGGGTTTGCCTAGGGCCCTGGTGAGTCATTGCCAATCTAAGAATTACAGCTCTGAGCTCCTGATTTGCAGCTCTGAGCTCACACCTTCAAGATCAATCTTCTTAGATCCACCAGACAATGGCTTCAAAGCTTTTATGGCAATTAGAGTCGGAACACTGTCTCCTGTTAGGACACACCTACCCAATTCTCCCTTTGGACCTTGGCACAGTTGCTGCCAGTGAGCAGAGAGCAGGAGACATAATTTAGTGCTTGAAGTCTTCCAATCTCTAGGCAGACTTCTTAATGGCAGAAACCAAACCTTATAAGGAGAAAAAGTCTGGAGATGGGAATTCTCTCTCTGGCATAGCTTTGGAGGAGGAAATTTTGGGTGTCGGAGAGCAAAGAATCAGGCATCTCATCTGTTTGTTCTTGAACTTGAAACTTGAACTGATTTTAACTAATATTGTGCCATAGCATTGTTCTTAACTTGATAACCCACAGTTCTTGTGCTACTGTCTTTTTCTTCTTTGTAAATGTGTACCAGATATTAAGAAGCACTTAAGGAGATAAAAATAGAGATCTGAGATTTCTGCTTCATTTGCTGCCCTCTGCCAGGTATGTACATAGTAGCAACAACATTCACAGAGATTTCACTGTGCTCTAGACTAGTTAGCTTCTAAAGGATAAGGCAGAGATGGTGACAAAGATTATTTCAAATCTAGCTCCTGACTTCATATAGGTTAAAATAAGTATCTTTGGAAAGTTCAGGTATATATAAAGAAACATAGGACTATACTAAAGATGCAGCAGCTATGAACATGGTCATTTCATTTTGTCTTGAGAATAGGGAGTTAGAGGCCAGCTGCTCCCAATGACTAAAGGTGAAATCTGGTGAATGGCATTCATTGTGGAGGCTGTCCTCCAGAAAGACCCTGTGTTTACAACACCTCTCCTTTACCTTGTGTGGTGGTTTGAATGAGTGTCCCCCATAGCCTTTAAGTATTAAGACATTTTGTCTCCAGTTGGTGGCACTGTTCTTGGAGGTCTTAGAAGATAGGGCTATGCTGGAGGAAGTACATCATTGGGGGTGGGCTTAGTGAGTTTAACAAGCCTGCAGTCTCCAGTCTCTCTCTCTCTTGACTTCCTGTGCTCATTGCGACATGTGAACCTTGGCTTTCTGCTCCAGCTCCAGTTGCCATGCTTCCCTCCACAATGGACTCTGATTCCCTGGGACCTTCAAGCCTAAGCTCAAATAAACTCTTCCTTTTATATGTTCCCTTGGTCATGGTGGTTTTATCACAGCAACAGAAAAGTAACTAACACAGTTATTTGGTACCAGAAGTGAGGTGTTGGCTGTGAAGAGCCTGACCACGTGGATGTTTGGAGAAATGTGGAAGACTCTGGAACTTTGGGCTATAAAAGCTGTTGACTACTTTAAGCAGAGCTTAACTGGCCTTTCTAGTAGAAGCCTGGAAGAAAGCATTGCTGCAAAAAATGTAGTTCCAGAGGAAAATAAAGACTTAGGCAGCAACTGGGATCTTTTTTCAAAGAGTCTGGCCACAGTTTGCCCACAGCCCAAATGCTTGCCTGATGCTAAGTTGAAAACCAATGGACTAATGTCTTTGGCAGAGGATATTTCAAGACAGCCTAACATAGAAATGGTGGTGTGGTGCAGATCTACAGTGAAAAGGAGCAAATGGGGCAGAAAGAAATGCAGAATGTAGAGTTTGGATCTGAAAAGTACACTAGGAAGATTAAAGGTGGGGCCAAGGCATGTGAAGGAGAGGCTCCCTTTCATATGGAGATTAAAGTGATTAAGGAGAGGCCTAGATATTTACAAGTAAACAATGGAAAAAGTGTGATTAAGGAGGGGCCCCGAGATTTACAAGTAAACAACAGAAACACTACTTTCAGGGCAAGACCACACCCAGCTAATCCTCCAACTTTTGAAAGGAAAATACTGTAGGGGTTTTCTGCTCCAACAAGTCCAGGGCAGAGAAAAGTTGCAAATGTGGTTGAAATAGACCAGGATCCATCCCAAACATGCAGCCAAACTTGGCAGTTTCATTCACATGGTGCTGGCTTTAGAGGCATGAAGTTTGCAAGAGTGAAGGGGTCATCAGTTCTTCCTCCACAGTTTCAAAGACCTGCAGAGGCCAGGCAGAGTGCAGCCGGGGTGTCCCTGCATAAAGAAGGCCCTGATAGGCCATTGTGTGAAGCTGTGAATGTGAAGCCTGGTTGGCAGCAGAGACCCCAAGAAGACATTCAAGGTGCCAAAGCTGTGAGATATTTGCCAAGGAGAGCTGCATACAGGGAGTGGTACCAGCCTAAGAAAGAGATGTATGTTGCAAGCAAAGCTGGAAGAGCTGAGCCATCTAAGCCTTTTGGAAGCAAAGTCCCAGAAGTTGCACATGGAGCTACTGGACTTGGTGTTTGCTCTGCTGGTTTTCAGTCTTGTTTTGGTCTGGTATTTCCTCACTATGCCTCTATTCCTCCCTTTTGGAAAGGGAATGTGTATTCAGTTCCACTGTATGTTGGGAGTATGTAATTTGTCTTTTGATTTTACAGGAGCTTACAGTTAAGAGATTGGCCTGGGTCTTAGAAGAGACTTTGGACTGTAGATTTTTGAATAGAATTGAGACTAGTAAAGACTATGGGGACTTTTAAGGTTGGACTAAATGCATTTTGCATTTTATATGGTCGTGAGCCTATGGGGGCCAGGGAGTGGAATGTGGTGGTTTGAATGAGAGTGTCCCCCATAGGCTTTAAGTATTCAGATATTTTGTCCCCAGTTGGTGGCACTGTTCTTGGAGGTCTTAGAAGGTGTGGCAGTGCTGGAGGAAGTATGTCATTGGGGGTGAGCTTAGTGAGTTTAACAAGCCTTGTGGTCTCCAGTCTCTCTCTCTTTCTCTCTTGACTTCCTGTGCTCATTGCAAGATGTGAACCTCAGCTTTCAGCTCCACCATGCTTCCTGCCACAATGGACTCTGATTCCCTGGAACTGTCAATCATAAGCTCAAATAAATTCTTCCTTTTATAAGTTCCCTTGGTCATAGTGGTTTTATCACAGCAACAGAAAAGTGACTAATACACCTTGTCAATAGGTCTTTTGAGTTACATAACAAGGGCTATGCTTCATATGCTCCAGAGAGCAGATTCTGTGTTCTTCAATGTTCCTCTGCCCTGAGCAAAGAGCACAGTTAGAAAGCCAGTTGGCATTCCTCAAGAGACAGCCTTGGATCTAGGGTTGGCCTAAATTAGCTTGTCCTCATCTTAGGAAAAGCTTCTTCATGCATCTGAATACTAGATGGGTTCTTCAAAGTAATAGGAATTTGCAAAAATTTACCCTTCCCCCTCTCTTGCTGCACTCTGATCTCTAATACTGTCAATATACACACTAGCTGGTTTTCAAAAAGGGAGATAAGACTTCATGTTATATCCTCCTTTATACAAGGTCTAACACCTCATCTTCATTTTAATATTAATGTTCTCTGAGACCACTAAAATACAACTTATCCTTGTGGCCATTTACTACAGCAGCTTAAATCTTGCTTCTAGAATTGTAAAGTACAGCAACCTAGTTTTAAAAGTTTTTCAGTACTTACATAAGTGGTGATAGGAAGGTGTGATTTGCTATTCAGTGAGAATAATTTAGAAGAAGAAATTCATGACTCAACCCTGGCTACACCCCAGGACCAAATCACCCTTTGAGCTTTCTGCAACCAGATAGATGCCTTCTGCTCCGAGGTCTCAGTGCCATCCACCCAGCCTTCCACAATAATAGCCAGACAAAACTTTATCAAAGGGAAAAACAAAAAGGCTTGACAGATGATGCTGCCAGCACTTCAGCAGCCAGGTTAGCTTTGTTCTAATGCCATTCCATCAGGTTTAACAAGCAGATATTAAGAGAAGTTTATAGAGAATCTAGATGAAAGGTTGGTGGTAGAGATGAGAGCTGCCAGTGGGCCACGCACATCACAGCTGGGTGTAGATTCTGCTGCAACGGCTGAAAGTAAAGGAAGTTTGATATGGGAGCAGCTGCTTCCAACCCCTGCTAGAAGCAAGGCTTAATCATCTGGCACCCAAGAGTCTGGAGCTCTGCCTGGTGAGAGACATAGCAACTGGGAGTATTCTGGGTGTGAGCCTCATCGTTAGATTAGATATGAATGATGTATCTGCAGAAATTGGTTCCTTGGCTGGTCCTGACATTTCATATCCAGAATGTGTTCACCTAAGCAAAGAGGACAACAAAATAAGGAAGAGAGCAGTTCCAGGAAGAGATTGGTGATGTGACTTAAAGCTCAAGACAGGAGGGAGCCAAAAAAATCATGAAAGGTCAAGGCACAATATGGAAGAGCAATTCAAGATGGAGTGTTGTGCTGGGGTGTGCAGGGTAAGCCGACAGTACTCTTTTTATCAGTTTGCAGTGATGCTAAATTCTTCCTGAGGCCACATTTCTTTTGAGTGTTTTTTTTTAATGTGTATGAGTGGATGTGCCTTAGAAGGGCTGTGTGTCTTGAAAGCACCAAACGTGAAGTTTCAAGCTCTGTGCAATAACTCACCCGTGTATTTCTTCTCTCAGTGCTGAATCTTTTTTTCTAACAAATTAAAATCAGTTAGAAAACAATTGCTATATTGTTTTGTGAACACAAAAATGAAGCTTTTACAAAACAACTCCTAAATGCATGTCTGACTCTTCTATTTCAGCTATTCAATTTTTGTAAAGAACACCCTTAAAAAAGTGGAAGTGTAAATTGTAGACATCCTATCAAACATCATTACAAGTCTCATACATACTTATTAGAGACGATTGCTGCCATTGAAGGAGTTCTTCCTCATTTGAATCATGAATATATTCTCCTTTATTGTGGTAAAATTCATGACATTCAATAATGATTTTTAAAATAAACAATTCAGTGGCACTCAGTTTAATGATAGTGTTGTGTAACCTGTATGTCCAAAAGGTGTTGAATCACCCCAAAAAAGAACCCCAGATGCTTCACATGCACTCCCCATCCAGCTTGACTTCTCAGTCAGCCCCAGGCACCAGGGTACTTGGGAACAGAGCTCACACAGACTTTGTTGTGGTGGAGTGAGTATTGCTATTCTTATTGGAGCTCTCCTCCCCCTGCCCCCCCACCCCGCAGTCATAATGGGTTAGGGTTTTCTCAAAGTCTGACCACAATTAAGATCTTGGGTATAGACACAAATACTCCCCAAAACGAGGTCCCCACCACTTCAGGATTGCATTACACTGATCAAAGCCACCACAGTCATGAGCCAAGCTTTCTACAGCCTTTCAAGACGATTGTCATCATTCCCTTGTGTGGTTGGTGGGTTTTTATTTGAAGCTAGATGATAAACCTAAAATTCATTTTATTGAGACTGTAATAAAAGAGCGTCATTGTACAAGTAAGGAGTGTAGGTGAGCATGTGGGGTTAGACAGTCCTCTGCCCCACAGATTTACGTTTGCAGAAAGATTTAAAATCACAAACCCCGAGTCTTCAGGCCAGGCCTCCTCTGTTGCTCTGGGATTTTACACACATGCACACTAACTTCCATTATAATCCTCCTATTTTTAGATACACATAACTTTTAAAGAAGTTTCTCTTGGAAAGTTTGAAGGTTTTCAGCAGTTATTTTTGTGATTCCTAAGGAGGAAGACCTAGCTTTTTCCACCTCAGAAATGCCAATTTCTTTTTTTCCTTTTTACATCTGAGTCAAACAGCCAGATTGCAACATGGCCTGATTCCTTCCCTTGTGTCTCCTCCTCATCCAAGGCAAATCGTTATACTGAATCCTAAAGAAAAAAATCATTTGAAAATAATTTTCTCCCATGTACAGTAAAATAACATTGTCCAATAAGGTTCATTTACATTGTTACCCGAGGCCATGGGGAGTTATGCAAAATACATTGCATAATTCCTCCAGGCTATTAGTAGGTATATTTTCCCCCTAAGTAAAGAGGAGAGAATTTTCAAAGACACCAAGATACCAAAAGGAAAAAAAAAAAAAAAAGTGGGGGAGGGAACCTATAAAAATGTTAATACTGATGCAATGGAGAGTTTTTCTCTGCCCTCTTTATTTATATTTCTATTTTTAAAGCTACATTTATTTTTAGTACTTTTATAAACAGCATAAATAAGTAGTACTGATAAGGCTTAAGGCCCACTGAACTATCATCCTAGGTATGTAAACTCCATGAGGATATTTAGCTCTGAGTTCTCTCCCTTCCCAGTTCAACCTGAGGTTACAAATATTAGCTTGGAAATGGGGTGTCAATGAATATTTAACCCCAAAATGAAGGGTCCACAATGCTGTGGTTAATTGGACGTTTGGTTGTTCTACAATTATATTTAACATTTTGTTCCTTCTTGGGTTCTCAAAAACATATTTGGTATGTGGAAAAGTTGAACTTAGTCTATTTCAAAGTAGAAAATACATCAGTGGTTTAGCAATTATCAACAGGGAGTATTCTTTCGGTTTAATGATTGATGAACTCAAGACCATGTTGAGAAAGCAGGAGCATCATGAAATACATTAAACTTATTACTTCATTTGTGTGGAGGGTATTAAATGTGCAGCTTCAGGTTGCAAATTCTATACTTACATCTGCAAATATGAGGGCAAAATTAACTGTAGAGACTGTCGGGAGCACCCATAGTTCTAACTCTCATGTGCTCAAGTCTTAGTGACCACAGCACAACTATGTGACAGTTAAAAAGGCAAATGGGTATCAGTCCATCAATAATCAATCATCCAATTCTTGGTAGAGCTATAATAATTTATTATACCAAAAAATATTAGCATGATGACAAAGGAATGATGCAAGGCCTGTTCAGTATTGACTATTAATGTAAGTATTCACTAAAATATCTTCATAATATAAAGTTCACAAACTGTGATGTCTGCATCAACCATATGACAGGCATAATAATTAATATTAAGGCAGTGACAAATGAGCATTTATATTCTCATTCTTTCTAGAGGACCTAAGTGACCTCCTCACTTAGAATATTTGTATTCTTTACATTCTCCTGCCATTCTAACATAATATCAAGCCACTGCCTCCAGTTAGTCCATAAGCACTAAGCAGCCAAGAATATTATTATCATGCTAGTCAAGGTGATTCAGTTAAAGGCAAGTAAACCTCTGTCCTTCAAGTATAGGCTAAAAGGTTATGAACATGAAAACCCAGAGGAAAAGCATTATGACTACCAGATGATAAAAGTGCAGTCACGATTTAGAAACAGGAAAGGAGAGAAACACTGGAGAAGAAACTGAATTTCAGCTGGATCTGTAGGGCAAGAAAAGATCACAGGAGAAAGATGCATCAAAGACAGAGTGGTGGGAAACCACAGAGCAAAGTGAATAGAGGAAACTTTCCTCATCATGGGTGTCTTACTCACAGCCAATATCTGACTTCTCTTTCTAAAAGTTACTCTTCTGAAACAGAACGTGGTTATATTACCTATAAACCAACCCTATGGTGACTCTACACCCTTAAAACTTAGTGTATTTCCTTGAAAAGCCAAAAGGAGCCAGGGGCTCCACCCCCCCCCCAAAAAAAAACCCCGAGTGACACTTGAGGACCAGATCCTCAACTACCTTGAGAAAACAGAAACCTTGGTTAATCTGGACTGACTGTGTGGTCTTAAGCATCCAAAAAGAAAGTATAACCAGAAATAAATAATCAATAAAGTCTGAGAAATTGTATTTCAGATATAAAACTTGAGAATCCTTCAAACCTTCAATGCCAGATGGGGACTACTAAGATATCCAGCTTGTGGACTGAGTGGCTACTGGGATTTCAGCCTCTTCAGAGTGTGGACTGCCATTGTTGGACTATTCAGGCTGTGTCATGGAGGCCAGTGCAGGAAAATCAGGACAGGACACACGCTTGCTGGACCTCATCTGGGTGACCATGGTGGGGAGGGACCCCAGTGTGGTGCACCGGGGCAGGATTGATGGTTGTTTGGGCTTGCCAAGGAGGAACCTTCAAGCACTTCCTTGGGAAAAACATCACATCTTTTGTTTAAAAAAAAAGATTATATTTAACAGTTAAAATATTTTTGTAAAATAATATTTTCTCTTTTTATTGAAAAAAAAACCATATTTCCCATAGAACTCTCCATGATGAATTTTGGGTTATCTTGATCTGTTTGTTTATTTATTGATTTGTTTGTTTTGAGTTGGGGTCTCATATAACCCAAGCTGACCTAGTACTTGCTGTGTATCCAAGGACAATCTTGAATTTCTAACTTCCCTGCCTCTACCTCTGGAGTACTGGCATTACAAGAATGTACCACTAGTTTATGCAGTACTGAGGAGTGTGTGTGTGTGTGTGTGTGTGTGTGTGTGTGTGTGTGTGGTAGGAAACTGACAATCATTCATGTTGTTAAATGATACTAAACACATTTAAATGTGCCAAATACATACAGAGATTTGGCAGGGTAAAAGCAGAGATGAAATTGTTTTCTCCATGTAAGGCAGAATAGGGACAATATTGCTTGTGCTCTCCAAACAGTTTTGGCAGCTGATGATCTACCTTAAGGAATCTATATCATGTATGAATCTATATGAGGCATAACTCCTGATCCACAGAGCCATATGGGGTCCACCGGATGTGACTTATCTGCTCTAATGCCTGGTATTCATCCTGGGACAGAAAAGAGATGAATTTTGGAGACCTCTCTTAGAATATTTTGTATCCATCACCTGAAAATAAAGTAGGCTTTCAAAACCTGATAGTCTCTGTAACAACAGAGGCAAAGAGGACTTCACCCAAGATGACATTTCATAGACCCAAGATGACATTTCAAAGTCTTCCATATGTGTGAGGTCCCAGAAGAAGATTAAAAACTCCAGAAATGCACATGGGTTTTGCTTTTACTGTCATTTATCGTCATTCTTATGTCCATTCTTTCTATACTTCTCTTTCCTTTTTTGTTGAGGAAGATACACAAAGTCTTTTCTCAAATAAAATTTTGCTGAAAATCAGATAGAAAGCATTTTTTAAAAAATACTTAAGATATTTTTCCTGGAAATATCAACTTATAAAAAAGAGAAAACTTTTTCTTATATAGCATATTCTATCACCATATGGTTTGATTAGATTTCATTTAAATACTGGAAACTATTTTCAATTAACTGAAAATCAACACTTCATTGCTATCAAGGTGAGCCAAGGACACAGAACTGGTTCCAGACGATGGGCTGGCCTTACCACTGAAGCAGGAAGCTGACTTAAAAGCTACAAACACAGATGGTAGCCAACCAGTCTGGCTACGCTCTTCATCCACACCCACTGTGAAGTAGCACATGGAAACCCACATGGGTGTGGCCTGGGACAATAATAACAGAAGAGTCATTTAGAAGAAGGCAGCCTGTGTCTATGACCCAGAGAGAGAGAGAGAGAATGAAGAAGAATGTTACCGAGTCCACATTCCATGTGGTGATAGGTTCAGAATAATGAGTATTGACAACACAGGGGAGAGTCCCTGGGCCAACATGGAATTTGACTAGAAATAGCTGAAATTATTATTTTGATAAATAGTATTTCCAAATGCTATAATTGGAAAGGAATGAGCTATTTTAGGTTCTATTTGGACGTGAACCCCAATTATGGTCATCTTGTTTAATATGATGCTAACGGGTGGAGGGGCACCTAAATCTTTGAAAAGATTTTTTTAAATAGGAAACATATGATTTCCTTGACTCATCTCTATTTTTAAAGGCCAAAGTACACATTACCCATTTGCTGCAAAGATGAATCACTGTGGACATTTCATTTTCAATGAAATTCTCTGTATCTTTAGACTAGGATTGGTCCACCACAGTGATATCAGACAGGCCAAGAACAAAAAAAAAGAATGTCTTCAAGTATTTGTCCTAATATTAACTGGGAAACTAAATTCACTCAAATTACTTTTCTAAAATGAAAACTAAGAAAAAACAAAGAGGGATGGAAAATGCAAAAAAGAGAAGCCGTTATCCTTTTATTGTACTCTTCTGCAGCTATATTGACAACTTATTAAGAATTCAGTATGGTTTTGTTGTCAGAGAAATCTAGGTCCAAATGCTGACCCTTGAACCTAATACTTTCATGACCTTCAGTGATTACATCTTCTCACTGAGCCACATTTCCCAGATCTGTGAAAGGGGCCAACTGTATTCCAGGAAGCTTTTCTGAAGGTATGGAGTTTGCATGAGGACATAAGCTCCACAAAGAATGAGGCTACTTATCTGTCACTGATCCCTGAGAACCAAGAACTAGTCCTGACATGCAAGGCCAGTGGCACTACTACCGTTCCTCAGCAGACATTTGCATGTGCCAGATCTGTTCTCGTGTTTTTCACATCTCAGTCCATGTGTCCCTATGAATAGGTATTATTATTACCTTATTTTGCGAGCGTAGAGAAAATGAGGCTCTGAGAAATTAAGCAACTTCCTCAAGATTATGGTAAACAGAAAAGCTAGGATCTGAACTGATTCTTAAGTGGCATTGAGAAATAATAAGCACTCAGTAAATACATATGGATTGAACTGATGAAGCGACACAGACTTGGACACAGTAAACCACAGGGTTGGAAATTAGATGATTGACTCTTACTTTTCCTTTTGCCTTCAAACTTTTGAAAACAGAAGTTGTATAGCAAAATATAGTTTCTGTCTTAGAGATTTGCCATCCTATTGTGGAAATAAGAGTAGTTACAACAGAGAATTATATGGAATCATATTTAAAACTGAGGTTCTTGACACAGACCAGCCTTCTATATACTGTTATAATAGAATGCCAGCAGATGGGTCATTTATTATGAAAGAAATTTATTTGGGTCAAGGTTCTTAGACTACAAAGTCCAAGAATATGGAGCCAAAACCCACTCCTCCAATAATTTCATTAAGATAATCTTGAGAGGAGTTCTCACTAACTAAACTCTGCCCTTCAGGCCCCACCTCCTTAGCACTGTGTTGTATCAAACACATATTTGGGGGGGAGCATAGTCAAACCATAGCACTGGCTGTCCCAAACAAGGGCAATTTCCCCCCTCTACAACATATATCAATGATTGAAGACTTTTTGATTGTCACATGGAGGAAATGTCCACTACTGATATTAGTGGGTAGAAGTCAGAGATATAGTTTAGTATTCTCTAATGCACAGAGCAATATCCCATAATAGATTCCAGCCCAGATAGCATAGTGCTGAGGTTGCTGAGCTTGAGTAGCTTAGTCTGCAATTTAAAAGATTATAGGAGTTCCATGGTGCAAGAGACAAACACCTAGGAGCTGGAGGAGCCAGAAATGATTTTGTTAATGATGGAAGATAGTTTTTTAGGATTATATGACTTAAATTGATAAGGAATGTCATAATGAATGATTAGGCAGTTTCCATATCCATTTATTTGTGTTTCTATGCACTAGTGAATATTTATACGTTATAGATACGCAAACACAACAAAACCAGGACCAGTGGATTAATCTTAGAATTAGTCAGAAAATTTTGAACCGTGCTATGGTTTGAATATGTTCCCGCCAAATATGAGAGAAGTCAGATAAGAACCTGGAGGCAGGAGCTGAAACACAGATCTTGGAGGAAAGATGTTTTCTCTGGCCTATGTTCAGTATACTTTCTTATGCAATCTAAGACCATCTTCCCAGGTGTGTTTCCACCCTCTACAGTGGGCTGGGCCATTGCACAGAATTCAAGAAGCAAGAAAATGCCTCCAACGTCCACAGGCAATCCAATGGAGGCAATAACTCAGTCGAAGTTCTCTCTTTCCAGTTGTGTCAAGTTGACAAAGGAAGCTATCCAGCACACTCACACTTAGGAAAGCAACCAGAAATAACTGATATTACAAGTGAAAAGTTAAGTTTTATATAAGCCAAATGAACAAGAAGGTATTTCTTCTTTTTGTACACAACTTTAACAGGAGACTTAGCTTCAAATATTGTAGATATTCATGGATGTTTGTTTAACACTACAAACTCATAAATCACTTAAGAATGGGCCCAAATGGACCCTCACATGAGAGTTAGACATCCATGGTAATGTGCAATAGGCATATAAGATTTATCACAACACCCTTCTCTCTCAAAAATGCAGTGGTGATGGTGGTGGCAGGGTACCTGTGTGCCTGTGTGTCTATATGTATTCCTGAGGAGGTTCTCTAAAAAAACTGTGTCCCAAAACAAAGCCATTGGGAAAATCAAACAACAGTCCTAGGAAGATCTATCAAATAGAATTCAGAGCGCAGCTTCAGGGGTCAAGTGCCTAGATTCACATTCCTTTTCACTATTTATTAGCTCTCTGACCTTGGTCAAATAATTTTTCTGATACTTTTCATGTGAAACTTTCTTAATAACTTATAATAATCACATGAAAATTGTCATGAGGAGTTCATGTATTAATAGATGTAAAGGACTAATTTACAGTGCTTGACAAGTAAATACTCAGTAAAGCAGCTAATTGGTGTTGTTGCTAACTGTATAATAGAGATTACATTGCTGACGTACTAAAATATTTAGCCTAGTCTATAATATTTACATTGCCATTTAAAAGATAGTAGATAGTAGGTAGTACATATTTTATTATATCTTTTTATCCCACAACTAAAATCCCTTCTCTTTGATGCATTGGAGGACCTCAGTATCCCCAAGGAACTTCTCTATAAGCTGAAGTGTTACACCCTGGAAGATTTCAGTAGATCTTAAGGGAAACTTTCTAAGCCAAAACATCTTGATGAATTAATGACTGCAAAAGGGTAGTGTCATTAATATGATCTAATACTATCATGCGTATTGGAAACTCAGATTACAAATGTAACCCATAGTGTCCTTTTTTTCCCCCAAAATCCTTTAAGTACTAAATGACTTGTCTGAAGTAACATTATCATAGATGGCAGAACTGAGATTCAACTTTCCTTGGCCATGCTTTGAAGTAGACAACCTCCAACACAGTTGATCACAAACCAAGCTTCAGGTATCTCTAATTGCTCTGATATCTATATTTGCTCATTGACCCGAATAAAAATCAAGCTGATTACTCTTACATTCTTGAGCATTAACTGGGTTGAAATTGGATCCAAAGTAA
This sequence comes from Rhizomys pruinosus, assembly GCA_009823505.1. NCBI lineage: Eukaryota > Metazoa > Chordata > Mammalia > Rodentia > Spalacidae > Rhizomys > Rhizomys pruinosus. The sequence goes on from VZQC01002448.1 coordinate 3,549,328, forward strand.
TAAAATTCATTGCATGGGACATTTCTGTATCATGGGACAAGAACACAATTCAAACTAGCTCAAGCAAAATAAGGAATGTTCATGTGAAAATCCCCAATATAAAGTAAAATTCCGGCTGAGCTTACTTCAGTAGGCACAGCTTGATTTGGTGACATAATGATTCAATCAGTAGTCATTTGTATTCTCTCATTCTCTCTCTCTCTCTCTCTCTCTCTCTCTCTCTCTCTCTCTCTCTCTCTCTCTCTCTGTCATTGGTAAGCATTCATCAAGGAACACAAAGATCCGATCACCTATACCAGACTAGCAATGATCCAGCTTCACATCCCTGAGAGAAAGTATGCTTCTCATAGTTTTTTCAGGAAATGTTCTGAGATGGTCTTGCAGCCCTACATTGACTCATACATCTTTACTAAACACCATGATCAGGAAGATGTGGGTTTGACTGACCTAGTACCTATCTCAAAGTAGGAGAGGGTGGCACTATGGGGACTGTAAAATCTAGACTCTTGCCTATACTTGCGCAGAAGAAGGCATGCTGGGTCCTCAACCAGGTATCACATTCAGTCCCTCTCTCTTCTCTCACCCCCTCTTGATTATCTCCCCTTTGACTTCATGTCCTTCATTATTATCTATGTTTTACTTTTAAAAATGTTTTTAAAAGCCTGTTGAATTAAGTCTGTGCCTCCCAAGTGCTCCTGGGATCTGGCCAACCTACCAGGCATTACACCAGTAAGGAAAACTCACTCTCCTTCCCCCAGGCTCCATCAATTGTCTGTTGGTCCTCTGTCAGGGCTAGGACTTCCTGTCCCCCTCCTTCATCCACGCTGGGCCCCTGTTTCTGGCTTAGGTTTGTACAGTTCCCACGCATGCTGTAAAAGGTGTGGTGAGTTCATATGTGCAACTGCCCTGTGCTGTGCAGACAACAGTTTCCTTGGATTCATCTACCACCTCAAGCTCTTACAATCTTTTTACTTCCCTCTTATACAATGATCCTTGAACCCTGTAAAATCAATGTGCAGTATAAGTGTATTAGTCACGTTTCTGTTGCTGTGATAAAACCATTATGACCAAGGGAACTTATAAAAGGAAGAGTTTATTTGAGCTTGCAATTGATGGTTCCAGGGAATTAGAGTCCATTGTGGTGGGAGGCCTGGTGGCGGGAGGCCTGGTGGCAGGAGCTGGAGCAGAAAGCTGAGGTTCACATTTTCCAATGAGCACAGGAAGCCAAGAGAGCAACTGGAGCTTGTAAGGCTTGTTGAACTCACTAAGCCTGTCCCCAGTGACGTACTTCCTCCAGCAGGGCCACACCTTCTAAGATGTCCCAAAACAGCGCCACCAACTGGGGACAAAATGTCTGAATACTTGAAGCTTATGGGGGACAATATCATTCAAACCACCGCAGTATATGTGATGACTCCATAGTCTTTTATTCTCCGATTATTGAAAAGTTTAGTTTTAAAGCAAAAGAGATGAAAATGTCACTTTACAAGCATACTTTCCCAAAATCTCTGTAAGTTTTCTCAACATAGTCTCTACTGGTATTTAGTGATGATGTACTTTTATTAGAAAGCTTCTAAGCTATTCCTTTTTCAGATAAATACATTCAATTGCTGTCCTATGGATTTCACTATAGCCTCTGGTATACTATATTGTGTGTGATTCATTGCACTTACTTTTTACTTATTTGTCACATAACTATACAGAGTAATGAGGACTGACTGGGTATACTGCCTGGAATAAGAAGATCAGGAACCAGGGTCTTATCGCCTCTCCTCCTGCAGGTATCTCAACTTAGAGGCAAGGAGCCCTTACCTTTTGTGGGGCCTTGGATCCCCTGGCCAACATCCCCCTGGTAGAACAATCCATTGCTGATGTCAGAGCTCCTGCATTAATATACTTTGCCTAAGTGCATAGCCCAAGGACTTTAGTATTATATTTGGTTCTGAACAGAGTATAATCCTTTTGACAGTTCTTATGTCTATTAGTCAATTAAAGAAGGCATTTTTACCGGTTTTATAAGAGATTACCTCTATAATAGTTGTCTCCAATTTACAGTTGGAGAACGACCTCATCATCGTCATATTTCTCCTTGTTCTATGGGGGGGGAGGCAAGAAAGTCTCTCAACCTGTCACCCCCCACTGGATGGTGGGGCTGTGGGGGTTTGGGCACAACAGCCTGCAGATTGGTTTTGCACGAAGGATGCTTGTACTCATGGATTATCACTTATAGCTAAAAAATGAAAAAAAAAAACTGAGAGAAAGATGCAGGACAGTTATGGCAGAATGCATGATCTGGGATGGGGTGGGGGTGGGGGGGAAGGGAAAGGGAAATATGCCTGATCTGAATTGGAAAATGATGTATGAAATGCACAAAGCATCAATAAAAATTAAATAAAAAAGAAAAAGATCAGGAACCTTGTAGTTAACACAGAATTTAACTTAATCCCCAGATTCTTTGCATATGTATGTGTGTGTGTTTCTGTGTGTGTGTGTGTGTGTGTGTGTGCTCATGCTTGCAGATGTTCAGATGTACACATGTGCATTCCTGTACCTGCACCTGTGTGTAGAAGCCAGAGGTCAACCATGGGTATTGTTCCTCCAGACCCATCCTTCTTGATTTTTTTGATGCAAGGTCCCTCACTGGCTCGGATCTCATTAATTAGGTTCAGTTGTCTAGTCAACGAGCCCCAAGGATCATCTACCTTCTGTCTCCCTGGTACTCAGTTTACACGTGTGTGCTACCATACCCAACTTTTATTTGTTATGTGTATAAGTGTATTGTCTACATGTGTGTAAATGCACCCATGTCACACATTACCTGAAGTGATCAGAACAGAGCATCAGATCCCCTGGAACTGGAGTTAAGGATGATTGTTGGCCACCATGTGGGTGCTGGGAATCAAACCTGGGTCCTCTGCAAAAGCAGCCAGTGCTCTTAACTGCTGAGCCATCTCTCCAGCCCCCCACCATGCCCCACTTTTTTATGTAGATTCTAAGGGTCAAACTCAGTCTTTCATGCTCTCCTGGCAGGAACTTTACTGAGCCATCTCCCCAAACCTAATCTCCAAACTCTTCATCAACCTCATTCATTTATCTGTCCATTCCACAAATGTTTAGTAAGTACTAGAAATATAACTGTGTATGTACGTATATATGTATTTAATTTTGATGAGCAAGTGGTAAGAAAGAAGAAATAATTTTAAAGATGAAACATCTCAAGGGGAAACCACATAGCTTAAGTTTGACAGATAAATTTAGAATTACCCTTACTATGATTTCAGAAATATCCTGAAAAGAAGTTGTAGAGAGAAAGAGCACATCACCCTTGACCTCTATCAGAAGTTTCTACATGCTCATTTTTCGACACTGTTACTAAATATCTGATTGAAACAACTTAAGAAAGAAACATTTATTTGGACTCACAATTATAGATATCTCAGTTCATGGTTCATTAATTCCGAGTCCATGATGATACAAAACATCGTGGCAACAGAAGTGTGCAGGAGGATACTCAACTACTAGCAGACAGGAAACAGAGAGAAAGATACAGGCTGTAGGGACAAGATGCCCTCAAGCACCTGCCACCAGGGACATACTCCTCCAACTAGGTCATATCTAAAATTTCTAAAATCTCCCCAAATACCTGGCATTCAAAAGAGGAGCCTGTAAAGGACATTTCTATTCAAATCAGAAAAAAATATAATGAAAGAAAGAGTAAGGTTGTCTGGGTCTGGTGTCAAACAGTATAAAGAAATAGAGAAAAATGTCTTCCTGATGAACTCACGTGAACTCCTGAATATGAAGTCATCCCAAGTCAGATTTGTAATTATCACTATTATGAGATTCTTCTCAATCCACCCTCTCCTTCTTTGCTTAAATATTATATCTGGGGTGTTTGTAATAGGTTTTGTTATCCATAAAGGAATTTTGAATGGCATAGAAGCATGTGGATCCTAGTTCTTAGAATATGTCCTGCATAAAGTAAGTACTGTTAAACATTAATGGCATGAATAATTAAAGGATCTAAATACAGCTCAAACATACCACACTGTAGTCTAGGAAGTCCCCTCTCTACATCAAGAAATATTTAAACAAAGGCTGGGAGAATCATAAGGCTCAATGCATTAAAGAGTTTTCAATTATCATGAGGAGGTTTATATGCAAGAATTCTGAGGTCTCTAAGTCTGTGTTTTCAGATCTTATTCTAATGAAATTTGGATGGGTTTTGGATTTCACACTCTCTGAGGCAAAATACCATGTCCTATTAGAAATAATATTCTATTCTGATTTATCTCCTCTCCATCTTGGCAACACCTTAATTTAAGAGAATTGAAAACGCTGATGTCCACCCACTAAATATTGGGTAAGTGATGTGGCAAGACTTGTTACTGACACTCAGCAGAGTTATTGTCCTCTTGTTTCATTCTCTTTGAATACTTTGATATATGTCAGGGATTTGTCTAAAATATTCTTGCCTGTTATTTGTGCTTTGGGGTGTTTATATGCAATAAATATCTTAAAATATGAAAAAATAGCTAGTGTGTGAACAAGAACTAGTGGGACAGATGGGCCTACAACAAACACATTTGGCCTGTTGCAACACATAATTTCATCTTTAAGAAACTGCTATATAACTCGAATGATGTACTCAGCTGAAATACAATCCAGATAACGTGAAAGGACTTGGCAGTGATGGATGGTGGGATCATTGTTCACTTATTCAACATATGACATTTGCACTCATGGATTTATCTCCCATTCGTGGAAGTAATGACAGTTCTATCACCACGTTTATCATTGCCTTGCCCCAGTTATCTCTTGCATACAGGCCACTCCCTTGCTGCTAGCTGTTTGAGATTTTTATCATCCTATATGCAAAGTGCTCTGACAAACTCCTTAAGCTGTACTTTAAAGGAAAGCAAGTAAAATATCATGTTCCCTGGATAATATCTTAAAGCCAAGGTTGTATATAATTAATCTACCACTGGTGGTATTTTTTACTGGATATGCATTTGGATGTGACAGAAAACTGGATGAGACTGGTGCCAATGGAAGAGCAAACTATATAAAACTCAGTGATCGGTGAGCTACCTGCGGATCTTGTCATTAATCACATTATAGAAAAACGAATTATTCACTGAGATTTTTTTACTTTCCTTTTTTTCCATCCCAATGTAAAATGCATGGACTGCATAGTACCCAGCAGATAACTATGATTTTGCATAAGAAAAATTCCCTACGCAATCAAGGGTGATCTTGCACTTTCGATCTCCCAGGTGCTGGGATTACAGAATTGTGCCACCATACTTGGAAGTTGAATCCAAGACCTCCTTCATACTAGGCTGGAACTCTACTAACTGAGCTACACCCCAGCTTTTCTATGTCCCAGAAGTGGAATATGTAAATATGGGTTGGACATTGTCTTTTCTTTAAAATGATCTCACGCAAAGACTGTTGAAATGGCTCAGTGGATAAAAGCACTGAATGCTCTTGTGTACAACCTAGATTAGGTCCCCAGCACCCAAATGGTGGCTAACAATGGTCAGTAACTCCAGTTTCAGGGGATCCAATTTCCTCTTCTGACCTCTATGGGCACTGCACACATGTGGTTCACTTACATACCTGCAGACAACACATGCATACACATAAAATAAAAATAAATAAGTAAATTAAAAGTTTAAATATATAAAATGAACTCATATAAAGAAAGTAAACACATTCGGATTGCAGTAAGTTAAAACAAGAATATAGGGCCTTATTATCTTAGGGTCAAAGACAAGGGCTTAGGATTCACAATGGCTTTATGAGTGACATCATAGAAAAGCCATGGGAAATCCTCAGAAGTTGGCCAGTGCCCATCTCACAGGGGGAAGACAATATCTATAGAAGATGTCCAGTCTAGACTGTAGCAGTACAAAGAATTTTGGTTTGTGTTTCCCGGTGCTTCTGAGCATAGAGTCTAGGGGCCATTACCAATATCCACAACACCATCTCAAAATACCTGAATCCCTGATAGTGGGACCATGATATATGCATTGTACAGAGCCCTCTGACTAATACTCATAAATGTAGAACTACTGCTCTAGGTCATTTCTTTTCAGGGAGATAAACTCTTTAAGCTCCTAATATATATGAACATCTTAGGAAGATAATTAGATAGTTGCTAAAGAAGCTGGGGATGGAAGCTGGAGAGATGGCTCAGCAGTTAAGAGCACTTGCTGCTCTTACAGAGGACCTGGGTTCAATTCTCAGCACCCACATGGTGGCTAACAACGGTCCCTAAGCCCAGTTCCAGAGGATCAGATGCCCTCTTCTGACCTCCACGGGCATTGCACAACTTGGGTTCACACACCTACATGCAGGCATTACACTCATGCATATAATATAAAAAAATAAAATAAAATAAAGAAGTTGGGGATGAATGAGTGGCAAGCAGTTATAGGAGAGATACTAAGAAAAAGGTGAAGAAAGAAATGGTTACATTGGTGGAAAACAAAATGTTCTACTGAAAAGACTAAGTAACCATGGTTTACTACATGATTCAAGACTGACTCACATACTTAGTCACAATCATGTGAATACTAAACATTGATTTAACCAAAACTAAAATGTAACTGCGCTGAGGGACAGGGTGAGTGACAGGAAGTGAGGTCATATGGTGAGAGTTGGGAAGCGATTGGGAATCTCTGTCAACTACAGCTAAAAAAAAAAAGAATTAGCAGAAATATTTGTTTACAATAGAGATTTGAAGATTTATGATAGAAAAATCAGCTAAAGAAGAATAAAGTTATTGGTTCTCAGATAAAGGAATAGGAAAGGATGTTGGGTTTTATTATGACAATTATTTTTTTTAACTTTTTTTTTATTGATGCTTTGTGCATTTCATACATCATTTTCCGATTCAGTTCAGGCATATTTCCCTTTCCCTCTCCCCCCTCCCCCACCCCATCCCAGATCATGTATTATGACAATTCTTGAAAAAGCATTACGATACTTTGGGAAAGTTTAACCTGGATTTAAAAGAAGTAAAATTCAAAGTAAACAGGTGTTAAAATTGTCCATCTCCTTTTTGAAAGTACTCATTTCTTTGACAATAGGTTCTTCTTTTTGACTTTCAGAGGCCTTGGTGTCCTGCACAGGCATTGGTAAACTATAGGTGAGCCTGCCTGTTTTCATAACCAAAATTACTAGACTTCAGTATGTTCATCCATGTATATACTTTCCACATGGTGTGTGCATGGTACGATCGCTGGTGGAGCAGTAGGGGCAGAGATCATATGGTCTGTGAAGCCCAAGTTACTTATTATCTGACCTTTCATAAGGATGTTTTCCAACTCCTGATCAAGTCTACAGGAATAGAATCTAAAATAATACTTTCTATTTTTCTATTTTTCTTCTCTAGTGAGTTTCACTCACTTTTTACAACAATCGCATATTACCAAAAGAAATTTTGGTGAAGACTGGCCAATGTTAAATAGACGATTCTGAGATTCAAACTCCAGTCCATATGAAATTAGTGTATACATTGAAAGTCAGTTATGGACAAAATTTATCTATAATACTTACAGATATTTTGTGGTTAATGCTAAATATAAACATTGTGACTGGTGTCTAATAAGCTTTGGGGGATGGCATATTTTTGTTATTACTAATTTTTAAAATTTTTATGTTTTTCAAGCATAACATCCCAATCAGTCTTAGTAACTCCCAGACTCCCTTATCCATCGGCACCCTTCCACTGTCCCCTACTGGAATTCATACATTCTTTCATCAGTGTTTATACCTACTGTGCTAAATTAATGTCCTCAGCTGTTCCTTGGTGCAAGTTCATTCACTGAGTTCTAGTCAGCCTATCCAGAGTCCCCCAGTTTAAGAACACCAGCTCTTCCACACCCATCAGCAATTAGCTGCTATCATTTCTTCATCTAAGATTAGGTTCTACTGCCCATTTTCCCAGTTCCATGATGTTTTGGATTTGTTTGTTTGTTTGTTTGTTCATTTTGTGTGTGTGTGTTTTGTTTTTTGTGGTTTTTTTTTTGGTCTGGTTGAATTTGCATGGGTTTTGTGCCCGCTGAAACCACTTCTGTAGGTTCATATGAGCAGGGTCCCAGGAACTTGTAGGAGTCTATTTCCACATGATCATGTATCACCTCCCTAGCTCTTACAATCTTTCTGGCTCTCTTAGGCAATGGGCCCTGAGCCCAGGTGAGTGATGCTTAATAAAGAAGACCTGTACATGCAGACTCAATCTCCACACTTTGGCCATTTATGACCTTTTAAGTTCCTGCTCATTATTGCATGAGGGAGCTTCCTTAATGAGAGTTAAGAGATTAATTAGTGCCCTTTTGGGCCCTCGTTCTATGTTGCACGAGCCTTAGGTGTAGAGGTTGCATTGTAGATGTGCCGCTTAGACTTGGGCAATTCACAGACAATGTGTGTGACCACTTGTGGCACTCTGTAATAGACTTCATCTGATGCAAAAGAAGTTTCTTTGGTGAGTGGTATCTGGGATATTTGTCTGTGAATATAAGAATGCATACTTTTCACTTAGTAAGAAGTTACATTAGTCTAGGGATGTAACAAACTTGGGAATTTCTCTAAGATCCATGACCTTTCCATTCATATATATTTGGCTATGTTTACAGTACCATACATGAGTTTCCTCCAATTGAGTGGGCTTTAAGTCAAATTAGTTAGCCATTGATTGCCCCCAAGTTAAAAGTGCCTCTACTGCACCAATGTCTATGCTGCGCCAGCCATTGATGTGGATATCTGGTCTTAAAGCTGGTGTTGGACCATCGATTGCTGTTCTCCCTTAGCAGCTTGCATGGTGTTCTCCAAAGCTGTGAGAGCTGGCCTTCGGAGGAGGTGGCTTCCAGGTCTGTTCCAGCTCCATTGCTCTAAATCCAGCCTCAGAAGTATGTCCTGTCTTCAGCAATAGGGTCTTACCTTCAAGTTCAGGGAGGCAACCAAGTGCTGTGGCAATAGCCTGCATAATTTGGGGAGTCTCTTGAACTACCCTAGCCAATAATCCAAAGGAAGATTTCTCCTGTCTGTCAGTTTGTTATGTAGCCTTCAGCTATGGCCATGGATTTATGTAGAGATAATGTGTGATCCGTCATTAGATTATTAGACTAAGGTGATTCCCTCAGGTTTTTTACACTAGTCAGGTATTATTTCCCTCCTCTCCCTCTCCCTATCCAACCCTCCCTCCATGTCTTCCCCATTTAAAGTGTATTTTGCATTTCCTAGATGGAAGCTCTACTTAAAACAAAAACAATGCCTTAATCAACTGTATATCCCCCTATGCCTGGAATAAAAGAAGCCCTCAAGGGCTTAGGGAGATAGCTCAGTGTGCATAAACTGCCTGCTGTGCAAGCAGACATGCTTATTGTGACAGTGCACACCTACAAATCCAGAGGGAGGTAGGGCAGAGACAAATGTCTTCTGGTGGGGTCAAAGGCCAGCCAGTCTAGCTGAAACAGCAAGCTCTAAGTTCAGTGAGAGACTTTGCCTGAAATAACTATAAGGTACAAAAGCGATTAAGAAAGACATCCCAGCTGGGCATGGTGGTGCACGACTTTAATCCTAGCACTCGGGAGGCAGAGGCAGGCAGATCTTTGTGAGTTCAAGGCCAGCCTGGCCTACAGAGCAAGTTCCAGACCAGCTGGGGCTACAGGGAGACCCTGTCTCGAAAGGACCAAAAAAAAAAAAAAAAAAAAAGACATCGCAATGTCAATATGTCAATCTCTGGTCTCTGTAAGTATGTGTATGAGTGAGCACACACATGCATAACACACACACACACACACACACACACACACACACACACAAAACATGTGCCTGCAAAAAGGCAAAAGTTATTCAAGCTCCACAATTGATGACAACAACCATCATTTTGAAGGCAAAGGGACCCCTTATAATTCTCGAAGAACATTCTAGGTATTCAAAGAAACTGTGGTGATACTGGCTATTACATTTTTCAATAAGTAAAATATATCCTAAGCTGCATTTTAGTTGAAGCTTTTTGAATAAAGAAAGCATAATTATCTGGCAGAACTCACACATTAAGGGATCAATGATGTCCATTCATCTTCCCGTGGTAAGTCTTGGGTTTCCTGTTATGCATGTCTCAATCTAGACTGGAAGCTCACAGAGGCAGAGGTTTCATGTTTATATGCCCAGAAAAATTTCTTCTGGGCACCTGTGTTGTTCCATGACTAATACCTAAAAATAGCTAGGCAATACTACATTGTTGGTGTGAGGTTTGCTTCATGCCTCAAAATACATTCTGAAAACACTGATTATAAACTTTCTTTAACCAGCTGACTTCCAAAAGCAGAAACCTAGTAAGAATTACTCAAGGGAAAATGACATTATTGTTTGGGTTGGAGAGTTTCTTATAACTGGCATATAACTAGTTATGTACACTGTCAACACTGACTGCTATAAAAGCAATGCTGTTTTCTTTAAAGTGAATAGAATTATTGAAAAAGAAGAATTCATGGATTGCAAGCATAGAGTACAAGTATTCTCACCATTACAGCATCCCCCAGCTGTGATCTTGCATGTACTTGAATTCCTAGCAGAAGGAAAAGTCAGTGCTCTCTTTTCTTCATTCATTCATTCATTCATTCATTCATTGCTTTAGACATATTAAACTACCTCTTAGATTTTCAGGAATCATGTTAGATCCTGTTATGAAAGTTGTTTGTTTATTTAAGACTGAAGTGAGCACTATTATAGCTTATATTAGTAAATTTTGTTTTAATTGATTTGAAGCCAGTAAGTTGAACCTTCTTCTACACAATGCCACTTTAAGGATTTAGGAAGACTATAGACTTTCTGGGTCATTCTCTTCTTTGCTAGGCCATCTCCCATTCCTTGGCCCCATCGTTTGTGTGCAATGCTTTTATATTTTCTCCATCCCAGTTTGCTTATAGCCTTCCTGAAATAAGATCAAGAGAATTGTTCTATATATTATTTGACTCTATAAAAGGAAAATTTAGTTGTCCTCCCATTACATCTATTAAGATAAATTTAGAGAAGATCCAGGTTCTGAATAGCAAAGTTCTGATATTTTCTCCTGCTAATGTGATGGGGAATCATCATTGTGAACTTATCTGGGTTTAAATTCCCCAAGAAGTCATACCTATAGGCATGTCTGTGAAGGCTGTGCCTGAAAGTAATGACTGATCAATGGTGAAGACCCACCTTGATTATGGGTGGCACCATCCTATGGAAGGGGCTCCCAAGTGAGACAAAAGGGGAAGAAGGAGAAAGCCAGCCAAGTCCCAGAATTCCCATCTCTGTGCTTATTGCTGTGGAAATGAGAACAAGTATCTGGCTCAAGCTCCCACTGCTTGGACCTGTCCACCACCACTAAGACACCCCACTGTGAGGGGCCATGACCCCTCAGTCCAACAAGCCAAAATCAACCTCTCCTGTCTTAGGTTGATTCCTGCCAGAATTCATTGGTTACACCAGTGAAAAATATATGCAATACAACTAACATTTAATATACAGTCCTTGTATGAGATTGAATTGACTGCTTCTAAATGATATTTACTCGTCCTATGTTTTTGAGCTTCATTTCATGGCCTGGCCTCACTCTATTTCTATGTGTTAATTTGTCTGCTATATTAATTCCACTTAATTATTTCTATCTAAAAAATTGAATGAGCTTTTTAGGTCCTAAAGACAAGGGATGTATTTTTTTCTCTCCAGTCTAGTAGTAATGATTAGTAGGTTTACAAAGAATTTTAAATCACAATAAGGGGTCTAATTGGTACAAATGCAAAGTATGTTAATAATACATAAAAAGGAAAATGTTTTGTTTTATTCTTGGAAATCTGTACGGGAAGGAGGTAAGAAATCAATGCAGTCTCTTGAAAAGAGGTGGCTGGGCTGGAGAGATAGCCTAGCGGTTAAGAGCACCAACTGCTCTTGCAGAGGACCCGGGTTCGATCCCCAGCACCCACATGGCAGCTAAGAACCATCTGTAACTCCAATTCCAGGAGAACTCCAGTTCCAGGGGAATCCGAGACCCTCTTCTGACCTCCGCGGCATTGCACTACACGGGTGCACAAACCTACATGCAGACAGTACATTCATACACATACAAAAATAATAATAAATAAATAAATTTAGAAAAGAGGTGGTATTTGGGGGCTAGAGAGATGGCTCAGTGGTTAAGAGCACCGACAGCTCTTGCAGAGGACTTGGGTTTGATTCCCAGCACCCACATAGTGGCTAAGGACAGTCTTAACTCCAGTTCCAGGGGAATCCAATGCCCTCTTCTGACCTCTGCAGCATTGCATGACACAGGTGCACCAACCTACATGCAGACAGTACACTCATACACATAAAAAAAAAAGAGGTGATATTTGATGAATGCCTTCAAAGTGAGTCTGAGGATAGAATAGAACAGTCTAGACCATGATGGCCAATGTGTTAGTTAACTAGTCACAAATGGCTCTTGAGCATATGTGATGTAGCTTGTCCAAACCTCAATATACAGTAAGTATAAAGTGCACATATTATAGAAGTTCACTAAGGGAACTCATTCATAATCTTTATATAGAGATTTCTAGGTGGGTAAGAATGCTTGCTACATGGCCGTGAAGACCTAAGTTCAGATCCATGTATCCAAGTAAAGCTGGGCATGGCCATGTGCATGTAAGTACCCTAGAATTGTAGGGAGAGGAGACAAGAGGATTGCTGGTATTTGCTGGCTGCCAGCCCACCCCCAGGTTTAGTAAGAGAGTCTGTCTCAAAGAAATAAAGTGTTATACAAGCCCCTCCAGCTGGATGGTGGGAGCCTTGGACTGTGTGGGTTTGGGCACAACTGCTTGCAAATTTGTTTTACATGAAGGATGCTTGTAGTCACAACTTATTACTTATTGTTTAAAAAAAAATGAAATTGCCCGGCATTGTGTTGCAGGCCTTTAATCCTAGCACTTGGGAGGCAGAGGCAGGTGGATCTTTGTTCAAGGCCAGCCTGGTCTACAGAGTTCCAGGACAGCTGGGGCTACAGGGAGACCCTGTCTCGAAAAGACAAAAAAAAAAAAAAAAAAGAAAGAAAGAAAGAAAGAAAGAAAGAAAGAAAGAAAGAAAAGAAAGTAAAATTTAAAAAAAGAAATAAAGTGTAGAGTGATAGAGCAGGACACCCAACCTCCTTCTCTGCCCTCTGCAAGCTCATACACAGACATACGCACATACACACACTTGTTTATACACCACACTTACAAACATGTATACATACTCATACACACACACACACAGGCACACACGCACGCACGCACGCACACACATACACCAAAAAACATGAAGTAAAATAATTCTTGTGCAACACTTTTACATCCCAAAGAGGATACAGTGCAATAGTGGCAGCCTGATAAATGTACACACAGAAAGGAAAAAAAAATCCCAATTTGATCTATGGCCCACTCCCTGGCGAGGTATGACACACAGCTGATACTGTAGCCTTGGTCCCTCCTAATGTCAGGAAGCTCTATTGACCACATTAGAAAGCTATTGGCATCCCTCTGTCAAAGAGTTATAATGCCCAAACCAAAATATTATCCAAGCATATGTGTCTGAGCCCATAAGGTAGCTTTTACAATCTTTAATATTTGTTACTGTTTGTGCTTTATTACTAGAATTAAAAGGAGACTGCTAAGCGACCCACCAGTCCACTGCAAACAGAACGTGGACAGTCCCAAGTATTTTATGTGTCACCTCAGAAAAAAATGGATCTTCTATCTCTCACTCTCTTTCACTCTCCCCTCCAAAGCCCAGGGACTCTCGTTGAAGAGGTTGACACATAAGATTATAGGGGCCAAGGAGAGGGGATGAATTGTGAGATCACATCAAAAATGGACTAGATTTTTTTCTCTTTTCTTTTTATTTGAACATGTTTGTGTAAGCAAGCCTCTTCAACTGGACTTGGGGACACTGGGTTGTACAAAAACTGAACTTGGGTGTTAACTAATTGGGTTTCTATGGACATTCCTTATGTTTATTGCCTATGTGTACTTACTGGTCAAATAAAAAATAAAATAATCTTTAAAAATCAGCTTTTGGATATATTTGGATCAAATGAAGTACACTGATAAAATTAAATCCACCACTCTGGCTTTGTTTCTTTGGATATGTCTACTAGAATAGTTAAAATTATTCATAATAATTTTATAAATGGTTCGCATTACTTTTCAATTGGACAGTGTGCCTTCAAAACACAAGAACAGATGGAGAGATGAGAAAAGTAAACAACAGTATGTCTGGTAAGACGGCTCATCAGGTAAAGGCACCTGCCACCAAGACTAAAGACTTGTGCTTGTGATCTACCTAAGGAAAGGATAGAACTGACTCCCGCAAGCTGCTCTGACTTCCACATGTATGACATGACATGTACTGCACTGCCCCTCCAAGCAAGCACGTAAAATGTAATTAAAAATTTTAAGCAACAAGTTTGGAGAGGCTGTACTCACCTGATATCTGATACACATCTATTCATTCTCTCCCTCTTTCTTTCACTCTCCCTCTGCGTGTGTGTGGGGGGGGGTGTATCCATGCATGATCATGTTCACAATTTCTAGACTATCATTGAAAATTATTTTGATATTGTAGAGTGATAAAGCAGGACACCCAATCTTTTTATCTGCCCTCTGCAAGTTCATACACAGACTTACACATATACACACCTGTGTATATACCACACCTACATACATGTATTCATACAAGTAGACCTACCACTAGTTATCTTCTGTATGACAGTTGTCAATCTATTTTTCAAGTCATTAAAATTCCATGTATATTTTATTTAAGCCATGTGGTCTTGTGTTCACAAAATGTGTTCTCAGAAACAAGAATCGTTCCAGCTATGTGACATTCTGAGAAAGAGAAATTTATGGAGACAGTAAAAAGATCCATGAAAGTCAGGGTCCAAAGAGGAGAGACACATGGAGCACAGAGGAATTTTAAGGTAATGAAAGTGATTCTTATGTGGAACTACAGTGGTGCATGCCTGCTATCAGTACATTTGTCTAAACTCACAGGACCTGCAACAAGAGTGATTCTTTAAGTTGTGAACTCAGAATTACAATGATATGAAAATAGAAAGATTAGTTTCAACAAGTGCAGCACACTGGAAAAGAGGCTACAAAGGAAGCTATCTGTGGAAAAAAAAATCTCTTAACTTATACTCAGTTTTGCTTTGGACCCCGAACTTTGTTAAAAGTTAAAGTCTATTGAAATTAAAAAATTAAAACAATTTTAAAGAGAAATTTCCTTTCGAAACCCTCTCAGTGTTTTTGTCAAATGGTGCTGCAGTGTGTGTTCTATGGCCTCCTGGGAGGAACTTCATGAAATGAGGCTCAGTGGCCCCCAGTGAGGATAATACAGAGTCATTTTCCCTCTTCCTATTTCATCAAACTTTTCCCCAACTCCATTCTAGGGATAGTAATCAGCTATATAGAAACTCTCATCTTGGGCTCTGTTTGGGAGCTACCCAGATTAAGACCCTCCTTATGAAAGTACTTTAAAAATTACACAATCAAAATGGGATTTAGAAATAGTTTCACTCCCTAGCCAGAGATCTATAAAGTCCCTTTCATTGATGACAGCACCTGGCAGGCAGTAGCCTCAGCTCTGAATGCCAAGGTTCAGGTAAAACATGGTCTGCATGGTCACAGTGCTGGTAAAATTATTTAGGCCACACTTGAATCCAGCTTCACTGTGTCTGCCTGATCACCACATGTGGAATGCATATTCTTAGCAACCTAAAAGAATTTTCAGAAGATTTGCTGACCTATAGAATGGAGCTTTTATGGGATAAAATTATACCATAAAGATAAGGCTATGAGAAAAACCTGTCAGGTGGCTTTAAAAGCTCCCAGGGATAAACATGCATGAAGCAGGCTATCAGGCATCCTGCTTCACCACAGATGTTTGAATCAATAAACTCATGATAGTATGAGTATAGCCATGTCATCAGCCACAGAAAATTATTTTCAATTATTTTTGTGTAGGGAAAAAGGAAGGCAACCATGGCTTCTTTTGTGCTAAATCACCTGCTTGTCTGTTTACACTGAAACCTGGCCTTGGGCAGGATTTGCCTGCATTAGCAAGCCCGTGGCACCTTGGGATCAAAGGCATTGACAAATACTCGTGATGTTATAGAACTTGAGGCACGGGGTCTGAAACCAGGCCCTGAGATATGATGTCACTCTGAGTATATAAACAGAATGCTGTGAATAAAAAGACAAGTCCTTCTTACCATCAGACAAGGACAACCAGCTGTTATTTGCCCATTTAATCTTAGCCCATGAGGCTTGTGTAGTAGTGACCAGTGGGTTGGATGGCAGTCAAGCAGATCACCAATCTGGGAAGCTGGTGTGGGGCTGAAGGAGACTTATTAGGTCAATAGCTATGCTGTGTGGTGAGTGCCTGGGTGGGACTTAGACTGTAGAGCATCAATCAGGCAGCAGTCAGGGAATTAGGCTGTAGAATGCCAATCAGGCAGCAGCCTGGCATTAGACTGTAGAGCACTAATCAGGCGGCAATCTGAAGGATCTGGGAGGGCCATTAAGGCATTGCCTGGTGTAGTTGCTAGATAAGACAAGCAGGCAGTGGAAAGGTTGTCAGCCTTTGGTCCCAGAGTTTAAGACAGCTGCTGATGGCTGTCTTGCATCTTCCCTTTTCCCTGTAATCCAGTGGACAGGGTTCAAGCATCCACCTCTACGTGTGGTGGAGTGACACCACAATTTTGTGAAGTTTATATATGTGTTTGTTTGTCTGTAATTTCTTGTTGAACTTTTGTTTATATCTCAAAGAGAATATCACAATCAATTTTAATCATCATTATACCCCCTTCTCCACTGGCAGCCTCCTATAACCAACCACCCATCCACCCAATTCATATGTTCTATCATTTGTGTTAAGGCCTATCATATCAAGTTACTGTCTCCAGATGTTCCTCAGTGCAAGTTCATGGACTAATTTTTAAAACAGTTCCTGTTGTCATTCTAGACCCTGGGAGACACTAAGTGCTGACCACCCGACACTATGTGGTCATGCAACCAGATCTGCCCACAATGAAGTGAGTGTAATCAGATGTGGTCAGTCTTATATTCAAGTAGGCACAACAAAAACCCTACAGAGCCAAAGGGCACTTGCAAGTTGCAACAGAGACTGTAGTGCCACCTGTTCTGCACCTGTTCTATGTGGGAATGAAACTTCGTGTGTGGCTTGAAGCAAGAACTTGTAAGACCCGTCCTGGAAGATCTCCAGTTATCTGATAACTCTGTGAGCATTCAGAGTTATCTGTAGCAGGAAAATTCAGGATATTACAATGATTCTTGCTTCGCCCTATCTCTGCAAAGTTCCAGGCCCCTTCCCTTGAGGCATTGAGCAAAATGTCACACTTCTAGTTACCTGTTTCACAAACCAGAGTTCTGCAGCCCCCCAATTAGGACCAAGGTGGTTCACCCCTCCCTTCTTGCCTGCTCCCCACTTCCTTGCCCAGAGCACAGTAGACTTAATAATATAGACCTCACTGACAGAAAATAAAAGGAGTTCCTATCCTCCCCAGCTCTACGTGTGAGTCCATTCATTTCCACGGGTGATCTCCTGCGGTTTTCCCTCCCTCCTTCTTGTGGGAGGGAAGCCTAGAGATGGTCGACCTGCAGGCAGGAGACAAGTCCTGGAGCTGAGCCAAGAAGGGAAAGACAGCATGTGGAATGCAGTCACGTGTGACACAAAGACATTGAACAACGACAGTTCTATACCAAGGCTGCCACTCAGTATGGGACCATCTATCTGGAAAACCAGCTCTCCCAGTGGTAAATGTTGGCTTTAGCAGAGTCCTCCTACCCAGAGAGAACAGCATGTCACCTTTATCTCTTTTTTTTTTTATTTTGGTCTTTTCAAGACAGGGTCTCCCTGTAGCCCCAGCTGTCCTGGAACTCACTGTGTAGACCAGGCTGGCCTTGAACTCACAAAGATCCGCCTGCCTCTGCCTCCCAAGTGCTAGGATTAAAGGCGTGCGCCACCACGCCCAGCGACATCCAGAACGAATGCAACTTAACAGAAAGGAAAATGGCTATTAGTAGAAGGATGATGAGGGAATCGAAAGGGGCTGGGGAGAGGGGAGAGGAGGGAAGAAGGGTGAATAGACAGAACCAGTGTGTGATATATGCATGCAAAAAAATATCGCTGTGAATCCCATGAGTCCATGCAATTAATATGTGTACTTAATTACATTTTTAAACAATCAGTAAAATAAAAATAAAGTAGCCAGTTGTGGCATACATGTTTAATCCCAGCACTTGGAGGCAGGCAGATCTCTGTGATTTCAAGGATAGCTTGGTCTACATAATGAGTTCCAGACCATCCAGGGCTACACAGTGAGACCCTGTCTCAAACATTAATTAACTAACTAATTAATTAATATNTTTTAAAAATTTTATTTATTTATTTATTTATTTATTTATTTATTTATTTATTTATTTTATGTGTATGAATGTACTGTCTGCATGTAGGTTTGTGCACCTGTGTCGTGCAGAAGAGGGCGTGGGATTCCCTTGGAACTAGAGTTAAAGACGGTTCTCAGCTGCCATGTGGGTGCTGGGGATTGAACCCGGGTCCTCTGCAAGAGCAGTCAGTGCTCTTAACTGCTAGGCCATCTCTCCAGCCCCAGAAAATGACTTCTTTTCAACTGTGCACCTGACTTCTTGGACACAGATGGGGAGTCTCTTTTTTTTGACAGGGTCTCCCTATTGCCCCAGCTAGCCTGGAACTCACTATGTAGACCAGGCTGACCTATGTCTCACAGGGATTCATCTTTCTCTGTCTCTGGGATTAAAAGCATGTGTCACCATGTCTGGCTAATAGTATGATTCTTTAAAGAAACTCAGGGGTTAGAGAGCTGGCTCAGTGGTTAAGAGTACTGGCTGCTCTTGCAGAGGACCCACATTTTGGTCCCAGCCCCCACATGGGGGCTAACAACCATGCACAACTCCAGTTCCAGGAGATCAGATACCCTCTTCTGGCCTCATCAGGCACTGCATACTGACTTACATACATGCAGTCAATACATTCATACACATGAAGTAAAAATAATAAATAAAATATTTTTGAAAGGAAACTCTGCAAGAAGTATAATATTTCAAATAAAGAGACTACCTTGGCATTTTTATAGATTCATCACTGGGAAGGCAGTATGCTTGAGTGGAATGAGCAGAACATGCAAATCAGATAAATTCATTCTACCCCTTGTGTGTCTTGGGGCAAGTTAGTCTCTTGCCTTGTCTCATCTATGAAATAGGATTATATATATAAATATATATATATATATATATAACTTATTTAATGATTGTGATGAATGGAGAAAATAAAATATGAAAACTCTGTAGTTCCCAGCAGACAACAAATCTCAACAAAATAAAGGAAGTACTTATTATTTTTTTTGCTCTTAGACTCCAGGCAGGCTGACACTATAATTGTCCCTTTCATTTAAAATGTCTAAAAGAAGGATGCAAGTGCATTATGCAAAATATTCACCATTTCAACTGATTTTTTATAGATTTCAGTAAGACAGTTTACTTAGAAAATCTACATAAAAATTAAAACTGTTAAAGGAAAATATATATCAGTCATATAGATGACAAGTTGCTTCAGTAAATTGTGTTTGGCTCATCCAAGATCTGTTTTAAGTGCTGGACCCACTGTAGTAAATCAATATGACCACAAAGCTTATATTCTAATCAAAAGTAAGGAGAGACAGCCAATGCACAAATATATTCCTAAGGTGCCAAAAATTGAGCCTCTCCTTGAAGAAAAATAGTGCTGGAAATGGCAGATAGAGAAGAAGATGAAGAGAATGATGGCTTTGCATAGAATCATGGATAGTTCTAAATCTGGGATACTGACAGCTAAAGGAAGTAAATGGACAAACATTTCAAATATCAAAAAGCTTCCTCTAACAGTGTAGATGTGAGCTCTAAAAGAGGTATGTTGTTGACCATAAAGAACCAGCCAAGAGGAGAGAGAGAGAGAGAGAGAGAGAGAGAGAGAGAGAGAGAGAGAGAGAACTCCAGGAAGCAGAGCCAGGCAATAGCTCAGGAGACAATGAGAAATGAGTAGGAAGTAAGGGCCACATAACTGCTTAGGAACTTTGGCTTTTAATCTAAGTAAAATGGAGAGTAAGTAGAATGTTTCAAGACAAAAAATATGATCTGCCTTATCTTTTTATTGTTATTCATACAAAATAATTTGATGGTATTTAGATCCTCCATCCATACCTCCCCTTATCACTCCCCATCCAATTTAATGTACTCTATTGTATAAATAAGACTTACAGAGTCTAATTTGTGTCCCTAAATGTGCTTGGTGTAAGACCATCTACTGGAGCTTGGTCAACCTACTAAGAGTCAAATCCTTGAAAAATACCATCTTGCCCCCTCCCAGAAGCCACAGGTTGCCAGTAGTCCCCTAGATAGGGTTGGGGCTTCTTATTCACTTCTCTATGCTGGGATGTTGCCTGGTCTGGGCTTCCATGGGACTTGTGCATACTTTCACCATTGCTATGAGATTGTAAAAGTAACCTACCAGCAGCCTGGAAAACTCAGTTTCCTTGTGGGCATCCACCACCTTTGGCTCTTACGCTCTTTCTGCCTCCTCTTCTGCAATGGTTCCTGAGCCGCCTCAGGAGACAGAAGTTTGATTATAGGAGTCCTATTCGGGCATAAGCACTCTTCAGCCTAGTGCTCTCTGGGCATTAGCCAGTTGGGGGTTTCTGTGTTAATCACCATCTGCTACCTAAGGAAACTTCCCTGTGAGAGTTGATAGATGCCTTAATCTATAGGTATAACAGTCATTGGGAGTCAGTTATCTGTATTATTTTTAAGGTATTTTTCTGATTTTGCTTTAATAATAATACCCAGCTATAGAAGCTTGGATGGTAGTGAAGAAGCTTACAGATGTGCAAAGAAAATTGACACTAGGCATGGTGACATATGCCTTTAATCCCAGTACTTGGAAAGCAGAGGTAAGTAGAGATCACCTGAGACTGAGACTAAGACAAGGCAGTCTGCAGAGTAAGTGCCAGGCCAGCTGAGGATACGAAATAAATTTTAAAAAAGAAAAACACCAAACAAACGGAAAGGAAAATTGATGGTGGCTTAATTAAAATTTCCACGGAGTGGAGGAAAATGTGAAGCACAGGAGGAGTATAAGCTTTCACAACACCAACAAAACAGCAAGGATAAGTGAGTAAACGGGGTTTGAAGTAGAAAAGGATGGATAGAATTTCAGTTTTGGCAAGGACAACAACAGAACAGAGGTGATATTTGCTGAATTGAAGAAGGCTCCAAGAGAAATAGTTTTGAGGATTAGTGTATCTATAGGTAAATTGTTTTTAGAGAGTGGGAATAAGTCCCAACTAGAAAAACAGCTTACTTGAGATAAATATTTGAGGTAAACTTATCAAATGCTTTCTTAGCTTTCTATTGTTCTCATTTTAGAAGGCTATTAAGACCTGTTCTTATGAGCCAGTGTATACAAAGAAGGGAGTAGTGTAGAAGCATTCAGAGGACTTTACTTCTACCTTATCATTCCTGCCTCTGCTATCTGTTTCTTGTTTCTCTGGATTCTGCAGGCAGTCACATGGCTTCCTGTGGCTAATAGTAACAAGGCAGCAACAGGTTCTTTTTCTCAGAAGTTCAGTTTTTCCTCATTTAACACACACAATTTTCACCAACTAGAACAGAATTATTCCGAAAATAGAAGTCATGGGTTTGGAAGGAAAGATCTAGCAAAACTGAAGGTGCTGAGCATTTTTATTAGAGTTTTGAATACTGAATCTCCAGTAATTTCCTGTTAAAGCTTATTTAAAAAAAAAAAATCCCCTAATGTTAAAACATTTTATCACCATGGTTGGCTGAGGCTCTTTACGGAGAATGAAAAGGAGAGACATCACTCCTTCCTCCCAAGCTCTCTTAACATATCTGACATCTTGATGATTGCATTTTAAAATATTCTATTGTCTTCTCTAACTGAGAATAGTTGGTTTGTATTTCTTGTTTCATTTGATGCTTTTATTAAAAGAAAATTCAGTCAGAAACAAGCCGTCAGTGCAAGTTAATTTAATCTGAACGGCCTGATAGAAGCTCATTTCTAACTGCTCTGGAAATCACATTTAAAACATACCAGAATTTTTATCTAGTTTGTGTATTTCTAATAAAAACAAGAAAACTCAAATCCAGGCTTTCATTTCTGTGTACAATCCAGTAGAGAGGGGAGGGGAAATGCCCAGCATGCACAGGTGATATCGAAATAATAAATATTACCTTCATAGGAAATACAGTAAAAGATTATTTGTATATTATGAGGTATAAAAAAAAGGATGCTTAAGGGGAATAAAAGGAAAGAAAATAAAATTTTATTGATACAAAAGAAAAACAACCTCTCATAAAATACACTGGACAGTTAACAATACAAGCCCTGGAGAAAAGGAAAAAAATACTTGTTGATAAATTTTCCTCCGTGAAGCTGAAAAAATGGCTCAGTGTGGAAACTACTCAGTGTGCAAGTGAAAGGGACTGAGTTTCCACACCCACAACCCCTGTAAAAACCTTCAAGGAGATGTGAGGTGGGGGATGGAGAATCTCCAGAAGATCTCCAGCTAGCCTGGCATGTGTGGCACTGAATGACAAGAGAGATGCTGTCTGAAATAAGGAGTAAGATAGACACTCGTCTTTTGACCTCCATACACGTACCATGGCACACCCATGACCACACTCACCCAGAAGCACATGCTTGCAGACACACACACGATAAAAACAATTCAATAAGAGACCAAAAATATGTTAAATCTATAAGGAAATTTAGTTAAACCCAAGTTCTAAAGTGGATATTTAATTTCAGCTAACTTTTAATTTCTTGCTAATCAAGTTGAAGGACATTTTCCTGTTCAGGAGACTACTTCAAGAGAAATGAATCCTTGATTAAAATGGAGAAGAAACAAGAGAAGATTATATATTTAAAATAGGGAAATAAAAGTGAAAAGAGATTAATCTAAACAATAAAACAGGCTATAGCAGAATGAACCAATTTTCCCAATAATTTTTGTGGTCAAGGAATTAATTTTAAAAGCTTCTTTCTACAACTCCCTGAGTTGTTTAACTTCCAGATCATGAACTAAAATATAGTATTAATTATCAGTGACTGAAATTGACATTCAAATCAAAACATTTTGCAAATGTGCACACTTAGTTTATATGTCCACTTACTGTTGAGATTTGTGCAAGAAAGTAAAACTTGTATGTTCAAAATAGATCATTAAAAGCATCCGTCAGCAATCATTCAAACCCTTTACAAAGCTCCAGAGAGGCTGAAATGTTTGCCAGCTCACATTATATCTCTGATTGGTTTAAAGAAAACGCACCTAAGTTTATCTCACATTCCCATGATTTTAAAAGATAAATATAATAGATGCAGAATTTAGAATTTTTATAACAATAAGAGGAATGGGATACTGTGTAACTCTATCACATTCTAAAGGCAGTTAGTATGTTACAGTTAAAAAAACACACCAGGTCTCTCACACACACAAACACACACACACACACACACTCACACAATCATAATGATGATAAGGTACAGTTAAAAAAACACACCAGGTCTCTCTCACACACACACACACACACACACTCACACAATCATAATGATGATAAGGTACAGTTAAAAAAAACACACCAGGTCTCTCACACACACAAACACACACACACACACACTCACACAATCATAATGATGATAAGGTACAGTTAAAAAAACACACCAGGTCTCTCACACACACAAACACACACACACACACACACTCACACAATCATAATGATGATAAGGTAAAGTAAAAGATGAAACTTAAACTATAAATGTAGTTTTGATTCTTGAGTAGTCATAAATGATGGAGAATGCCCTCATGAAATGGACATGTCTACAGAATTAACATACTCAACACCATAAAAGATGAAATATTTCTTACAAACATCACCCTTTAATGGATAGAGAAACTGAGCCATGTTATGGTAAAGAGTTCCAAAATGTTTGCACTGGGTTAATAATTCCTTATAGAATTAAACTTTAATGTGATGGTTAATTTTATGTGGCAACTTAACCAGGCAGCAGGAGACCCAGAGCACTAGTAAAATGCTGTGTTAACCTAGGAAAGTGTTTCTAGATGAAATTGCATTTGAATTGGTGGACCGAGTAAGAGAGATTCACCATCCTTAATGTGGACACCTATCATCCACTGATGGACTCAGTAAAACAAAAAGGTGAAGAAAGGGCACATTTTCCTCTTTTTTTTTCTTGAGTTCAGATATTCTGCCCTTTGGCATTGGAGCCCTAGTTAATTCGCAGCCCTTCAAATTTGGACTTAATTATGCCTTAAGCTATACTGGTTCACCACTGGTAAAAAACAACTGGAGAGACTCTTCAACCACCATATTATGTGGGCCAATTATCAAAATGAATACCCTCACATATCTTTATCTATCTCTATATCTATATTTAATACACATCCAAATTATATATGTCCATATAATCTGTATCTTTATCATCTCTCTTTATCTATATCTACAGACATATCTGTCTGTAGAAATATCTAAAGTATCTTCTATGAATTCTGTGTGAAGTACCTTGACTAACAAATACATCTACTAACAGGAGCAAGTTTAAAAAATGTGGCACAACAGCCCTAAACTAAGAAATGTTGGAGACTGATTGCTACTGGGTCAACTGAGAAAGACTTGTTAAGGGTCAGGAGAGAAGGGGAGGGGAAAAAAAGAGGGTGAGGGAGGAAGGAAATCAACAAAAGTAATTATTTATTTAGTTAACTTCATTTTCAAATTATGGTCTGCACAAATGCATGAACTGATGTTGAAATTACTTTTAGATAAACACTAGTAGCCTCCTAGATGCTACTGACAGAAGGAACCATTGATGTTAAAGAACTATCAGCTATGTCATGTTCAGCCACTGTCTAATATCACTCACTATTATCCAAAGAGATAGCATTTTAGTTACCTATATGGCAAGAATATATTGTCTTGTGTCACCATGGGAATAAAGAAATAAGGGAGAAGGAATAAACCATGCTTGAAAGTACTTGCTTCACAGACCAGATGCAGAGACTGAGCCTTGGAGCAGCACACATGCATGTAGGAACATGCTTTCAAGAGGAAATTCCCCCATGCTTGGATATGACTTAAACGCTCACTCCCCTAGTCATGAAGTCCAGCTTTGACTGCTCTTCTCTGGAAAGCAGGCCTTTCTGCCTGCCCTGCTGATTTTCAGTTTGATAGTCAACGTGACCTCGTTAAGCATAAACTACATGTTATTCTAATGGAGACTATGCCAAAGTGTATGGAAAGAAACAGAGCCAAATATTCACAAATTGAAAAAAAAAAAAAAAAAGCAAACACTAAAACAAGAAAACCTTCCAAGGTTCAGAGGATCATGTCTTTGGGGAATACTTCCTACAAAATGGCACGCCTTCAGATCACACTGTGGACATTTGTGGAAGACAGTTTTATAGCTATCCATTTACCATTCTTAGTGGCGTTTACAAACAACACACCCAGGAAGAAAACATCTGTATGCAGCAGAAGCACTACGTGAAACAGTCACATTTCATTTTTCCTTCTTTACTAGTTAGGATAGTTTTCTGACTGGTTGATTTAAAGAAATGTTTTCTCTGAGTAAATCTTCTTTGCCTATTAAATCCTAGTGACACTTTGCATGTGAGAACACATCTTATCAGCTAGAGATTTCTATCTCTCTACTAAACACAGCCAAAAAAAATAAAAAAGGAGTGAAACAAGATAAAAAAGAAATTATAACAAAAAGCATTAGAAAACTATCCTAAAATATCACAAGGAGCTGGTAACTGATGACTGACATATTGATTAACAGCACGAAATAAATAGTGGGCAGTTAATACTGTAAACAAACCACCAGGGTTTATTACACCAATAATTCTGTGAAACTACCAAGTTTCAAGAATCTGTAGCTGAAATAAAACATATTCTTCGGTCCCCTCCAGCAGTGGTATTTATACACATCTATATATTTTTCCCTTCTTAAATAAATTGCTTGCATGGGAAATTGATCATTTATATTTGCTCAGTCACAAAACTTGAATATCTAAAAAGGTTTATTACTCAACGATGTGATCCTCCACATTTTATGAGGTTTTTATAAAAAAAAAAATAAAAAAAAATAAAAAAAACTTTTTTTAATCTCTTCATCTCCCTCTCAAGAACAAATTCCAGCAGAGCTGGGATGCAAACCAGCCCAGTACAGTCCTGGAAGAGATAGTTATAATCCTAGACCTCAGACTTGAACTCAGCCTGAGAAGAAGAAGGAATTGAAGAATAATGTATTCGTCTGTTAAGGCCCCACATCAGCTAAGAGAAAGAAGAGGAATAAAAATGCTTATCAGCACAAGACCTGTGTATGCGCAGCTGGGCGAGCAGACTTCACCCATGTCCTGCAGAATACCAACCTGCAAAGGACCAAGTGAGGGCTGCCTTCCTGGGGACTTTGGGCACCCCTATGCCCCGTAGAGGCCTGGTATCACCCAGGACCTTCCAACCTTCTGGCCTCAGAGTGTGATGTGGGTGGAGCTAGCCGTGCTCCACATAGCACAAGACCAGCATGCACCCCGCTGGGCAAGCTGACTTCATCCATGTTCTGCAGAACACCAACCTGCAAAAGAGCAGCCTAGGGAAGTGGTGGTGCAGAGGATCTAGCTGTGCAGCCAATGTTGAGGCACCAGAACCCAAAGAAACAAATGAACAAACAAATCCACATGCCAAAGACACACACACACACACACAAACAAACAAACAAACAAAAAAAAAAAGCCATGGGAAAAGCTCATAATAAATCCACACCAACCCTACAGAAGACTCTGACAATGCGATCTCCCTGGAAGGAAACCAAGACACGGACTTTAGAAAAACAATTGTGGACATATTCAAGCAAATTAGAGAATTAAGGGAAGAGAATGAAAAACTCAAGAAGTACCAAGAGGGTGATAATGATAATCATTGGAAAGAACTAAGGGGAGAGATTGAAAAATTCAAGAAGGACCAAGAGGGAGATAATGACGAACGTTGGAAAGAACTGAAGGGAGAAAATGACAAACTCCAGAAGGAAGTGGAAATGCTGAAAAGATCCCAGGCTGAAAGGAAAAAAGAAAATGACCAACTAACCAAGGACCTACAAGATGAGAATGACAGGCTCCAGAAGGAAGTGGAAACACTAAAGAAATCACAGGATGAAATGAAAAAGGAAATTGAACATTTATATAATCAACAGGAAAGGATGGGGAAAAGCCTCAGAAGCAGAATGGAAGAAGCAAAAAAAAAAGAATATCAGACATGCAGGATAACATGGTCCCACTAGAATGCTCAAGTAAAGATTATGAAAAATTAAAAAATAACACAAGAGTGGAACAACTAAGAAATGTAGGACACTAAGAAAAAAACCAAACCTCCCCATCATAGGGATAGAGGAAGGAGAAGAATCCCAAGACAACACTATTGACCAGATCTTCAACAGGATAATAGAAAAAAATTTCCCCAAACTGAAAAAAGATAAACCCACACAATACAAGAAGCACATAGAACACCAAACAGACAAGACCAGAAAAGAAATGCCATATAATTGTTAAAACACTAGATGCTCAAAAGAAAGACAAAATACTGAAAGCCACAAAAGAAAAACAAGTTACATATAAGGGGAAACCCATCAGAATCACAGATGACTTCTCAGTGCAAACTACGAAAGCTAGAAGAATGTGGACCAAAGTATCTCCTGTACTAAATGACTTTAGATGCCAACCCAGACTACTATACCCAGCAAAAGTGTCAATTATAGTTGAAGGAGAAAGAAGAATATTTCATGACATGAAGAAGATGAAAGAATACAAGTCTAAGAAACCAACACTTCAGAAAATCCTTGAAGCAATCCAAAGAACAGAGGAAAGAAGCAACTATCTTTAAGCAATTAAAGAGAGAAAGCAACAAAAACATAACAGAGTAAATATAAACCTAGACCAAGAATGCAAACCAAAAATAAGGTAAAAAGGAGCAAAACACATCTCTCAGTAATAACCTTAAATACGAATGGTCTAAACTCTGCAATCAAAAGGCATAGACTGGGAGAATGGATTAGGAAAGTGAACACTTCTATATGCTGTCTACAAGAAGCCCGTCTCACCCTCAAGGACAGACATCACCTTAGAGTGAAAGGATGGAAAAAAAGTATTCCAAGCAAATGGTACCAAGAAAAAAGCTGGAGTGGCTATTCTAATATCAGACAAAATAGATCTCAAAGTAAAATTAATGAGAAGAGAGAAAAAGAGTCATTACATCCTTGTCACAGGAACAATGAACCATGAAGAATTCACAATCCTAAATGTCTATGCACCAAACTCTGGTGCACCTAACTTTATAAACACAACTCTGCAGGACTTCAAGACACAGATTAATCCTAACACACTAAGAGTGGGAGACTGCAACACCCCACTGGGCCCCTTGGATAGATCAACAGGACAAAAAATAAAATAAAATAAACAGAGAGACATCAGAATTGAACAATACAGTACACCAAATGGACCTCACAGACATCTACAGAGTATTCCACCCAAAAACCAGAGAATATACTTTCTACTCAGCACCTCACGGAACATTCTCCAAAATCAACCACATACTGGGGCACAAAAGGAACCTCAACAAATACAAAAGGATAAAAATTGTTCCAAACTATAGTGCAATAAAGCTCAAGATTAACCCCAGAATAAGTCCAACTAGCTACAAGAACACATGGAGACTAAACAACACAATCTGAAACAATTAATGGGTCAGGAAAGAAATAAAGAGTGAAATAAAAGTATTCATGCAACTGAACAAAAAAAAAAGACAATAAAACACAACAAAACCTGTGGGATACTTTAAAGGCAGTCTCGAGAGGGAAATTTATAACCCTAAGTGCCCATATCAAAAAAACAGAAAGGGAACAAATGAACGACCTGACACTGCAGCTAAAAACACTTGAGAGACAACAACAAATGAACCCTAAACCCAAAAGACAGGAAGAAATAACAAAAACCAGAGCAGAAATCAATGAAATAGAAACAAAGAAAACAATACATAAAATCAATGAATCCAAAAGCTGGTTCTTTGAAAAAATAAACAAAATAGACAGACCTCTAGCCCAATTAACAAAAAAAAAAAAAGAGAGAGAGAGACAGAAACTCCAAATTAATAGTATTAGTGATGAAAGGGCAGACATCACAACAAAAAAAAAAAAAGATCCAGATGGAATACTTCAAAAATATATAATCCACTAAATTTGAAAACCTAAGGGAAATGGATGAATATCTGAAATCCTGGGAACCAACAAAGCTTAACCAAGAAGAGACTGACAGTTTAAACAGACCCATAATATTTGAGGAAATTGAAGATGTAATTAAAAACCTCCCTACTAAAAAAAGCCCCAGTCCAGATGGTTTCATGGCAGAATTATATAAAACATTTAAAGAGGTTTTACAACCATTGCTACTCAAACTTTTTAGAAGGATACAAACATAGTGAATTCTCCCAAACTCCTTCTGTGAAGCCAGCATCACTCTAATACCAAAACCAGGCAAAGATGCAAGCAAAAAAGAAAGCTATAGACTCATTTAACTAATGAATATAGATGCAAAAATTCTCAACAGAATACTTGCAAATCACATACAGACTGACATCAAAGAGATCATCCATCATGATCAAGTTGGATTCATACCAGAGATGCAGGGATGGTTCAACATATGTAAATCAATAAATATCATAAAACAAAAATGGACTGAAAGACAAAAACCACACAATCATCTCAATTGATTCAGAAAAAGCCTTTGACAACATCCAGCATCCCTTCATGGTTAAAGTCCTAGAGAGAATAGGACTGAAAGGAACATTCTTCAACATGATCAAAGCCATATATAGCAAACCCACTGCCAACATCATCCTAAATGGAGAAAAAATGGAACCATTTCCCTTAAAGGCAGGAACCTGGCAAGGCTGCCCCCTATCACAACTCCTCTTCAACATAGTGCTCAAAACACTTGCTAGGGCAATAAGACAAGAGAAGGAAATTAAAGGAGTATATATCAGAAAAGAAATTAAGCTATCCCCTTTTGCAAATGATATGATAGTTTACCTAAGGGATGCTAAAAACTCCACCAGAAAACTTCTAGAAATGATTAAGAGTTTTAGTAAAGTGTCAGGCTACAAAATTAACCTAGAAAAATCAGTAACATTTCTTTACACCAACAATAAACAATTGGAGAAGGAATACAAGAAGACCTTACCACTCACAATGGCCTCAAAAATGATAATATACCTGGGAACAAACCTAACCAAAGATACCAAAGATCTCTACAACAAAAATTTTAAACTCCTGAAGAAGGAGATTGAAAATGGCATCAAAAGATGGAATGACCTCCCATGCTCATGGATTGGGAAAATTAATATAGTAAAAATGTCCATTTTACCCAACTGATATACAGATTCAAGGAAATCCCCATCAAAATCCCCACAAGGTTCTTCACAGACTTGGAAAAAAATTGTTAAATTCATATGGAAAACAAAAGACCCCAAATAGCTAAAGCAACCCTGAGTGAAAAATGCAATACAGGGGGGATTGCTCTACCAGACTTCAAACTATATTACAGGGCCATAGTCACAAAGACAGCCTGGTACTGGCACAAAAACAGACCAGTTGACCAATGAAACAAAATTGAAGATCCAAATTTGAGCTCATACAATTTCAGCCACCTCATATTTGACAAAGGGGCAAAAAAAAAAAAAAAAAGTTCAGTGGAGGAAGGCTAGCATCTTCAGCAGATGGTGCTGGCAAAATTGGATCACCATCTGTAGAAGAACAAAATTAAACCCTTACCTCTCACCCTGTACAAAAATAAACTCCAAGTAGATCAAAGATCTCAACGTGAAGTCTGAAACCCTGAAGGTGATAAAAGAAAAAGAAAGAAAAAGTTGGCAACAACCTACAAGACATAGGTGTAGGAAAAGGCTTTCTAAATCAGACAGCAGCCACACAGGAAGTAAGGTCAACAGTTGACCAATGGGACCTCATAAAACTCAAAAGCTTCTGTACAGCGAAAGAAACAATCAAAGACGTAAAGAGAAAACCCACAGAGTGGGAACAAATCTTTACCAGTGAAACATCTAACAGAGCAGTAACGTCAAGAATATATAAACTACTCAAAAAACAAAGAAGTAAGAAGACAAATGACCTACTCAAAAGATGGAGTAAAGAGCTGAACAGAGACTTCATCAGTGAGTAATTAAAGATGTCTGAGAAACATCTTAAAAAGTGTTCAACACCATTAATAATTAAGGAAATGCAAATTAAAACCACTCTCAGATATCATCACACTCCAGTACGGCTAGCTAAGATCAAGAAAACAAAAGCCAACAGATGTTGGAGGGGTTGTGGGGAAAGGGGAACACTCATCCACTGCTGGTAGGAGTGTAAACTTGTACAACCACTATGGAAAGAAGTGTGAAGAACCCTTAAAAGACTCGGAATGAGCCTACTACCTGACCCAGTCATACCACTCCTGGGTATATATCCCAGAGACGCAGCCTACTGCAAAGATACATGCACATCCATGTTTATTGCAGCTCTCTTCACAATAGCGAAGAGCTGGAACCAACCCAAATGCCCCTCAACAGACAAATGGATGACAAAAATGTGGCACATCTACACAATGGAGTACTATTCAGCAGTAAAGAAAGATGGCATTATGAACTTTGCAGGTAAATGGATGGAGCTCAAAGCCATTATGTTGAGTGAAGTAACACAGTCCCAGAAAGACAAATAGAGAATGGTTTCCCTCATTTGTGGATGCTAACACCAAATCCCCCAGATGAAAAGCAAGCTTAATGACATTATGGTTATATTTTTGTTTATCTGAAAGCAACAATGTTGTTATAATGTGAATCTCTCAACAGGCTCTAGAATCTACCCACCAATTATTTTTAGACTCTGTAATTACTGTATATGGGTGGAGAGTATATAAGCATATTTTAGAGTAATATGAAATTAACAGAGGAAAATGTGAATTCCCAAGCATAAAAAAAAGACTGAGAGAAAAATGCAAGACAGTTATGGCAGAGTGCATGATCTGGGATGGGATGGGGTGGGGTGGGGGGGAAGGGATAGGGGAATATGCCTGAACAGAAATGAAAAATGATGTATGAAATACACAAAACATCAACAAATAAATAAAGAAAAAGAAAAGAAAAAATGCTTTTCATTATAACAAGTTACTCTATGGGCACATGGTTAATATTTGTTTCTATTTGTGTTTTATTACTAGAATTAAAAGGAGACTTCTAAACAAGCCACCAGTCTGTTGAAAACAGAACTTGGACAGACCCAAGATTTGATGTGTCACCTCAGAGAAAAAGATGGATCTTCCTATCTCTCACTCTTTCTCACCCTCCTCTCCAAAGCCCAGGGACTCTTATGGAAAAGGCTGGCACATCAGATTGTAAGGACCAAGGAAGGGGGGGTGAATTGTGAGATCACAGCAAAAATGGATTGGATTTTTATGTGATCAGCATGTTTATGTAAACAAACGTCTTTAACTGGACTTGGGAACCCTGGGTTGTACAAAAATTGGACTCAGATGTTTGCTAATTGGGCTTACATGGACATTCCTTATGTTTATTGTTTATATTTACTAACTGGGATCCATAATTGTCAGAGCCATCTCCTAGATAAATTATCAAGGTACCTTCCACAGCGACTAGTAAAAATTAATTTCAAGAAATGGAAGAGCAAAAGAAGAAGAGAAAATTAGTTGGAAGATAATAAGATTTAATTTCTTTTTTAGTACTAGAGAATTTCACTCTAGAAACCTATAGAGCCCTTAGTTATAATCAAACCATGCTCCCAAGCAAGTCGTAGTAAAGAACTTACATGATTTACAGTCCCTTTTCTATTAGCTTGCTCTTTCACATTCCTTTCCTTTGTGTTTTAAGTTCCATTTCTCATCTAAATTATCCCCATAGGCAGCTTCCTTCAGACAGTAGACATAGTTCTGAAAAAGCTGCTGAGAAAATTCAAAGCTCCCTCAGTTGAAGGTGGAGTGACATGACTTTTTTTCTTTTTCTTTTTTCTTTTCTTTTTTTTTTTTTGATACAATATGTTACTTTGTACCCCTGACTAACCTGAAAGTTACTGTGTAAACAAAAATGCTTTTGGTCCTCCTGCTTCTCCTTCCCAAGTGCTAGAAATACCTGGCTAAGAATTCAGAGTGGACCCTCCGAATCTAGCATCCTTTCTTATCATAGCATCCAGGTTTAATTGCTAGTGGTTTGTGAAACATTTTTGACACTGAAAGAGATCTCTATTCAAAACAACTACAGAGTGGATCCAGTACATAAGGGTGAAATAAAAAGTCAAAATCTTTTCTGCTCTGAATCTCCTGGGGGACACCTGGAGGGTCTGGAATTTGGTGAAGAGGAGCATGGGAAAGGTTGATAGTGCCATTAACTGATAAGTCTGAATTCTATGAACCAAGAATGATCTAGAAAACTCTTTAGGAATGTGGATATCACAACACCTCTGTAATGAAATTCTGATTTAGTACACCTGGGATTGAGCCCAGAATTACGCCTTGAGGAAGTGTTTCCTCAATTCTGGTT
The DNA here is from genome assembly GCA_009823505.1 of Rhizomys pruinosus. Lineage (NCBI taxonomy): Eukaryota > Metazoa > Chordata > Mammalia > Rodentia > Spalacidae > Rhizomys > Rhizomys pruinosus. Next base: position 3,583,116 of record VZQC01002448.1, read on the forward strand.
GTAGTCACAAGACCATTTGAGAATCACTGGAGCAGAATGTTCTAACACAGTGCTTCTCCAGCTCTAATATGTCTGAGCATGCCCTCTTCCCTCTGAGAACTTTCTAACACACAATTTTCAAGCATATCTCATTCCATAGGTCTAGAGACCTGTGTTTCTTACAAAACTCATAGACCATACTTTTTAGGCTAGTGCAGACACAGCACAATCTTTTTCAAATATACAGGAGACTTCCCCCAGGAAATTCAAAGAGAACATAACTGATCTCTAGGTACCACCTCCTAGACCTCTTGATTTAACTGGTCAGCAACTTGTGTATCATGATTTCAAAAGAAGCCCCTAGGTTATTTTAATGGGAAGCGTATGAATGCTTCTCATTCAGCAAAAATTTATTCTATACCCGCTCTTTTAACTACTTAATAAATAACATAAATCTCAATGACTCAATGCAATAGAAGTTGGTTTTTTTGCACATACACAGTCTAATGTAGGTATCCCTATTGACATGGCTGTCCTGCCAATAGGCAGGGCCTCAGAGACCAAAGTGATTTCCACCTCTGGCTTCAGGGTCACTTTGGTGTCATACGGCTGACACACAGGAAAAGAGATAATGAGCCATGTCCTTCATATTCTTAACAACTTCAATCTCCTTATCATTCTGAATAATCATATGAGTGATTGCAAGAAAAAGGTGTGGAAGCTGAGCAGCATTAATAATTTGTCTTTCTGGTTATGTATCAGGCACCCTGCCATAGGTAGGAAGGAGCCACAAAGAATAGAACCCATAGCGTTGAGATTAGTTATTGCGACAAAAACCTCTTTGGCCAATAAAACAAATGCTGAATAAACCTTATATCATTTTCCCTGCTAAAAGCTGATAAATCCTCAGCTTTGTTTCTGTTTTACCCAAAATCGTATATTTTAATTGAACAATCAGTATAGGAAAAGTCCATTAATCCACAATGCAGTAAAAAAGACAGCAATTGACTCTACTTCCTTTTGACACAGATTCCTAGTCTGAACTATATTGCCTTGATTTCTATATCAGTAATGTAGAAAGACTAGTGATTTGCTCTTATCTTCAGGGTTGGTTCTGAGAATAAGAAGGAATGTGCTGATAACATGTTATAGTATTCAATAAGGCTTTGCTACGAAGGCACCATCATTTTGCATATTCTTCCATATTATTATATTATTACTGAAGAATTCTTAAAACTGACTCCAGAGTCTCTTCCAGTAAGACTGCAAGTCCTTGGGTGCATAGACCATACCTCCCAATTTTCCATTATGGCCACTGCCTGGTAAATGGCAGGCATGGACAAGTCTCTGATAAACCTCTCTGGGTTCAACAGGGGCAAGTTTGGCAGCCTGAGGCTGACAGTTGTCTCAGAATTTTCCTATGAGAATTGGTGCTTCTAACATGGGTATTTGTATGAGGAAAACACTATAAAGATGTCCAAGGAGAACTATCACAGGAGAGTAGTTTCAAATTCATGAGAATGATTATCCTTATGCATCTTTAAAATGTTCTGGGGCTCAGGCATCTGCATTGGTTCTAATTAGTCTTTCTTCCTAACACAAAACAATTACTCACCAAAAAAGAATTCTCAAGTGTAGGCTCAGTTATTCCAACAGTCCAGATTGCAGAAGAAGATCTGTATTTTAAGAAGATAAGTGAATTGACAAGTTCTAGATGTCTTTTTGTTGTTGTTGTTAGTTTTTAATTTACATGTTTTCTCATTTGTGTATGTGTTTGCTGTATGTGTAGTCTCTACATGTGTGTATGTGGAAATGCACACATAGAGGCCAGAAAAGGATGTTGGGTTTCCACCCTTATCCCTCTCTTCCTTATTCTTTTGAGACAGTCTCTCACTGAACAGGAGCTAGGTTGGTGGCCAGCAAGCCTCAGCTATCCTCTTGTCTCTGACTACCCTCCTATCATGTTAGGGTTACAGGTGTACACAACCATACCTAGCTTTTGACGCTCTTACCCACTGAGCCATCTCCCTAGCTCAGTCTCATATGTCTTCAAAAGTAAGCGAATCAAGATTCAAATCCAGTTTCCCTCTCTCCAAGTCACAGGCATCTAGAACTGGATATACATCTATCCGCTGTAGAAAATAGTAACAGAACAAATGTGCGAGTTAAAAAATGGTACACCTGCCTGCATTATCAATTAAATTTTAAGGTATACTTTTACCTAAGGAAGGAGAAAAACACTGTGATGCAAATTTTCTATACTATGTGATTACAATGAAATTCAAGCTTTGTGGAGGGCGCTTCAGATGATGCTACCAGGCCCCTGCTGCCACGTTTGTTTGCTTCTCAGGAAACATGTGGGATGCATTGGCCTTCTCTGTGCCATAAACGGCCATTATGAAATGCCAAGTAGAGCCATTATTCGAGCCCATTACTGGAAATCTGTCTGCAAAACTCTGTTCAGATGCAATAATGATTTAGGCTGGTCAGACTTCCCAGAAATGAAGAAAAGTGCAGAAAATAAACAGAAGACAATAAATCTCTTAATAGTACAAAGGAAGGAAATAAAACAAATTGTGTTTTATCTGGCAAATATATTATGGCGCCTTTTTAGTTTGATTCTCATTTTTCCTTTCTGTAGTAAAAAGCTCAGTATCAATGAAAATTTAGATTAAGGTTCACAACACAATGCCCCAGCTCAGCTTAACCTGGGACCTAGAAACTAGCCATCTGTAGAAACTAGTGGGCCAATGGCTACTCTAAGGATATGTTTTCATGCATTCATAAATGAGAACTATGTGAGCTATTGATGTTATAAAGACATTCAAATTGGTCTTCCTCTTTGAGGGCCCTGGGGAGATTATCCTCAGACAGAGATAGGACAAAGAACACATGAGTTTCATATCTAATTTTATCCTACGCTCCCATTGAATTCCAGACTTTTCCCCAAAGGCAGTGCAGACAGTCTGTACCATCCCCTGAGTTCACAGCACAAATCTTGCAAACTAACCAATCTTGAGGTGGCTCAATATACCAAGCATATAGAAGAAACCATGATCTCTCTTAAGAGAACAATAAGAATAAAGAAATAAAGTAAAAGGCCTCACAAATCTCTTGATCTTTAGTGACCCTATGCACTCTATAAGTGAGCCTGCCCTCATTCTGAAATGGGCTGACTTTAAGTACCAATTCCTCCTACTGGATGTTGAAAGAACTAGACAAGTGATAGGACCCAGAATGGGTAGAAGGGCAGAAACACAGGGAGAAAAGCTTAGGAAACACAAATTTGGGTCCTAAAAAGAGAAACTGTAGAATAAGGATCATAGGTAGTATTCCGAGATGTGATTATTTTGAACCTCATTTCTCGCACTACCTCCTATCCAGTTTTTGAGCTCAGGGAAGAGTTTAGCAACAAAGTAACATTGTACATGGGAGCATATGTGAGAGTTGAAGTACAATCAGGACTACCCTGTGGGATTCGGGGACATAAGATTGCTCAGAATCTACAGAGAGACAAGAGATGTGTTCTTACCTGCTCCCCACCAAACCAATCTCAAAGGTGTTCAAGTCCTACAGCAATTCTCATAGACAACAGCTGTCGGGAGGCATGGGGCATTCTCAGGAAAGACAGATGTGAAAGCAATTGTGATGCCCTTTGGTGAAGAGCATGCAATGGACAGGTTATGACCGGTTCCTGAACCTATGTGAGATCTGGTGGAGGCCAGAGAAAATCACTGAAAGAGCCTTTGAGAGCCAGGAATAAATAATAAAGGTGTGTATTATTTTGTGATTCTATTTTTTGTTTATTTTTATTTTTATTTTTATTGATGTTTTGTGTATTTTATGCATCATTTTTCAATTCAGTCCAGGCATATTCCCCTTTCCCTTCCCCCCACCCCACCCCACCCAACCCCAGATCATGCATTCTGCCATAACTGTCCTGCATCTTTCTCTCAGTCTTTTTTTATGCTTAGGAATTCACATTTTCCTCCATTAATTTTATATTGCTCTAAAATATGAATATATACTCTCCACCCATATACAGTAATTACAGTCTGAAAATAATCGGTGGGTAGATTCTAGAGCCCGTTGAGAGAGTCACATTACAACATAGTTGCTTTCAGATAAACAGAAATATAACAATAATGTCATTCAGCTTGCCTTTCGTCTGGGGGATTTGGTGTTAGAATCTACAAATGAAAGTAACCATTCTCCGTTTGCTTTTCTGGGACTGTGTTACTTCACTCAGCATAATGGCTTTGAGCTCCATCCATTTACCTGCAAAGTTCATAACGCCATCTTTCTTTACTGCTGAATAGTACTCCATTGTGTAGATGTACCATATTTTTGTCATCCACTAGTCTGTTGAGGGGCATTTGGGTTGGTTCCAGCTCTTCACTATTGTGAAGAGAGCTGCAATAAACATGGATATGCATGTATCTTTGTGGTAGGATGAATCTTTGGGGTGTATACCCAGGAGTGGTATGACTGGGTCAGGTGGTAGGCTCATTCGGAGTCTTTTAAGGGTTCTTCACACTGCTTTCCATAGTGGTTGTACAAGTTTACATTCCCACCAGTAGTGGATGAGTGTTCCCCTTTCCCCACAACCCCTCCAGCATCTGTTGTCTTTTGTTTTCTTGATCTTAGCTAGCCGTATTGGAGTTAGATGATATCTGAGCATTTAATTTGCATTTCCTTAATTATTAATGATGTTGAACACTTTTTAAGATGTTTCTCAGCCATCTTTAATTCCTCACTGGTGAAGAATCTGTTCAGCTATGTTTTCGTACCTTGATCATTTCTCACAGTAATCCTAATAGGTTGGTATGGCAAGAATTATTAGTGTTCTCATTTTTCAGATGAAAAAACTGAGTCTCAGAATTTAAGCAAGCTGCCCAAGGTCATTCATCTGGTAAGCATCAAGATTAGAAACTCAAAAACAGAACTTCTGGCTCTAAACCACGTACTTTTTCCAGTTTTTGCAATGTATTGCCAGTTTGGAATTATGATAGTTCAGTTAATCAGTCTTTATAAAATAATTGTCAAAACTTAACATTAAGAAGCTAGAAAGCATTCACTTCAGGAGAAGTCACAAAAATAATTATATTAGGGCTGGAGAGATGGCTCATAAGTGAAGAGCACATGCTGCGCTTTCAAAAAACTAGAGTTTGATTATCACTGCCTGTATCAGATGATGCCTCACACCACCCACCACTCCAAATTCAGAGTATGTGCCACCCTGTTCTGGCCTTCATGGACACTGGCATGCACATTGGCATGCACACATGCATACAAACTTACATACATTCATCTGCATAAATAATAAATAAATAGTAATCTTTCTTTTAAAAATAAGAGTGCTGACTACATTCAAAATCAAGATGAATTCTGAAGGGACTGACATCTCAGGAAGACATGGTGGTCTGCTTTCTAAGAGACCAGGCAAACCTGCCAGGTTTGATGTCTATGGGAAGATAAAAGAAAATGTGAGAGACCTTCTGCTAAGCATAGTAAAAGGAAGGACTCTTGCTAAGACTGACAGAGGATCTCCATGATTCAGAATCAAAGTGTCCTGTGCTTTTGAATCACTTACTGCTTTTGATGCAATGCCTGTGTGGACCGTATACAATGATAGTGGATTCTTTTGCTGAAAGAATGGAGTAACAAACTGTGCTGGCAAACTGTTTCATTTTGACCACTGTGCACCCTACACCTATGGCTTGGACCCTTACAGATGACCATTTAGAGCAAGAGGTGACATACTTCTGCTACACATGGTGAAAGAATAAATGATTCATGTTTTATAAGCTTCCACCCGACTACTGACCTCTGATAGTGCATCAACGCAGCAGCTATAGACATGTGGACAAGTGGGTATGGTTACGTTCCAATAAAACCCTATTTACAAAATGCATGAGTTCTGACCCAAAAGCCTGTCTTCTAACTGTAACACTGAAACAAGATTGTCTATGTGAACCTTATGTATTCTCATCTAGATTCCTGAATCAAGTTGAACTGTGGGAAGGAATAGATGATTTCATAGTGGTCACTTGCTATGAACTTCAATGACAGTAAAGTGTTTTTTAATCCACTGTAAGAAATGTGTTTCTCTATTTGGTAATAAGCTATTATTAAAGGCATTACTTTTCTTTTTTTATTTATTTTTTATGTGTATGTGTGGGAAAGCTTAGTTAGGTGGGTTGGATTCTAAGCCACACCCATGGGGTGGGTTCTAAGCCAATGGTACCTCCCTGACCACACCTGTGGGGTGGGGTGTAGTGACAACTGAGTCATGATGGATATTTAAGCAGACATGTTGGAATAAAATCTCTCTCTGCATTAGAACCTCAACCTGCCTATACGTGGTATGCTTTCCTGCGCTGGCTTTCCACATGGGTAGTCCTAGGATTAAGTGGGCCCCACCACAAATCCCAGCGGCGACACCACATGTACGAATGTACTGTCTGCATGTAAGTTTGTGCACTCATGTCATGCAATGTCACTGAGGTCAGAAGAGGATGTCAGATTCCTCTGGAACTGGAGTTAAAGATGGTTCTCAGCCGCCATGTGGATGCTGGGAATCAAACTCGGGTCCTCTGCAAGAATAATCAGCGGTCTTAACCGCTAGGCCATCTCTCCAGCCCAGGGCATTACTTTTCAATATTCCCTATGAAGTGCTCTATTTAATACTTTTTTGATGTTTTGGATATAATAGATTTCCCAGCATAAAATGTGAATTTTTTTTCTTTGAAACTACTCATTATACAAACATCATAATCATAATGGTTTTATGTGGTTTTATGTTTGTTCACAGTAATATAACTTTTATGGTTATCTTTTCTCCTCTCTACTTCCTTTCTCATTTCTATTGCATTAATCTTTATAAAAAATTTTCTTTATGTTTTTATAAAAAATGAGAGTTCCAGAACTGCACACATAACACTAGCAGAAAATAAATATTACTGCCCCAAAAGTGATAAAGTCAACTAGAAGATGTAGACTCACCTTTCATTTATTTGACAAGTTGGTCCTTGCCAGATGGACTGAGGAGAAAAGAGATGATCTTGAAGATGAAAAAGATGGGGAGACTTTTCCTTTTAGATATGGAAATCTCTAAAAATTTTAAGTACCTTTTGTCTCTGAACTAGACAAATGATCAGCAGTAAGGAAATTGGCATCTGGAAACAGAGGCAGAAATGAATATAAATTTGGTTTCCAGTTCTATTTATTCAAAAGCAGAGATTGAGTTTAAAAAGGGAAAGAAAAAAAAAAGACTAACTTCTTACTTCATACGATACATGAAATTAATTCCAAATAGTTTATCATCTAAATGTAAAAACACAGAAGTAGAATGATTTCATTACACAAATATATCTTTATATTATTTGGACAGGGAAAACATTCTTGACCAAAATATCCTAAAGGCACAAATTAAAAAGATAAATGTTAATGTTTTCTCCATTAGTATTTCACACCTCCCAGAAAAAAAAAATACTGTGAACTAAATGAAGGCCAGTGAGATGCTCTCTCCAGTAAAGGCACTTGCGGCAAGCCTGGCAACCTGAGTTAGGTTTCTGAGGTTCTTATGATAGAAGGGGAGAACTGAACTCTGCAGGTTGTCCTCTGCCCTACACACACACACACACACACACACACACACACACACACTGTGGTATTCACTCATCCCTGTCTTCCCCCCTCACGATGTAAAAGAAACTCACAGACTAGGCAACGAAGAGAAGATACTTGCAAGCCACTACAAGATTAGGGGTTTGGTATCCAAAACACGTAAAGACATTCTACACACATAGAATAAAAAGAAACAAATTTACCTAATTAGGGAGAAAAAAGGATAAAATGTATGGAATTTACATAAAAAGGAAAGCATGAACATTAAGGATAAGAAATTATATTCAATTGCACTGTTAAAAAAAAAATACACTAAAACAAGAGGTATCATCTGAATTAACTCTAATTTTAAAGACTTGTACCAGCAAGTTTTTACAAGTCAGTGGGAAATAGTAATACATTTGGAGTTGGCATGTATATTATTGGACACTGGAGAGCAGTTTGTAAACCCCCAGTCTAGTAGAAAATATGCATATTATCAATGGCCAAAATTTTCTCTTTTTTCCATAAATTTATTTTTATTTTTTTATCAAATCTAGACCTGTGTCCCTCCCATTCCCCCACCTTCCCCAGAGCTCATGCATTCTGCCAAACATGCTTTTCATCTCTTTCTCAGTCTTTCTCAATATTCTCCATGAGGAAGTTGACTGTTTTGAGCAGAAATTCACTGTTTCAGTCAGTTCTTCAATGCAGTCCTTTCTGTTGTTGTTGTTGTTGTTGTTGTTGTTGTTGTTTCCAATATGCATCACTCCCAACTGCTTTGGACAAAAGCTCAGGGGGCCGTGCACAGGAAATACTTACAAATAGGTAATTGGCACTAGCATCCACAGATGAGGGATACCATTCGTCGTTTGTTTTTCTGGGACTGTGTTACTTCACTCAGCATGATGTCCTCTAGCTCCAGCCATTTTCCTGCAAAGCTCATGATGTCATCTTTCTTTATTGCTGCATAGAACTCCATTGTGTAGATGTACCACATTTTCTCTATCCACTCATCAGTTGAGGGGCATTTGGGTGGGTTCCAGCTCCTTGCTATTGTGAAGAGAGCTGAAATAAACATGGCCGTGCATATATCTCTGTGGTGGGGTGAGTCTTGAGGGTACATGCCCAGGAGTAGTATGGCTGGATGGGGTGGCAAGTTCATTCCAAGTCTTCCAAGGGTTCTGCACACTGCTTTCCATAGTGGCTGCATGAGTTTACATTCCCACCAGCAGTGGATGAGTGTTTCCCTTTCCCCACAACCTCTCCAGCACTTGGTATCATTTGTTTTCTTAATCCTAGCCAGTCTTATTGGAGTAAGATGATATCTTAAAGTGGTTTTGATTTGCATTTCCTTAATGATTAGTGATGTTGAACACTTCTTAAGATGTTTCTCAGCCATCTCTAATTCCTCACTTGTGAAGTCTCTGTTCAGTTCTTTGCTCCATCTATTGAGTGGGTCATTTGTTTACTTCTTTGTTTTTTGAGTAGTTTATATATTCTGGAAATCAATGCTTTGTCAGATGATTCTGCGGTGAAGGTTTCCTCCCACTCTGTGGGCTTTTTCTTCACTTCCTTGATTGTTTCTTTTGATGTACAGAAGCTTTTGAGTTTAATAAGGCCCCATTTGTCAATAGTCGACCTTAATTTTTGTGCAGCTGCTGTCTGATTTAGGAAGTCTTTTCCTACGCCTGTGTCTTGTAGTCTGCTGCCAACTTTTTCTTCTACTGCCTTCAGAGTTTGGGGTTTCAGGTTGAGGTCTTTGATCCATCTGGAGTTGACTTTTGTACAGGGCGAGAAGTAGGGGTTTAATTTCATTCTTCTACAATTGGTGATCCAGTTTTGCCAACATCACTTGCTGAAGATGGTGTCTTTTCTCCATTGTGGCTTCTTGGCCCCCTTGTCAAATATGAGATGAATGGCCAAAATTTTCATCCATCAATACTAATCATGGAGCAGTGATTCTCGAGGTCTGGTTCTAGTGTCAGCATCCGATTTGCCAGACATTCACATGTCCAGGCCCTCAAAATCATGGATTAGGAACAGTAGCGGAAGGACCTAGCAGAGTCTTCTCGTAGCATATCCAGTTGGTTCGTAATAGAAATGCCATGGCAGAAAAATCCCCATATGTCCCTATGTTTGAAGATCTGTACAAGAATGTTCATGGAAGCTTTCAAGGTAATGAGAACAAAAAGTGTCACCCCGCAGCTCATGGTGGCGGACACCAGGTGGTTGAGGTCGCCGTATGTGGGCGTGGTCAGTTTGAGCGTGCGGAAGCAGATGTCGTAGAGGGCCTCGTTGTCGATACAGTAGGTCTCGTCGGTGTTCTCCACCAGCTGGTGCACCGACAGCGTGGCGTTGTAGGGCTCCACCACGGTGTCCGACACCTTGGGCGACGGCACGACGCTGAAGGTGTTCATGATGCGGTCCGGGAACTCCTCGCAGATCTTGCTGATGAGCAGCGTGCCCATGCCGGAGCCCGTGCCGCTGTCCAGCGAGTGCGTCAGCTGGAAGCCCTGCAGGCAGTCACAGCTCTCCGCCTCCTTGCGCACCACGTCCAGGACGGCGTCCACCAGCTCCGTGCCCTCCGTTTAGTGGCCCTTGGCCCAGTTGTTGCCGGCTCCGGATTGGCCTGAGGCGGGGACAGGGAGGGGGGTTATAGGGAGATGGGGAGGGCTGCAGCTCGCCTGGCTTGCAATGATGCCCTGGGTTCAATTCCCCAGCACCACAGAAACCAGGCAGTGTGGCCCAGGACTGTCATCCCAGGAAGCTGGAAGCAGGAGGATCAGGACTTCAGGGTCATCCTTTGCTAAATAGTGAGAGGAAAGGCAGCCTGAGCTACAGGACATCCTGCTGCAATGAATAATAAATAACAATGAAAAGAAAGGAGTTAGCATTTTGTGTGTGTATGTGTGTGTGTGTCTTTTTGAGACAGGCGCTCTCTGTAGCCCCAGCTGTCCTGGAAGTCGCTGTGTACACCAGGCTGGCCTTGAACTCACAACCATCTGCCTCTGCCTCCCAAGTACTGGGACTGATTAAAGGCCTGTGCCACCCATCCAGCAAAAAAAAAAAACAAAAAACAAAAAACAAAACAAAAAAAAACAAAAAGTGTCACCCAATTGGCTATTTCATGGGAATAGATACATAAACTCTGTTTCTTTCATTCCATAGAATGTTTTACAGCCCCAAACATGAATAAACTAGCTTCTATCCATCCCTACAAATAACACTCAAATGCAAATGATAAAGAAAATCAAGTGACCAAAAAAACAGGCCCATATGATGGTATGCATGCAATTTTGAAAACCGAAAAATATATCACTCTTGCCTTTGAAAATATTAGTAAAGCACTAAAGAACATATACAATTGCCACACAATGCCTAGGGGACAGTTATTTCTGGAAAAGAAATAGAGGGAGTGAAGCAAAGGAGGAGAGTGTTAGCTAAAATCTAAGCTCATTCTATTTCCCATGAAAATCCTAAGAAAAGCATGTGAAATAATAGTGGATAAAAATGAATAAGGGGGTCTGTCCATAATTCTTATACCTTTTAATTTTTGGAAGATTTAACAAGTTTTTAATTTATTTTTGAGTTTTTGTGTAATTCATATAATAAACTCGATCAAATTTAAACCCCTTCCTTATCCACACTGGATTTCTTGCATTCTGTCACACATGTTAACTCCTGTTTGGTCAAGCATTTGTACTCAGATGTCCTTCAGTGTAAGTTCATCCATTGGAGTCCACTCAGCCCACCTAGAGATCTTAAAGAAAACCTACTCCCACTCACCTAGCAGTAATTATTGCCAATTGTTCCTAGGCTAGCGTTGAGGACTGTTGCCCATTTTCCTCTTTCTGTGCTGGTTTTTGTCTGAATGACTCAGCATGGGACTTGTGTATTCTGACACCATTGTTTCAAGTTCATATGAACAAGTTACCAATGGCCTGAAAGGCTTTGCTTTCTTATATTCATGCACTAACCCGAGCTCTTAAAATCATTCTGCCCCTTCTTCCTCAATGGTCTCTGAGTTGTGGGTGGGTGAGGTTTAGTAAAGGAGACCTATCCAGGGACACACACTCTGTGTCTCCTATTCTGTAAAACGTACCCCATTGTGGCCTTCTGTGTGCATTGCACTCTGTTGTAGGAGGAGGCTTCAAGGCTAAGAGTTGATGGGTGTATTAGTATTCTCTCTACCTCCTGTTCTAGTATGTTCCATGAGCCTTAGGTGTAGATGTTCTGCTGTAGATGTGTCACTTAGGGCTGGGCATCTAGAGCTGGATGTATATGTTCTGTGTGCAGCCAGTTATGGAACTGTGCAGTAGCCTCCATCTGTTGCAAAAAGAAGCGTCTTTGATGAGCGGTGTACAGTATGCTTGCATAGAAGGGATCATTTGCTTTTCTAAGTCTGTGTTACTTCACTTTGTATAGCAGCTTCTAGATCCATCCAATTACCATCAGATTTCCCAGTTTCATCTTTTCTTACCCCTGAAATATTTAACAATTTTTAACAATGCCTTGAAGATTATAATAGCCCAGGAAGAAAACAAACACAATTGGGGCACAGAAAAGTATTGGGACAGCTACTAATGGTCCCTGTGGTGGTTTGGATGAGTGTCCCCCATAGGCTCTAGGTATTCAGACATTTGCCTCCAGTTGGTGGCGCTGTTTTTGGAGGTCTTGGAAGGTGTGGCCGTGCTAGAGGAATTGCGTTGCTGGGGGCAGGCTTAGTGAGTTTAACAAGCCTGGTGGTATACAGTTGCTTCCTCTCTGCTTCCTGTGCTCTTTGCAAGATGTGACCCTCAGTTTGCTGCTCCAGATCCAGCCACCATGTGACCCTCGGTTTGCTGCTCCAGATCCAGCCACCACGCCTCCCGCCACAATGGACTAATTCCCTGGAACCGCCAATCGTAAGCTCAAATAAACTCTTCCTTTTATAAGTTCCTTGGTCTGGTGTTTTATCACAGCAACAGAAAACTGACTAATACAGTTATTGGTACCAGAGAGTGGGCTGTTGGCTGTGAAGAACCTGACCATGTGTATGTTTGGAGAAGTGTGGAAGACTTTGGAACTTTGGGCTGGAAAGGCTGTTGACTATTGTAAGCAGAGCTTAAAGGGCCATTCTAGTGGAGGCCTGGAAGAAAGCATGGCTGCAAAAGATGTGGTTCCAGGGGAAAATAAAGTCTTAGGCAGCAACCGGGATATTTTGATAAAGAGTCTGGCAGCAGTTTGCCCACAGCCCAGTTGCTTGCCTGATGCTAAGTTGAAAAGAGGTGGACTGATGTCTTTGGCGGAGGATATTTCAAGACAGCCTAATGTAGAAATGGTGGCGTGGCTTTTAATGGTGAATATTATACAGATCTACAGTGAAAAAGAGCAGATGGGGCAGAAAGAAATGCAAAATGTACAGTTTGGATCTGATAACTGCACTAGGAAGATTAAAGGTGGGGCCAAGGCATGTAAAGGAGAGGTTGGATCTGAAAACTGCACTAGGAAGATTAAAGGTGGGGCCAAGGCTTGTGAAGGAGAGTTTCCTTTTGATAAGGAGATTGAAGTGATTAAGGAAGGGCCTCGAGATTTACAAGTAAACAAAAGAATCAGTACCTTCAGGGCAAGACCACACCCAGCTAATCCTCCAGCAAGCCCAGGGCAAAGAAAAGTTACAAATGTGGTTGAAATGGGCCAGGGTCCGTCCCGAACTTGCAGCCAGATTCGGCAATTTCATTCACGTGGTGCTGGCTTTAGAGGCATGAAGTTCGCAAGAGTGAAGGGGTCATCAGTTCTTCCTCCACGGTTTCAGAGAGCCAAAGAGGCCAGGCAGAGTACAGCAGGGGTGTCCCTGAATAAAGAAGGCCCTGATAGGCCATTGCGTGAAGCTGTGAATGTGAAGCCTGGTGGGCATCGGAGACCCCAAGAAGACTTTCGAGATGCCAGACCTGTGAGATATTTGCCAAGGAGAGCTGCATACGGGGAGTGGTACCGGCCTAAGAAAGAGATGTATGTTGCAAGCAAAGCTGGAAGAGCTGAGCCATCTAAGCCCTTTGGAAGTCAAGTCCCAGAGGTTGCATGTGGAGCTACTGGACTTGGCGTTTGCCCTGCTGGTTTTCGGTCTTGTTTTGGTCCAGTATTTCCTCACTATGCCTCTATTCCTCCCTTTTGGAATGGGAATGTGTATTCGGTTCCACTGTATATTGGGAGTATGTAATTTGCCTTTTGATTTTACAGGAGCTTACAGTTAAGAGATTGGCCTGAGTCTCAGAAGAGACCTTGGACTGTGGACTTTTGAATGGCATTGAAACTGGTAAAGACTATGGGGACTTTTAAGGTTGGACTAAATGCATTTTGCATTTTATATGGTCAGGAGCCTATGGGGGCCAGGGAGTGGAATGTGGTGGTTTGGATGAGTGTCCCCCATAGGCTCTAGGTATTCAGACATTTGCCTCCAGTTGGTGGCGCTGTTTTTGGAGGTCTTGGAAGGTGTGGCCGTGCTAGAGGAATTGCGTTGCTGGGGGCAGGCTTAGTGAGTTTAACAAGCCTGGTGGTATACAGTTGCTTCCTCTCTGCTTCCTGTGCTCTTTGCAAGATGTGACCCTCAGTTTGCTGCTCCAGATCCAGCCACCATGTGACCCTCGGTTTGCTGCTCCAGATCTAGCCACCACGCCTCCCGCCACAATGGACTAATTCCCTGGAACCGCCAATCGTAAGCTCAAATAAACTCTTCCTTTTATAAGTTCCTTGGTCTGGTGTTTTATCACAGCAACAGAAAACTGACTAATACAGTCCCTCTTCACACATATTTCATGGACTAAATGCCAGAGGCCTCCACAATCCCTGTGCCCTAATCATCCCAAACCTGAATTCCACAGCTTGTAAAAATCTTCAGTAAAAGAATATGTATGTAAATACATAGTTTCTCTTTTTAATTTCTTTCTCCTTTTTTAGCTTTTGTGGAAAAAAAATCTGCACTGCAAGTAGATTTGAGCAAATAGTTCAAGATTCAAATTAGATGTGCTATTGAGCTGCTTACTTTAGAAATGTTAAAAGAAAATCTAAAGACAATGGACATAATGGAAAGTGATAATAATTAAAATAGAATATTTGGAAGTTTATATATATGGACTGTCAGATGAGGAAATAAATCAATTATATTGTCCTCCAGTACCACTCACTTCCTGTGAGAAACGGTGCCACATACTGCCATTCTAAGACGTTCTTGCTGAAATGGAGAGCCTCGTGTGGAGTCAGCTACACCAAACCTCCTAATCAATAACCTCCACTTGCAAGTTAAGAACTTACAATTTGCTTTTTCTTGAATCCGATTAATTAAAGTATCTATACCACAAAACTCATCATCACTAATTTTATATGTAAATTTCACTGGGTCTTTACTGAGGTGTATGGTCATCAAACCACCATCACCACAACTAAACCTCCAATTTTTCCATGACCTGAAATATTCCCTCATATAGCCTTGCAGTTTAAGTTTCCCTCCTGACCTTGTTTCCTAGTAACTATAAAACTGCTTTTGTCACTAGACATTTGCTTTTCCAAAAAAATTCCTGTAAATGCTAGTTTATAGCATACATTTCTTCTTCTTTTCCTTAGCATAATGCTTTTGAAATTCAATAATAGAGTTCTGTGTGGCACTTATTTTTTTTTATTTCTGCATATTGTTATCTAACTAGACTATAATATAAAATACATTAGCCTTAAATATGAATGGATCAGCTAACACTTAAAGAAAATCTCACTACAGCAACTAAAATGATAAAGTCTGTCAATTTCTCATGTTATAAATGAAACATTAAAAAATGATACTGAAGAAACAACTCGGGACAGGAAAAAAACTTTCCAAAAAATGGTTTTGGTCTTTTTGAGAGTCTCCTTGTAGCCCCAGCAGGCCTGGAACTCACTATGTAGAGTAGGCTGGCTTTGAACTCACAGAGATCTACCTGCCTCTGCCTCCTGAGTGCTGGGATTAAAGACATGCACCACCACTCCCAACTCAAAATATTTTAGTAAAGAATATCAGAGATATGAGAACTGCTTTTGCTTCTAACACAAGAAAGCACTCTGAGAAAGAAATAATTATTAAGAAATTACTCTTGAAACTTAAAATGTCAAATTTAATACAAAGACAAAAAAAATCAGAATAAATAAAATTTCCAAGAAATAAAACAAGAAAAATCCAGAAGAGAATAAAATAGAAATAATCAATTAAGGATTCCTAATTTTCTCAATGACTATGAATGCCAGAAGAATAAAAATGAAAAATAGCCAGGTGTGGTGGCACATGTCTTTAATCCTAGCACTTGGGAGGCAGAGGTAGGTGGATGGATCTCTGTGAGTTCAAGGCCAGCCTGGTCTACAGAGCGAGTTCCAGGACAGCCAGAGCTACAGGGAGACCCTCAAATAGGCCAAAAAAGGGAAGAAAATTATTATAGGAAAACTTCAAATAAATGATGTATAACAATAAGAAGTACAGAAAATATGCCTACCTTGGAAAAGACACACAGAATGTCTACAGGAATGAAGACTCATTATACTAACACAGCGCTAAGAATTCCAGAGAAGGGAACCTGAAAAGAAATCCATGAGAACTAGTGAAAAGCAGAGCTAATACAAAGGGCCAAGAAAAACAAATGACATCAGGATTCTCATCAGTAAGGCTATCTTCAAAATTCAGAGGACAAGGGAAGCTGCTGAGCAAGCCCTGTAAAGCCAATCAAGCCATTAGCCAAGATCCACTGGGATGAATGTCTACATACAAATAAGCAGAAAATTAACCTGGCATGTTTGTCGTTGGAGCTCCCATTCTGCAATGCGCTCCAACAATGAGACAAAAGAAGAAGCAGAGAATATTAAGCTCCAAAAAGAGAAAGCAAAGAATCTCTCCCAGAAAAGTCACAACTGGATTCTTAGGTTGAAGCCATAAAACATAGTCTCAAGTAAAGAAGGAGAGCGGAGGACCCTGTAGGGAAATATGATAGAACACTTAGGACAAGCATATAAAAATAACTAAAATCTGTGACTACCAATTTAAAACAGGGACCCAACTCGAAACTTCAGGAAAAACAAAACTCTGGAAAAAAAAAAAATAGGCAATCTTGGTACACTACTTGAGTTAGCAGAAAACAATTGTGCTGGATAGCTTTAGTGTCAACTTGACACACCTGGGTTGAGGGAGCCTCAATTGGGGAATTTGGTCCATTGGATTGGCCTGTGGCCACATCTGTGGTGTATTGTCTTGATTGTTGAGCAGTGACAGTATAAGAAGGCAGGCTGGGCATGAGCGAGAGTAAGCCAGTAGAAAGCAAGCCGGTGAACATGGCCTGTGCTTCAGCTCCTGCCTCCAGGTTCCTGCCCTGAGTTCCTGTCTTGGGCTCCCTAAGTAATGAACTGTGACCCAGGAGATGTAAGCTGAATAAACCCTTTCCTCCCCAAGTTGGTGTCAGAGTGTTTTGTCACAGCAATGGAAAGACAAACTAGAACAACAATATTTAAAAATCATGATGACAAAAATCACCCATTGTGATCTACCATAATTAAAATTTCATCTATCAGTAAATCAATAAACACTGTGCCAAGTTAGAACAAGCAAGGCACCAAGTTGGATGAGGGTTTCCGAGAAGGAATAGACAGGGTTAAAGGCATCTGCCTTTGCCAAGTGACTACTTTGTGAGGGAAACCCTCCCAGCTGCCCCTATATTGCTCTACAAGCCTTTTGACATTGCTTGGTTTTTAAATATAAATATACTACCTTGATAAAAATTCAAAAACTTTATTCTCACAGTTGCACTGGGAATCGGGCAAAAGGAGTAAGGCTTCAAAAGCAATCAGAGCATAGGCTTTTGTGTTTAATAATAATGTTTATAGTAACAAGTATTGATCGAGTGAGTGCTTCTGTTTACCAGGGCCTATTCTAAGTGCTTGCTGTTATATAAGGCCAAAGAAAATCTGCTCTTATTTTTTATATTCTTGCCTCCATCCCGGCCTTTTTACCCATCTCTGTATTTAGTAATTGCCAATGCAAAACTCACCATTTCTCAATCTCTTGTATGCAGAGCTTTCAGACAAACTTTCCTAAAACACTGGTTTGATTTGATTACACCCATGTACATAAAAACGTCTGTGGCCCCAGTGTATCTAGTGAGCAAAGTTCAATCTCCACTGACATTTCTGCTAGTCTTCCTCTTGAATTCTCTTCTCTGTATATTCCCAATGAATTTCCTCAAACTGGATGTTTTATAAAATACACAACATAGCTGTTGGCTACATTTCCCCCAACATGTTTAGTGCTTTATAAGCCCCATGAGGCCTTCCCTACAAAATGCTTCTACACCCCTAAGCTGGCTTCCCAAAGTCCTAGCCCAGTCTTCAAAGCGTAGGTTAAATGGCATATCTCCTCCCTACACTGTCACTCCCTGCTCATAGATGCAGAAGTGATTTCTCCTTTTTTATTTTTTTTTATTTCTCCTTCTTTCACACACTAAGAAAGGTGATGTTCTAATCCTCTGAACCCCACACTTCCTGGCAAACATCTCCTTCTATTTGGTGCCACTGAGTGCATTTGAGGCTTCCCCTACTCCTTGCTGAGCAGCTGTGTCTCTCACAGAAGTTCTTCCATCAGTGATCCAAATAGTAGCCTCTGTTCAATGCCCCAGTTATCCCTGAAATCTGTTGACTCCCCTTGCCCTCTTTCAACCCTAAGACATGACTCTTGCTACAGTCTTTTGCCTTAATTTTCCCATACACATATTTGAGTCTCTAAGAATAGTTGTCATTTAATTCTGAGAAAGAAAGCAACTCTAAAAATGCCACTGACTGAGAAGGAAAGCCAGCTAGCTGAGCCATCTGATGTGACTTCTATGGCCCACCAGGACCCTGGCCCATGCGACATTCATCTGTTTCTTGCTTTCTACTATAATGTACGTTTTCTTTTCCACAGATGACGGGCTTTCTGAGTAGGGAGAACTAGATGGATTCATTTTTATCTAGGTGGTAAGCAAATTAATAACACCGTGTCTATTTAATATTCTTCACTGAGATCCTGGATGGGAATTGCCCATAACCAGATCTATGAACTTTGTGTTCATAGATGTCAGTGTGATTAGGGCAATTGAGAGAACACAGTCCTGACAGCAGTGAACAAAGGGAATACTACAGATTCTGAAGAAGAGAAGCCCTTTGAACCAGAGATGTGCGAACCCAGAAGCACTTTGAGATTGGCATCATGTCTTGAACTAGTTTTCAAAGGAATCAGACTTGGCCAAACCCAAGGAGAATTTTGCCAAGCACTTTTTCCCTTAATTTTTAAACCCATGTGTATTTTAAGGGAAATTCAATCCATATGTTTCTGATTCATTTACACTTAACTCATCAAAATGTTGTTTTGTAAGAGTTATTTGATGTCCTAGTCTTTTGAGCTTTTGTGAAGAACTGTTTCTCCCAACCCCTTAGACACAGAAACCCTCTTTGGGCAAGTCTCACACACACACACACACACACACACACACACACACACACACGCACGCACGCACACACACAAACTGATCCATGAAATGTTCGAAGTCACTTCAAACCCCAAGGCCCTCAAGATCCCAATGATGTCTTCCCAGACCTGCTGCAACTTCCATCTCTGTAGAAATCTCAGAGACTTTGTCAAAAAGACACAATTGCATGATGATGGAGGTCTGAAAAGCTGTAAGACAAGGATCATTAAAAACTTCCAAACCTAGAGAAGTACATGCAAAGGTTGGAGGAAAGAAGAAAGGAAGCTATAAATAAAACACCAGAAACAAAGAGGATAAGTGGACAAATTTTCTTGTACAGAAGTTCAAAGATGAGGAAAAGAGGAAAATGTGTGCAAATATATGTCATGAAGCACATCTATCAGAGGTTTCAGGATCTTGTTTTAGGAAGTAATTATAACAATATGTTCCTAATTATTCTGCTGCACCTATGTACTTAAACAATAAGAGTTCTTGCTTATTTACTCCCAAGGTTTGCATGCTTTCCTTCTAGCACCAAGCTGACACTACCCATTCAGATGTCTATAGGTCTTCTTTGGTGAACTTATATATATGTAGTTAGAAACACTCTCCAGAGGGTCAGAGCAGTAGATGCTTATAAACAGAAATGACCAGAAACTGAGATGAGTTGTTCTTGCTTTATGTTCACATCTTCAGCTACTCGTAGAATTATTGATCATGAAACAAAGCTGAGTCAGAATCTTAGGTCTTCAGATCCTTCTTCATAAAATGAACTATGTAAGTGGCTGTAAAAATAATGTTGCCCAAGAAAACACAAAGGACTCTGCAAAGAGAGGAGGGAATGAATGATTACAATGAGACAGTTTAAATGTGAGCAAGCAACAACGTGAGCCTTCTCCAAATGCTTAAGAAAACTTAAATATTACTTTACAGGATTGATATTCTCAAAGAAAAGAATGCAAAATTCTGTCAACCTAACTATATATCTTTATAAGTGGAAATGAAAGTAAAAACATCTAAACCAAATGGTGTTGGAAGGTAAGTCGGGGCATGAGAGAAGGGGAATATTATCAAAACAAATTATATACATGTATAAAAATATTACAATGGTCTGAAAAGACGGCTCAGTAGTGAAGAGAGCTTAGTGCCTTTGTAGAAGCCCTGGGTTCTCTTCCCATCATGCACATGGCATCTCACAACTGCCCACAACTCCTGTTCCAGGGTATGGCACGGCCTCTTCTCCATGAGCTCTTGCACACATATGGTCCACAGAAACTCACAGAGGCATATATGCAATCACAATAATAATAAATAAATCTTTTGAAAAAGAAAATGTTACAATAAAAGTCATTAGTTTATAAAAATGTCAATGTATGCTAATTAAAAAGAGACATGGATGAGGCTGGGGAGGAAGAAAAAAAAGAAAGGTTGAAGTAGTGTTGCTAGGAGTGGAGGTACACAGGAGGACGGTAAGTTCAAGGCCAGCCTAGGCTACTAAGTAAAATGCTCAAAAGAAGAAAAAGAGAGAGAAAGAGGGAGAGAGGGATGAAGAGAGAAAGAAAGGAAAGAAAGGAAAGAGAGGGGGAAGGAAGGAAATAAGGAAGGAAGGAAGGAAGGAAGGAAGGAAGGAAGGAAATAAGGTTACTTTCTCATTAAGAGTAGCTTCAAGTAGGAAGAATAAAATAAGAAGTCTTTAAGCTTACAAAGCATATTCATGAAAATATGAAAGCGTTTCAGCCACTGTCCTGGTAGCATGGAAAATGAAGAAAACATTCCTATTTGAGGGCAAAAGTCAGTTGTTATTAGATGTTCATTACAAAACAGAATAATTATTCGATCCTATTATCTGCCCTGTCAAAAGAAATGGCATTATTTTTTTCTTTCATTTCTCAACTACAGTGTGAATTCCTCCAGGATGAGGTATTGATGGATTCCTTGCTTTGCATCTACAGAATCTAGCACATGCTTAGCGTTTCACTCGTCTTTGCTGAATTTTTGTGGGATAAAGAGCTAGTGAGCCTATTTGAGAGAACACTGCCATGTGACTAGTTCCATCTCTGCTGTATTTCCCCTTACATATGTAACCTTCATCTTGCAACTGGGAGCCCATCTGTCCTCCCTCGAAGCTCGCGAGGCTGAGTCTCCATGCCTCTTCAGCTGTCGTCATCCTGGAGGCACCAGACGTTGACTTCATCGGGTCCATTGATCTTTCTTTGCTTCCAGCCCCACTTTCAGAAGTGGACGGGCAACGTTAAGATCTAACTAACCTTTTCCAAACCTGCTACCCTCCCTCACCACTGAGCTGCCTCTCCCTGGGAATTTTGTTACTCTGTACCCTGGATTTCTTTTTTGCCCACTGACCCACAATGATCCAGGACCCACAGCGATTTGTCGTAATTGTCTCACAGTTTTCCACAACATCTCTTCTTCTTCTTCTTCATCGCAGATACTGTTGTCCACCATGCTATAAGCCCACCTGCCTCATGATAGCCCACGCTAGAAGCTACTCAGGAGGCAATGCCACCCAGCAGCAGATACAGAGTTGCTCTGAAAGGGACACTTGCCCCCTGACACAGAGAAATCACAGCCAGCACTATTGGGAAAAGGAGTGGGCAGTCTGCTATCGATCAAGCTAAATCAATGTTTTTCTTTCTCTGCTAATTAGTGGTTTCAGAAGGAGAGCATGGGTGTATCTTAATGTAAACAAAGCATTTAGAATCATGAAATCTTTGAATCAGCAAAGGCCTTACAGAAATGACATTCAACATGTCATTGTAAATGAACTCACTGAGAATCTCATGGATGGAAACCAGCAACCTTGTTCATACAAGATTATCATATAATTTCAGAGTCATGTACTGTATATTGAGTCTCGCTTTAGTGGTCAACTAAGGCAACTGATACTCTGTCAATGATGGAAAACAAAGCATTGAAATTTCCTTAAAAGAGTAAGGTCCTATGATTCTAAACATATTAATATTATGGGAAATGCATTTGTTAATATTTGTCATGTGCCAGGTTCTACATTAGGTACTTTGAACTGATTTATTTTTATTTTACAGTAAATCTATCAATTTGGTATTATTATAATCTCACAATAAGGTGGTAATACGGACAAGGAAACTGAGTCTTGGAAAAGCTAGGTGCTATGATGAGAGCTGCACAGTGTGTTAGAAGGTTGAGATCAAATTATAACTGCCTTTATGGAATGAGAGCCAAGGCTGTAAGTGCTAAGCCCCAGGTAAATATCGCCCCTCTAACAGTAATGGTGCCTCAACCCTGAAGGTCCAGGCTGACAAAGAAGCCACTGTTTCCCATGTGGTCAACTACTTCACATGAGAAAGAGTGGAGCTCTGAGGGTCTCTAAGCAATAACTGAATTTCTGTGGCCCAGAAGAAAGGTATGCCACTTCTACTAAAATCTCATTGGCCAGAATGAATCACGTGGGCAGAGAGAAAGGGAACGGGATTATAATCTTACACATTTTGCAAGCATCAAAAGTCTGTGACTCAAAATCCATGCCAGTCACCCAAAACTCCATGTATTATCAGTATAAGAAATAAAATACCACTTTGTTAGGACTTTCCATAACCATAATATAATCACAATACAGAGAATAACTCATGCCAAATGTCTGATCTTCTGTACCTTATTTTATATCATAACCTATTTGCAATATTGAAAATTTACTTAATTCTATGACCCATCTTTGAAACACAATCAATCACAGTTGTAAGGTTTAAGTGCGGAAGCAGTTTTAAAGGTCATCGAATCTGAATTCTATTTATTGTCTTGTGATCTTTGCCTTCTTTATGTAGAAAAAATATTTTTTTTAAAAAAGGATATCATTTGGTGTGATAACACAACTCATTACAGTGGTGCTGCTGATTTCCCAAATCATTCTGTTCTAGAAGCATAAAGTCAGAAATAGCTTCCTTTTAGCCGGGCGTGGTGGTGCACGCCTTTAATCCTAGTACTTGGGAGGCAGAGGCAGGAGGATCTCTGTGAGTTCAAGGCCAGCCTGGTCTACAGAGTGAGCTACAGGCCAGCTGGGACTAAAGGGAGACCCTGTCTCAAAAAAAAAAAAAAAGAAAGAAAGAAAGAAAGAAAGAAATAGCTTCCTTT
Organism: Rhizomys pruinosus; assembly: GCA_009823505.1. Taxonomy (NCBI): domain Eukaryota; kingdom Metazoa; phylum Chordata; class Mammalia; order Rodentia; family Spalacidae; genus Rhizomys; species Rhizomys pruinosus. The sequence continues at coordinate 3,606,317 of VZQC01002448.1, forward strand.
TGGTTTTTGTGTCCTCAAATGTCTATGGTCTTTTTTTTTTTTTTTTTCTTATGGTTTGCAAACTACAGGCATTTTTTACATCAAGCATCTCATTTGATCAGCCTTTCATATAAGAATTATTTTCATTACAGTTTTCCACATGAAGAAGTAGAAGACTAAAATGGTTGCAAACAGAAAGAGAAAAATCCAAACCTAAGAAATGCATGTATCCTAAGGCCATGGAGTTGAAAAGGGCTGGGCTGAGATTCACCCGCTCTTCTGATTATAATCTGCACTGCTTCCTTCCTGTCACAACCCCGAACCTTTGTGACAATTATCTTTAAGTGCTGATGAAATCAGTCACGGCTTGTCCCCTCTTTTGAGCAAGATTATCTGAAACAAAGAGTCTCTTGTCCCAAAATGATTGTGGCCCAGGCAGCTGTCCCAGCCAAAGGGTCACCATGTCTCAGGAGGGAAAGTACATGTCACCTTAAAGAATAAAAATTCACATCCGTCAGCATTTCCTTATTCAGAAAAGTTTTCATTACCAGGCAATAAATAAGTAAATAAGGCTCTGAATGGGAACCATGTAGAGACGGGAAAAACTAAGGTTCATGGACACCTTCTATTACCCTTAACCTTAACACTGCTTGTGTTAATGATGGCTGGCGCCTGTGCAGAACTCACTCTGAAAAAGTTCCAGGCTAACACTTTTACATGCATTATTACATTTTACCTCATAATGACCCCATAGTGCGGACATGGTCATTATTCTCTGTGCACACGATGAAACGAAGCATTGGAGACCGCCTGCCAACGTCATGCACAGCAGACACACAGCCAAACTGAGACTTGAACACAGACTGTCCTTTCTTGTCACTTAATGAGCATAGCAAGTCTGGTGTATAAGAATCATCATTCTTATTTCACACTTGTGGCAACAACAGTACAGAGAGGTTAAGGAACTCTTTCAAAGTTGGACTTCCTTGGCAACTGAGGGAGACCATGTCTCCAAAAAATAATTTTAAAGGGCTGGAGATGCAGTTCAGTGATAGAGCACTTGTCTGGTGTGTACAAAGCTCTGGGTTCTATCCCTGCTGCCAATACAAATCAAAAAAAGAAAAGCAAAAAAGGAAAAAGAGGGAGTAAGATGCAGATTCTTTCTGTATCAAAGACCATGTGTACCAGGCATGAAAGGAATGGCCTTTGACAAAGAATTCTGTCCCTTTTATCTCATGAACCACCTCAAAACAAGAGAATATCATACAGATTAATCCCTACAGGATGCTAGATCTCACTTTGTTATTTTGGTTCTTCATCTTCTGATCTATACACTGGAGACAGAAGGGCTTTCCAGGGGTTCCCTGAGGGCTTTGCAGCACCTTCCATGGGAGACTGTCAGAGGCTGACTGAGACGGATGCTCAGGGCTCCCTGAGACGGATGCTCAGGGCTCCCTGAGACGGATGCTCAGGGCTCCCTGAGACGGATGCTCAGGGCTCCCTGAGACGGATGCTCAGGGCTCCCTGAGACGGATGCTCAGGGCTCCCTGAGACGGATGCTCAGGGCTCCCTGATGTTCAGGTGCCATTCTTTGCTTTCAGGTTCGTTTTAGGCAAGGTGATTCCCGGGGACCCCCTCTCGGCACTTCTCTCTCTCATGGTCATCATAGTGATGGCATTTCCATCCATATTTCTGGGACTAAGTGTGTTGTCTTTCAAAGAACACTCTGCCCGAATTTTCTCTTCCTTTGTGCCTTTTCTGTTTCCCAACAAGCATGGTCAGTCACTACTAAACTTAACAACACTCATAATAATCACTGAGGAACTGCTGATGGGAGTGTTGAAATATTTATCTGATTTAAAAATGTCTCTCCTTGGTGGCGCACGCCTTTAATCCTAGTGCTTGGGAGGCAGAGGCAGGCGGATCTTTGTGAGTTCAAGGCCAGCCTGGTCTACAGAGTGAGTTCCAGGACAGCTGGGGCTACAGGGAGACCCTGTCTTGAAAAAACCCCTCCCCCAAAATAATAAAACTAAAAATAAAAATGTCTCTCCTACATATGAGCTTGGACTGGAAGATGCAACTGCAGAAAGATAGCAAGAAAAAGCAAGGGTCCCATATAGCCATGATAACAGAAATATAGCCCTGCCCTTTGGCTAATGGCACCGAGCATATAGGAATAATCAATCTGCTGCTCGGTTTATATCATTGATGAATCCCAGAAAGTAAAAGAAGAAATCAAGGGCTTATTCAGGAAAAAATTAAATTCACACCCTGTACAAGGTCGGGTACTACTTTCAGTAAGGAAGCACGGAACTTGCACACCACTGATATAAATCATATGGTCTCCCCGGCCATGATGTAGTAGTAGCAATGGATGATGGTGATGGCAGTTAGCATAGACTTAGGATCTAACTTCTCATCATCCTCTAATCTGGCCTTCCTGAAACACTGGCGCTGCAACAACAGCAGCCAAGTTGGCCCCTGGTGATGCCTCACTGACTCCTCCAGCCTCATGAAGGGGTTCTTTCTGTTCATCTCTGAGAAAGAAAGAAAAAAAAAAGATGAAGAGATGCCTTCTGCTGCCTTCCCTGGTCCCCCAGTCACTTCATTGCATTTGACAATTTTACCCCCCCAACCTATTAACTACAGGTTCAGATAAACAAAACTGATTACAAGTCAACTAAAGCTGGGCGTGGTGACACATCCGCGTGCAGGAGGCGGGAAGACTGTCATGTATTTGAAGCCAACCTAGCCTACACAGTGAGTTCCAGGCCATGGCAAGACGATATCTACAGAAACTCTCTTTTGTGAGAATGCTTAGCCACCTCCTTTGAACTGGAATATTCCTGTTGCCCAAATGAGTCAAGACTTCCCTAAATATCTCTGGTCTTTTCCACCTTGTGGTTAGCTGAATAGTTAATATCCCCCACTTGGAGGAGACAGGGATTCCTGCCCACTCCATGGTAGATTGCACTAAGCATCTACTACTGCTGTCTTTACCCAGAAGTCCTTTATTTTCTGAATTATAATCTGAACATCACTCATGTCCCCTGAAGCACTAATAGACTTGTTCTTTCTTTCTTTTTTCTTTCTTTGTTTCCTTCTTTTTTAGATAGGGTCTTCCTAGTCCTAGCCAGCCTAGAAGTCACTAGATGGACCAGGCTGGCTTCCCATGATCTGGGATTAAAGGAACATGATACCAAGCCCAGGGTAGTAGACATTTCTAAAGAAACACATGGCTGTCCCTTAAAGTTTCTAAGTCCTGGAGTCAGCAAAACCAAAGACATTTCTTTACCTGAAAACATCTCAGTTTTTAACTTTTTAATGGGAATTTAAAATCTTTACCAGTGATACAGACTACATATGACTTCCCTAAATTACTTGAAAGCAAACGTTTCTTTCATAAGCACTCGGGAAGCAGAGAGAGATGAATGCTGGTCCTCAGATCACATTCTCCTTTAAAATCAGTCTGGGACTCTAGCGAACATAATGGCGCCACCGATTAGTTAGGTTGGGTCTTTCCATCTCAATTAACCTGATCTAGGAATTCCCTCTCAGACATGTCCAGATGTTTGTCTCCTAGGATATTTTTGATCCAATCAACTGGCAATCAAAATTAACCCTTACAGCATGGAAACAGATTTCAGATTCAAAACTGAACAGTAACATGATCTGATGGAACTTATAAATGGAGTTACGCCCACTGGAGAGATGAACTTAGAGAGGAGTGACAGTAAAATTTGCAAGACCAAAGTGCTGCATGTAATGAGAGTCACATCTCACAGATCAAGAACATTCCCTAGATCCAGAGCTGTAGAGCTTTTCCTAGACCAATCCTCAACACTTGGCTATTTGGCTTAGGGGTGACTGAGTGGTAAGCAGAAGTATAAGACAGAGTGCAGATCAAAGAATGGCCCTAATGCACAGTAACTCAGGAGGTGGGGGGCTTGTGTCAGGTTAAGTTTTGTGGCTTTCAGCTATGCAAGGAGCTCACAAGTCCCTGATCCCACCCTCCCACTATCAGTGTGAAAGACTTGCATGTGCCTACCTTAGATACCACCCCCAATTCCTATGAACTTACCCACAGTGCCCACTATGAGCTCATTCCTATCAGGTATCAATTTTAGAATAAGGAAAACTCATATCAAGCACAGGAAAAAACCCAGTTGCAGAACAAATCAAGAATAACTCTACAAATAGCTCATAGTCAATCTTTAGCCAAGGATCTATGCCCTGAACTAAATTGACCACAGTACACCAGAGAACCATCCGAACCTATGAGTGTGATAGGACATTAACAGAGATTACTGAAGTGGAATTGGTGTGGGTTTTAAATGGGGTGTTGCTTATTCCACAGATGACTTCCTGAGACTTTTGTATTCTTCTCATTAACACAAAACTATTGTATATAGCTTTACTGAATGTGAAAAACTAAATGTAGCATCCCTTGAAAACTGCCTCTGATTCCAGAAAGAATGTCACAGAGAACCAGGTAGTTAGATGTAGTAAGAGGGTAAGTATTTTTAAAAAATTAAATTAAAGAACTTGTTTAACTTGCCAAAACCTATTGCCATTTGTTTTCTCCACAAGTGAAGTCCATAGTTGTTCAATCTACAAAAGAGAAATGAATATTCATAAAGTTTATTTTCCTGAAAGACTTGTGCAATGAAAGGAGTCAAATTGAATCATTTACAAATCAGGTGTGTGAAACCTTCCAAGGGTTCTGTCTGGTAGGAGTTTGTACTTCAGAGCTCCTGGGGAGACCCTAGCAAACAAAGACTGTGAGAAAACTGAAGAGACCATTTGCTGCTCTGTCAACAAAGCAGTTCCTGAGGCAAGGAATTCAGCTCTATGGTGCAGGTGGCTTTATTTCCCATGCTACTGGGCGCTTGCAAGGTCCAATTTAAACTGTTTATGACCTGGAAATTGCTACTGGGTCAAGCAATCCATCAGTTTGAAAGGAAAGAAAAAGGCTGTGTGTTTATGGCAGGCTCCATGCTTAAAGGAGTTCCTGGCATTGAGGTTGACTGTGAGTCAAGACGTGATTGAGATGTCTATAAAGAGAAACACATAGAGATAAATATGGTGAGAGAGATGTGCTACATGGCAGTGAGCCGGTAGGCAAGGCCACTCCACTGCATAGACCAACAAGGAATCAATGCCGCCCTAATCTGGGGCTTAGAATTTTTTTTCTGAGGCTTCAGCACAAAGATTCAGGGTCACAATCTTCAAGCCCCGAAGCAAGAAAGTAGCAGGAAAGGCTGTCCTAAGATAGGAGAGGGAAATGTCAGGAGAGGATACATTTGTTGATTTCCACTGATGTCCCATCCTGGTTCTGGGTCAGATCATGATTCATTCAATGTTGGCTTAAACAAAATAGTAAAGGCTCACATCTCTGGTACTTTCTTCTTTTTAAATCACTTGACATCCTGAGCTCTCATTGACCTCCTTTGTTGCAAGTTCCTGACTTGAAAATTTCTAGATAAATAATACCAGACTCTGCGAGTTCCTAAGAACCTTGATCATGAATCCAAAATTTTCAGCTTCTATTCTGAATAACAGGGCAACAATGGTGCATTGTATTATTGAGGATTTATAAGATAGGATAAATGAAGGACTTCACATGACACCTGGCAAAAACTACAGACTACTCAACAAATAAAGGTTTGCTACTATTAAGAATAATTAATTAAGAATAATTAAGAATCAAGATGATTCTTAATTAAAATGCAGAAGAAGGGGGTTGGAGAGATGGCTCAGCAGTTAAGAGCACTGGCTGCTCTTGCAGAGGATCTACATGGTAGGTTCCCAGTAGCCACAGAGTGGCTGACAGCTGTCTGTAACACCAGTTCTAGGGGATCCTCCACCTTTTCCTGGCCTCCAAAGGCATTTCACGATATGGGGGCGCTTACACATGTGCAAGCAATATGCTCATACACATAAAATGAAAATAATGTTAAATAGTTTTAAAAAATAAATAAAATGCTGAAGAGGGCTTAAGGAAAAGGAAGACTGCATGGCAGGCTTGACAGAGACCACTGTTAGATGAAGTACTGAACTGTCCTTTGGAAAATCCACTGGTGTATGGTCAATTTATTTTTTATGTAGTTTAATTTTTCTTTGTTTTGAGAATCTCATACTTGTATACAATGAAATATGTTAATATCTACCCCTATTCTCCCTCCAACTCAACCCATAATCTCTTCAACATGCCCCTTCCCAAATCATGTTTTTTTTTCCTTTTGTCTTTTTGAGACAGGGTTTCCCTGTAGCCCCAGCTGTCCTGGAACTCACTCTGTAGATCAGGCTGGCCTTGAATTTACAGAGATCTGCCTGCCTCTGCCTCCCAAGTGCTGGGATTAAAGGTGTGCACCACCACACTCAACAATTCATGTCTTTTTAAAAATAACTCACTAGACCCAGCCATGCCTAGGGAGATGTGCAGGAGGCCAGCACATGCTTGGGTGGGCCAGAAAAGTGCACAAGGAGCCAGCTCCAGCGGCCTGAGCCTCAGAAACTAGGCAGGATACCATACTCCTCCTCCTATGTGAGCAGTGTGGGTGGAGTCACACAGCCGTTCTCAGAGAGCCAGTATATGGGCCAAGGGAACAAACCTCCCCCCACCCCTAGTTGTGGTGCAGATGATCCAGTAAGCTGGTGGACTTTTGGTGCAGATGATCCAGTGGGTGCAGTGTTAGTGATACTAGGCTACACAGCCAACACAGAGGAACTGACCAACAAGAAGCACAGTGAGTGACCAACCAGTCCTCCATACTAACATTTGAGATTAGCACCAGAATCCAAAACAAAAACATAAACCCACATGCCAAAGTCACAATGAAAAAATACCAACATGGGAAAAACTCATAGTAAATCCACACCAAACTACCAGTCCTATATTGGATCCCTACAATGAGATCTCCATGGAAGGAAACCAAGACATAGACCTTAGGAGAACAATCAAACACATATTCAATATAGAAATTCCAAAATCTCTCCATTGGTAGAAGAAGATCATGGTACTCTTGAAAAGCAGACTTTTAGTCTATTGAACTCTTCAAATCAAGTTCTTGAGTACTTAACTTAGTAAATGCAAAATTAATTTAAAGTGCTTCTTTGGAATGTGTAAATCTCTTTATTTTAAATATTTTATCTATTAATATAGGTTGTATAGAAATGTCTTGATACATTCTTGTTGACTAAATTCTGAAAGTTTATTTATAATTATCTAATGTGCCACATTTGAATATTGGTATGCAAATACACATATTCAATGGAAGAATTTATTGTATAGAATTCAGGATTTTTAAAGAGAATAGGCAAAATACTATGTTTCTTTGGAACTAAATTTTAGTAGAAAACTCAAATCCTTGTCTGGTACTGCATTTTCAGTTCATATTTTTAAGCAGTATGTCCCTGTTTTAAATAAATTTAAACTGCTTAAAAAAAAAAAAAAGAAGAAGCACAGTGAGTGACCAACCAGTCCTCCATATTAACGTTTGAGATTAGCAGCAGAATCCAAAACAAAAACATAAACCTACATGCCAAAGTCACAATGAAAAAATTCCAACATGGGAAAAGCTCGCAGTAAATCCACACCAAACTACCAGTCCTATAGAGGATCCCTACAATGAGATCTCCCTGGAAGGAAACCAAGACATAGACCTTAGAAAAGCAATCAAACATATATTCAAAGAAATCAAAGAATATAACAAGCAAATCAGAGAACTAAGAGGAAAGAATGAAAAACTCAGGAAGGATCTAGAAGGAAAGAATGATAAACTCCAGAAAGAACTAGATGGATAGAGTGACAAACTCCAAAAAGAGAGAGAATGACAAACTCCAGAAAGAAGTGGAAACATTGAAAAGATCCCAGGCTGAAATGAAAAAAGAAACTGACCAGCAAAGCAAGGAGCTGCTACAAGTAGAGAATGACAAGCACCAAAAGGAAGTGGAAATACTAAAGAAAACACAGGAAGAAATGAAAAAGGAAATTGAACATTCATCAGGAACTTGAACAATCAACAGGAAAGGATGGGAGAAAGCTTCAGAAACAGAATGGATGAAGCAGAAAAAAGACTATCAGACCTGCAGGATATCATGGAACAACTAAGATGCTCAAGTAAAGATTATGAAAACTTTAAAAAAAACACACAAGAGTGGAGCAACCAGGAAATGTGGGATACTATGAAAAGACCAAAACTCCACATCAAAGGGATAGAGGAAGGAGAAGAATCCCAAGTCAACAGTACTGATCAGATCTTCAAGAGGATATTAGAAGAAAATCTCCCCAAACCAAAAAAAGACAAACCCATACAAATACAAGAAGCACACAGAACACCAAATACCCAAGACCAGAAAAGAAATTCCCCACACCATATCATAGTTAAACACTAGATGCTTAAAAGAAAGAAAAAATACTGAAAGCCACAAGAGAAAAACAACAAATTACATATAAGGGGAAAACCCATCAGAATTATAGCTGACTTTTCAGTACAAACTATGAAAGCCAGAAGAACATGGACCAAAGTATTCCCAGGGCTAAACGACTTTAGTTGCCAACCCATATTATTATACCCAGCAAAAATGTCAATTATAGTTGAAGGAGAAAGAAAAATATCTCATGACATATACAAGATGAAAGAAAACATGTCAAAAAAGCCAACACTTCAGAGCAATTCAAATACTCAATACTCAAAGCAATTCAAAGAACAGAGGAGAGGAGCAACTTCCCAAGCAACTAAATAGGGAAATTAATAAAAGCATAACAGCATAAATACAAACTTAGACCAAAAATGCAAACAGAAAATAAGGTGAAAGGAAGCAACACACATCTCTCAATAATAACTTTAAATATTAATGGTCTCAACTCCCCAATCAAAAGACATAGACTAGGAGAAAGGATTAAGAAACAGAATCCATCTATATGCTATCTACAAGAAACTCATCTTACCCTCAAGGACAGATACCAACTTAAAGTGAAAGGATGGAAAAAGTATTCCAAGCAAATGGTACCAAAAATTAAGCAGGAATTGCTATTCTAATATCAGACAAAGTAGACCTAAGACTAAAGTTAATCAGAAGAGACAAAGAGCCATTACATCCTTATCAAAGGAACATTTAACCAGGAAGACTTCACAATCCTAAATGTTTATGCACCAAACTCGGTTGCACCAAACTTTATAAACAAAATTCTGCATTACCTCAAGACACAGATTAATCCCAGCACACCAATAGTGGGGGACTTCAACACCCACTGAGCCCTTAGATAGATCAACTGGACAAAAAATAAACAGAGAAACATTGAAACTGAGCAATGCAATACAACAAATGGACTTTGCAGACATCTACAGTATATTCAACCCAACACCAGAGAATATACTTTCTACTCAGTGCATCACAGAAAATTCTCCAAAATCAACCACATACTGGGACACAAAAGAAACCTCAACAAATACAAAAGGATTGAAATAATTTCATGCATTCTATCAGACTACACTGTAATAAAGCTCAATATTAACACCAGAATAAGCCCAACTAGCTACAAGAACATGTGGAGACTAAACAACACAATCCTGAATAGTGAATGGGTTAGGAAGAAATAAAGAACAAAATAAAAGGATTCATGGAACTAAACGAAAAAAGACAAAACAACACAAAAAAACCTGTGGGACACTTTAAAAGAAGTCCTAAGAGGGAAATTTACAGCCCTAAGTGCCCACATTAAAAAAACCAGAAAGGGAACAAATAAATGATCTAACACCTCAGTTGAAAATGCTTGAGACACAACAAGAAATGAACCATGAACCCAAAGACAAGAAGAAATAACAAAAATCAAAGAAGAAATTTATTAAATAGAAAAGTAAACAATACAAAAATCAGTGAATCCAAAAGCTGGTTCTTTGAAAGGATAAACAAGATAGACAGAACTCTAGCCCAGTTAACCAAAAGAAAGAAAGAGCAACTCCAAATTAATAGTATTCATGATGAAAAGGGAAACATCACAACAGATAAAGAAAAGATCCAGACAATCATATGAGAATACTTCAAAAACCTATGCCTTACTAAAATTGAAAACTTAAGAAAAATGGACGAATGTCTGAAATCCCTGGAATCAAGAAAGTTAAACCAAGAAGAGATTTACAGTTTAAACAGACCCATAACATTTGAGGAAATTGAGGATGTAATAAAAAAAAAAAAACCTCCCAACTAAAAAAAGCCCAGGCCCAGCAGAATTCTATAGAACATTTAAAGAGGTCTCACAACCATTACTCCTCAAACTTTTCAGAAGGATACAAACAGAGAGAAATCTCCCAAATTCCTTCTATGAACCCAGCATCACACTAATACCCAAACCAGGCAAAGACACAATTAAAAGAGAAAGCTATAGACCCATCTTATTAATTAACATAGATGTAAAAGTTCTCAACAAAATACTTGCCAATTGCATAAAGACCCACATTAAAAAGATCATCCATCATGACCAAGTTGTTTCATACCAGAGATGTAGGGATCGTTCAACATATGTAAATTAATAAATATCATAAAATACATAAGTGGACTGAAAGACAAAAATCACATGATCTCCTCAATTGATGCAGAAAAAGCCTTTGACAAGATCCAGCATCCCTTCATGTTTAAAGTTCTAGAGGGAAATTGACTGAAGGGAACATCCTTCAATATAATCAAAGCCATATACAACAAACCCACGGCCAACATCATCCTAAATGCAGAAAAATTAGAAGCATTCCCCTTAAAGGCAGGAACCCAGCAAGGCTGCCCCATATTGCCACTCTTCTTCATTATATTGCTTGAAATGCTTACTAGGGCAATAAGGCAAGAAAGGGAAATTAAAAGAGTACTAATTGGAAAAGAGGAAGTCAAACTATCCCTGTTTGCAGATGCCATGATAGTTTACCTGAGGGATGCTAAAATCTCCCCAGAAAACTCCTAGAAACTATTAAGAGTTTCAGTAAACTGCAGGATACAAAATTAACCTAGAAAAATCAGTAGCATTTCTTTACACCAACGATAAGCAACTGGAGAAGGAATATAAGGAGACTTTTCCCACTCACAATAGCCTCAAAAAAAAAAAAAAAAACCAATAAAATACCTGGAAACAAACCTAACCAAATACACCAAAGATATATACAACAAAAAATTTAAACCCCTGAAGAAAGAGATTGGAGATGACAACAAAAGATGGAAAAACCTCCCATGTTCATGAATTGGAAAAATTAACATAGTAAAAATGTCCAGTCTATCCAAATTAATATACAGATTCAATGCAATCTCAATTAAAATCCCCATGAGTTTCTTCAGTGACTTGGAAAAAATATCCTTAAATTTATATGAAAAAACAAAAGACCCCCAATAGCTAAAGCAACCCTGAGCAAAAAGTACAATACAGAGGGGATCACTTTACCAGACTTCAAGCTATATTACAGGACTGTAGTCATAAAGACAGCCTGGTACTGACACAAAAATAGACCTGTTGACCAACGGAACAAAACTGAAGATCTAAACTTGAGCTCATACAATTTCAGCCACCTCATATTCTACAAAGGGGTCAAGAAAGCTCAATGGAGGAAAGATAGCATCTTCAGCAAATGGTGTTGGCAAAACTGGATCACCATTTGTAAAACAAAATTAAATCCCTACCTCTCACCCTGTACAAAAATCAAATCCAAGTGGATCAAAGACCCCCAAACTCTGAAGGTGATAGAAAAAAATGTTGGTAGCAACTTACAAGACACAGACATAGGCAAAGACTTTCTAAATCAAGCAGCAGCCATGCAGGAAATAAGCTCAACAGCTGACAAGTGGGACCTCACCAAAATTAAAAGCTTCTGTACAGATAAAGAAACAATGAAGCAAGTGAAGAGAAAACCCACAGAGTGGGATGAAACCTTCAGCAATGATACATCTGACAGAGCATTAACATCCAAAATATATAAACTACTCAAAAAACAAAGAAGAAAACAAATGACTCATTCAGAAGATAAAGAGTTGAACAGAGACTTAACCAGTGAAGAAGTAAAGATGGCTGAGAAACATCTTACAAAGTGTTCAACATTGTTAATAATTAAGGAAATGCAAATTAAAACCACTTTAAGCTATCATCTCACTTTGGTAAGAGTGGCTAACATCAAGAAAACAAAAGACACCAGATACTGGAGAGGTTGTGGGGAAAGGGGAACACTCATCCACTGCTGGTGGGAATGTAAACTCTTACAACCACTAGAAAAGAAATTTATCGGGGGTAAAAATGTAATTCATGGATTAACATATCATCCAAACATATGTGTCTAAGCCAAAGTAACCTACCATAACTATTAGTGCTGCTTAAATACCTATATATCTAATTGCTTGTGCTTCATTAGTAGGATAGAAAGGTTACTCCTGAACAAACTGTTAGCCCATGAAAGGAAACAGCCAGAATTGACCAGAATCCAAGTCAACAGCTCCAGAGAGAGAGGACAGTTTTACTTCTCATCCACCTGTGCCCCTTTTCTAAGCCTAGGGAACAATCTGCGGAAGAGGGGGCGTGGTAGAATGTAAAGGCTGCGATTGGGGTGAACGGTGAAACTACAGCGATGTAGTCTGGACACTCATTTGATCAACTTGATTGAACAAACAACCTGTCACCCCCCACTGAATGGTGGGACTGTGGGGGTTTGGGCACAACAGTCTGTAGATTGGTTTTGCACGAAGGATGCTTATACTCAAAGATTATCACTTATAGCTAAAAAATGAAAAAAAAAAAACCTGAAAGATGCAGAACAGTTATGGCAGAATACATGATCTGGGATGGGCAGGGGTGGGGGGGAAGGGAAAGGGAAATATGCCTGATCTGAATTGGAAAATGATGTACGAAATGCACAAACCATCAATAAAAATTAAATTAAAAAATAAATAAATAAATAAAATATGAAATACAAAAAAAAAAAAAAAAAGAAAAGAAAAGAAATGTGGAGAACCCTTAAAATACTTAAAATGAGCCTACCACCTGACCCAGCCATACCACTCCTGGGTATATGCCCACAAGACTCATCCTACTGCAAAGATCCATGCACAGCTACATTTATCGCGGCTCTCTTCACAACAGTGAAGTGCTAGAACCAACCCAAATGTCGCTCAACTGAAGATTGGATAAGAAAAATGTGGTACATCTACACAATAGAATTCTATTCAGTATTAAAGAAAGATGACATCCGGGCTGGAAACATGGCCTAGCGGTTAAGAGCACCGACTGCTCTTGCAGAGGACCGGGGTTCGATCCCCAGCACCCACATGGCAGCTGAAAACCGTCTTTAGCTCCAGTTCCAGGGGAATCCAACACCCACTTCTGACCTCCGCAGCATTGCACGACATGGGTGCACAGACCTACATGCAGACAGTACATTCATATACATGCGAAAAATAAAATAAAATTTTAAAAAATAAAAAAGAAAGATGACATCATGAAATTTTCAGGTAAATGGATGGAACTTGAAGCCATTATGCTAAGTGAAGTAACACTGTCCCAAGAAAACAAATGGGGAATGGTTTCTCTCATTCGTGGATGCTAGCACCAAATCCCCCAATTGAAAGACAAGCTGAGCAATGTTATTGTTATATTTCTTTCTATCTGAAAGCAACTGTGATATTAAATTTGTGACTCTCTTAATGGGCCCTAGAATTAACTTACGATTTATTTTCAGACACTGTAATTACCGTATACAGGCAGAAGGTATGTATCACATATCCTAGAGTAATAAAAAAATTAAAGAGAAAAAAATGTGAATTCCTAAACATATTTCAGAATTAACATACAGTTTATTTCCGAAGGACATAATTCTGGTACATACATGACCTTTATTTAGGCATATTTTGGAACAATACAAGTGGGAGAGAACAACAACAGCATAAGGACTGGGTCAAAGAACTGATTGATACAGTTATATTCTGCCCCAAACAATAAATTTCTGCAGAGAAAAACTTTTAAAAGACTGAGAGAAAGATGCAGGACATGTATGGCAGAATTCATGAACTGGGGTGGGATGGAGGGTAGAGAAAAGGGGGTATGTCTAAATTGAACTGAAAAATGATGAATGAAATACACAAAACATCAATAAAAATAAATAAATAACCCACTAAATCCAGTTAGTTCTGTGCAAATGCACATAGGAGTGGGGCCTCCCAAGGTGCTGTGGGATACCGACCAGTATTTACATCAACAAAGAATGATTACTCCTTCTACAGCAACTATCCCTTGCCAATAGTTCTTCCATATGGCGTGGGCCTGGAGATCATCTACCTTGTCTATGACAGGATTTGGCCTGGCTTGACCTCGTGCAGGTCTTGTGCTGGTGGCCACAGAGACTGTGAGCTCATGATTGTGATAACCATGTCATAACCAGAATACAGCATTTCACGGCACTCCTCCTCATCCTCCCACTCTAATCTCCTTTCCACCTTCTCTTCTGTAATGTTTCCTGAGATTGGGGCTGGTTAGTGAAGATGTTTTGTTTAGGACTGAGCACTCTTATTTTCGACACTTTTCTGGTCAAGTCTTAATACACAGATGAGTGTAACATAAGAACCAGCATTTATTGTGTGATTATTTGGGCAAGGTTCTATCCTAGGCATCATATAAAAGATAATACAATATATTCATCTCATGATTTCCATGTAACTGGTTCAGGAACCTCAAAGATATCGGACTCTGAAGGTTTTCATGTCTCATATAATATTGAATTATATTCGTGTATGACCTTTACGTATTCTCCTGCATACTTTAAATTGTTTTCTGGATTACTTATAACAGCAAATACTATATAAATTTTTGGCATGCTATATTGTTTAGGGAAAATGACAAGGAAAAAGCTTTGCACATATTCAGTATGTATGCAATTTTTCTCCAAATATTTTCAAGCTGAGGTTCATTAAGTAGGTGGATGAGAACCCAAAGATATGGAAGACAGACTGTCTGGCTTCTCAAAAAAATCATAAAAACAAAAGACAAATGAATGGAAGTAGGAAATATGTAGCTGATTTCTATATGTAAATAACTAAAGATGAATTTTGGGAAAGTTAAGTCTTAAGGTTTAATATAGGAGGTCCTTTCTTGATCCATCATTTCATTTTGAAGTATTTTCTTTAAGTTAATACACTCTACTGACTTCTCCCTGGTTTTGGATTGCATAGGAAAAGTTAAATCTCTTTAAATGTCTAGTATAGGGCTGGAGAGATAGGCTGGCGGTTAAGAGCGCCAACTACTCTTGCAGAGGACCTGGGTTCGATCCCCAGCACCCACATGGCAGCTGAGAACCATCTATAACTCCAATTCCAGGAGAACTCCAGTTCCAGGGGAATCCGACACCCTCTTCTGACCTCCGTGGCATTGCACAACACGGGTGCACAAACCTGCATGCAGACAGTACATTCATACACATAGAAAATAAATAAATTAATTAAAAAAAAGAAATAGATTTACTTTTAAAAAAAAGTCTAGTATATATGATCATTTCCTTTCTTTAATGACAAGTGATAAAATTTTGGGTGCAAATTATGTTGACTTGAGATGGAAATGGTTTGTTTATGTTTTGGAAAAGAAAACCAGGATGTTTAAGGCTAGGAGAATGAATGCTTTAGGAACACAGATTAAAAAGCAGTTTAATAAAGAATTAATCTTTAGAAGGTGAGTGTGCATGTGCATTTAAAACATATTGTTGTCCTGATGCCAGGCACTGGCCCAAAAGGCTGCAATAGAAACACTGTGACTCATGGGCCCTGTACCCCTTGCCTTAAATTTGGTCACAGACATAAAAAAAAAAAAAAAACAACTATTGTTGTCATGCATACGTCATCTCCAACAGTGGCCTGAGTCTCTTCCTCCACCCCCTTATGCTCCTGACATTGTCTGACTTGAAGGGCTTACTGCCATGCTGCTAAAGCATCTCTGTTCAAAAGCTATCACTGGCCAGGCCTCAGAAATTACCCGCCCCTCTTGATCTTTTACCTCAAAGCCCATACAACCCAGGTAGAAGTGTAACAACAAGATGACAGCAGGGAAGAGCCGGACAGCATACTGAAGCTTCAGCGTTAAACGTAGAACCTTTAATTTTTTTAGTATCGTGAAGAGAGCTTTAAAAGATGTAGATCTTAGCCTTTGACATGGGGCAAAAACCCCTTCAATTCACAGGATTTGGCAATTTTAATGTGATAGAGAAAAGAATTTTTTAAAAAAAGATCCACATGGAATCAGCTTATTCTGATTAGTTCCCAATGATAAGTTTATGGTAAATAAAACAATGTCTGAGGTGTTTCTATATTTTTATGTATTATGATTTCTTACATTACAACAACTCACCCATTATCATGCATGGAAGGCATTTTAAAGAATGACAATAATATTAAGATCACTCATTTTAATTTTTTCTTTTACTTTTTCATTGCGTTTTTGTGTACTTCGCACAGAACATCTCAATCTTAATCACCTTTATGCTCCCTCCCCCATTGGTTCCCTCCCACAGCCTCCCCTGGATTTCACATGCTCTGTCATTTGTATTCAAGGCCCATTGTGTCAAGTTAACAACCCCAGAAGTTCCACAGTGCAAGATCGTCCACTGAGGTCTAGTGAGCCCATCCAGAGTCCCTCACTTTAAAAAGATCAGCTCTTTCTCACCCAGCAGTAATCAGCTGCCAATATTTCTTTTGCTAAGATTGGGACCTGCTGCCCATTTCCAGAATTCTATGCCAGGTTTTGTCTGCTTGAGTTTGCACGGGTCCTGTGCATGCTGACACCACAGCTGTAGGTTCATATGAGCAGGGTCCTGGGAGCTTCTATAAGACTGCTGATTTTTCTACTAGTAATAGAATAAATATGTGCAGTCTTTTCACTGAAAATATCCATATTTACCATTGATATAATTTACTAATTCCTTTACACACCAGCTTGGTAAAATATTGAGAACTTAAAGTTAATTATTCTGATTTACTTGTATGAACACAAATATGAAAGAATGAAAGTTCTGTATGATAAAATACAATTCATTACCCAATGTCATCTAAGAAAGACCAATGTGCCGATGAATGGAAAATTCTGGAATTGCCTTATAAAGAATAAAAGAAGTTTTAATAAGAACAATTAATAAGTAATTGAATAGTGACTACTAAAATATTAGTCCCATCAAGAGAAAAGGAGCAAACATGTAAACATTTTTCTTCAAAACAAACCTCCAAGAAATAGAAATTTTAATCAATAGCAACAAACTTTCATTTTAGGTAATTTTTACTTAATTCTTTGATAATTTCATACATTATATTTTGATCATGTTCAGACTGCCTCCCCCACATCTACCCCCACTTTAGTATCCCCAATGTCATATCCTTTATTGTTTTCTAAAAGAATTATTGAGTCTAGTTTGTGTTCCCTAAATGCTCTTGAGTGTGGGTCCATCTCCTTGAGCCATTAAAGAAAACTGACTCTCTGATTCCCAGAAGCTATCAATTGCCTACAATTCTTCTGTTATGGCTGCAGCTTCTTTCTCACCTCCACTGTCCATGCTAGAACTTTGTCGAGCTTGACCATGACCAGGCCTTGAGCATGCTGTCACAATGACGGTGCCTTCCTGTGTACAACGGCCCTGTTCTGTCTGGACAACATAGTTTCCTTATATTCATCCACCACCTCTGGTACTGAAAACCTTTCCACCCCTGCCCTCCATTTCTACAATGACTTCTGAGCCTTGAGAGGAGATGGTCTGGTTGGATTTAAGGCCTGCTTCACAAGAACTAGCACTATTATCAAGACCAAAGACTTGTGTTTAGACAGGTCACAGGCCATAGGGGAAAACCTACTACCATTATTCTGCCAAATGGAGAGAGTATGAAAGTAACTTCTTTTATTTTATTTTATTTTTAATGGATTCTACAATATAATGACACAGTTGTTTGCAGATAACATTGAAGTTACTCAATATGTCATACAATTAGGTAATTGGTGCATTTTGCAAGTATCTATGTCCAAATTTTAAACAACCCAAGGTTCCCATAGTCCAGTTGGAGAAGCTTGTATGCACAGGCATGTTGATCAATCAGGAGTTGAGACTATATTCCTGTAGTCTCATGATTCACCCCTATCTCTCCACAGCCCTTACAGTCTACCACACCTCCTCTTCTGCAGTTTGTTCCCTGGGCTTTGGGAAAGGGGCACAAGTGGGTGAGAAGAAAACAGTCTAATTTCTTTGGAGTTGTCATTTTGGACTTTAGTCTGTTCAGGTTGTTTCCCATGATAGGTTGACAGCTTTTCCAGTGATACCTTTTTTAGTCATACTAACAAAGCACAAGCTATTGGATGTACAGGCATTTAAGCAGTACTAATTATTATGTCAAGCTAATCTGTGAGCATAGTCACAGATGCTTGGATGGTATGCTAATCCGCAAACTGTGGTTTCTCTATAAAGGGTGACAAGTTCTTATTGTGGCTTATAACATCTCCTAACCACTAGAGGACATAAGCTTGTGGCATCCACTGTGAGTTATTCCTCCAAGGAGAGAGCTAATAGCCAATTAGATTTGGGATATATATAGACACTTGGCTGCCACTGTTGCACAGTATCTCCAGGCTGTTGAGGTGTAGCTGATATTGACGGAGGAGTCTTGCTTGTCTCAGGGAGACCAATATTTTGCTGTATTGCTTTAGTGGCCTTTGGTAACGCTCTCTAGCATTTCAGAGGCCAGTTGTACGCTAGCAAGTGACGTCTCATAACATTTTTCATGCTCACACCAGGTCTTCGACAACAGGGACTTACTGCCTTTCTCCTTGCATATATCCCACTTATAGGCAAAAGGCCTTTATAATTTGGGGGGGGGGGTTTGAATCCCCTAGCCAACATCTCCTAGGCAGAATAATTCATTGCTGATGTCAGAGCTTTCCTGTAGTAATATATTTTGCTTAATTACACAACTTATAAACACTTTACTATTGAATTTGGCTCTAGATAGAGAAATATCCTTTCACAGTTCCTATGCCTATCAATCAATTAATACGTTATGCCTGTTTTATAGGAAATTACCACTGTAACAATTGGCTCTAGTTTACAGTTAGGGAGTGGTTTCATTACCATCATGTTTTTCTTTTTCCTATAAAGGGGAGAGGTAGGAAGGTTTCTCAGTATCTGGAAGGTAAACTTCATTAGGGCCCATTATAAACAGTTAACCCCAATATTATTCAGAGAGATGCTCAGTGTCTGTGACTCAGGCAGTCTGAGGTTCCTCTTTCTTTAATGTTCAGATGGGTCAACCTCTCTGCTGGCATTTCCCAGTCCATCCTGCATAGCCATAAGTTGTATGTTTTCAGGCATTTAGATTGGTGATTTTTACCTGTGGGAACATAAAATTCTCCTCCCATTGTTAGTTTCAAGATCAGAAAAATTGAAAATTTATCAATAGGATTGGAACACAGAGTTTTCCATTTGTATCCCAGAAAGGATAGTACCCCACCTCCCACCTCCCTCTTTTTTTTTTTTTTTTTTTTATGATTTGAGCTATAGATGCCTAAGTTGTATTACACATACCCATAAACAGGAGCCAAGGCATAAGCTTTCATTAAATTTACCCAAACTGGTTCTCATTGACTGTATGCTACTTATTTGGGAAGGAAATTTAAGCTTAGTTCCTTTAAATTGTCCTACAAGTAAAAGAAAGTGTTATAATGTGATGTTGTGTAATTCAGAAAAAATATATAGGCCATTTGTATACCTTAACCCAATACAAATTATAAATAAAACAATTAACATTTTATATTCCCAATTAGTTCAATTGTATTACCATTTCCACCAAAACCTACACCTAAATTTAACTAATCTAAACAATTCACTAAGCCTTAAAATATCCTATACTTGGTGGATAAAGCTTGGGCAGAGTTGAGTACCTGCTAAATAAATTTTACCCAATAAACACTTTGCTCTTTAATGCTATATGACTGGACTAAGACTTCTACTTATTTGGGAAGTAAAAATTTAAGCTTAATTCCTTTAAATTGTCCTACAAGTAAAAGAAAGTGTTACACTGTGATGTTGTGTATTTCAGAAAAATATAGAGACCAACCCAATACAAACTATAAATAAAACAACTAGCATTTTATATTCCCAGTTAGTTCAAATGTCAGTATCTAGCTCCTTTTTTTTTTTTTTTCCAGCACAAGATTCCTTCATATAAAACCAATTTGCAAGCAGTTGTGTCCCAGCCCACAGAGCCCAAGGCTCCCACCATCCAGCTGGAGGGGCTTGAATGTTCAATCAAGTTGATCAAATAAGTGTCCAGACTATATTGTCATAGTTTTACCGTTCACCCCAATCGCAGCTCCTACAATATACCACTCCCCCTCTTCCACAGATTGTTCCTTAGGCTTAGAGATGGGGCACAGGTGGACAAGAAGCACAACAGTCTACTTTGTCTGGAGATGTCGTCTTGGACTCTAATCAGTTCTGGCTGTTTCCTTTCATGGGCTGCCCGATTGCCCAGGGACAGGCTTCCAATCCTACTAATGAAGCACAAGCGGTTAGATATATATGTATTTAAACATTGCTAGTTATTATGGTAGGTTACTTTGGTATAGACACAGATGTCTGGATGGTGTCTTAATCCCTGGATTACTTTTTTTTTCCCCTGAGAGAGATGACAAGGCCTTACTGTGGCATATATATCTCCTAATCGCTAGAAGGTATAAGCTTGTGGCAACATCCATGAGTTATTTGTCCAAGGAGAGAGCTAATAATCAAATAAAGTTGGGATATACAGACATATGGCTGCCACTGCTGCACAGTATCACCAAGCAATTGGGGTGTAGCTGATGTTGGTGGCGGAGTTTTGCTTGACTCAAGGAGACTAACCTTTGCTTTATTAGTTCAGTGGCCTTTGGTAACACTCTCTGGTATTCCAGAGACCAACTGTATACTTGTAAGTGCGATCTCGATACAATCCTCCCATGGTTACATTAGGTCATTGACAGCAGGGCAGACCTTACCACCTCTTTTCTTGCAGATATCCCAGTTTACAGGCAATAAGCCTTAACCTTTTTTTGGGGGGGGGGCTTGGGTCCCCTGGCTAGCATCTCCTTGGCAGAATAATCCAATGCTGCTTTCAGTGCTCTCTTGTATTAATTATATGAACTACTTAAAGTAGTGTTTAAGTGTATTGTCTATTCAGAAACAAACACAATACTTTAGTATTGTGTTTGTTTCTGGATAGACAATAATCCTTTTTACAGTTCCTATGTATATTAGTCAATTGAAGAAAGCCGTTTTTCCAGTTTTATAAGAGATTACTTCTATACCAGTCAGCTCTAATTTACCATTAATGGATGACTTCATTACCACCCTGTTTTTCTTTGTTCTGTGAAAAAGAGGTAAGGAGGTCTCTCATATTGAAACTGTGCTGCACCTAGAAGGTAAAGTTCGTTAGGACTCACTGTAAACAGATGTTACACCTATGGTCCTCAGAGATGTTTGATGCCTGTAGCAGTCTGAGGCTTTTATTCCTTTTAGTGTTAAGATTGGTGAACTTCTCTGCTGGTATTTCATGGTACAACCTATACGACGGAAGGCTGTATCCATTCTTTCTCTGCCTTTGAGTTGGTGTCGTTTTGACCTGTGGGAACATACAAATCTTTTCCCATGGTTAGTCTTAAGATTAAATTGAAAGTTTTGGACAAAAAGGTTTAATATATAACTGTATCTCCCCTTTTTTTAAATTTTATTTTTTGACCCATGAGTCTCAGGAAGGCATTTGTAGTACACTTACCTATAGGCAGGGATCAAAGAGTAAATTTCATCAAATTTGTCCATTTTTTTTTTTTTGGGGGAGTGCATGATGTTAATTTGGGAAGCAAACTTAAATCCTTTAGTTAAGTTATCCTACAGGTAAAAGAGGATGTTACAAGCTGATACTGCATAACACAAAAATTATAGAGAACATTTGTATATGTTAATCCCAAAGCTATTGTTATATAAATTTTGAGTAAAATACCATATAATTTTAAATTAAATATACATTAATAGAATATAGACCCATGTCCCTCTCCCGCCGCTCCCACCCCTCCCACCCCTCCCGGTTCACCATTTCAGTCGGTTTTCTGATGCAGTCTTTCAGTTGTTGTTCTTTTAATATGCATCCCTCATCACAAGAAATATTAATAACTGGGTTATTGATGCTAGCATCCACATATGAGGGATACCATTCGACGTTTGTTTTTCTGTGATTGCGTTACTTCACTTAATATAATATCCTCCAGCTCCATCCATTTACCTGCAAAGTTCATGATATCATCCTTCTTTATTGCTGCATAGAACTCCATTGTGTACATGTACCACATTTTTTCTATCCACTCAGCAGTTGAGGGGCATTTGGGTTGGTTCCAGCTTTTTGCTATTGTGAACAGAGCTGCAATAAATATAGCTGTGCATGTATTTCTGCAGTAAGATGAGTCTTGTGGGTATATACCTAGGAGTGGTATGACTGGATCAAATGGCAAGCTCATTTTGAGTCTTCCAAGGGTTCTCCACACTGCTTTCCATAGTGGCTGTACCAGTTTACATTCCCACCAGCAATGGATGAGTGTTCCCCTTTCCCCGCAACCTCTCCAGCACTTGGTATCATTTGTTCTCTTGATCCTGGCCAGTCTTATCGGAGTGAGGTGATATCTTAGAGTGGTCTTAATTTGCATTTCCCTAACTATTAGTGACGTTGAACAGTTTTTAAGATGCTTCTCAGCCATCTCTAGCTCCTCCTCTGTGAAGTCTCTATTCAGCTCTTTGCTCCATCTTTTGAGTGATTCATTTGTTTTCTTTTTTCTTTGTTTTTTCAGTAGTTTGTATATTCTGGAAATTAATGCTTTGTCAGATGTATCTGCAGTAAAGGTTTCTTCCCACTCAGTGGGTTTTCTCTTTACTTCCTTTATTGTTTCTTTTGATGTACAGAAGCTTTTGAGTTTAATGAGGTCCCATTTGTCAATTATCGATCTTATTTCTTGTGCAGCTGCTGTCTGATTTAGGAAGTCTTTTCCTACACCTATGTCTTGTAGTCTGCTGCCAAGTTTTTCTTCTATTACCTCCAGAGTTTTGGGTTTCACGTTGAGGTCTTTAATCCATCTGGAATTGACTTTTGTGCAAGGCGAGAGGTAGGGGTTTAGCTTCATTCTTCTGCAAGTGGTGATCCAGTTTTGCCAGCACCACTTGTTGAAGATGCTGTCTTTCCTCCATTGTGTCTTCTTGGCCCCTTTATCAAATATGAGGTGGCTGAAGTTGTATGTGCTCAGGTTTGGGTCTTCAGTTTTATTCCATTGGTCAACTGATCTGTTTTTGTGCCAGTACCAAGCTGTTTTTATAACTATAGCCCTGTAGTATAGTTTTAAATCTGGTATAGAGATCCCCCCTGTATTGCTCTTTTCGCTCAGGGTTGCTCTGGCTATTCGGGGTCTCTTGTTTTTCCAAATGAAATTGAGGATTTTTTTTTCCAAACCTGTGAAGAAGCTCTTGGGGATTTTGATTGGGATTGCATTAAATCTGTATATGAGTTTAGGTAAAATGGACATTTTTACTATATTTATTTTCCCAATCCATGAGCATGGGAGGTTTGTCCATCTTCTGATGTCTTGTTCAATTTCCTTCTTCAGAGGTTTAAAGTTTTTGTTGTAGAGATCCTTGGTGTGTTTGGTTAGGTTTGTTCCTAGGTATTTTATTGTTTTTGAGGCTATTTTAAGTGGGAAGGTCTCCTTGTAGTCCTTCTTCAGTTGCTTATTGTTGGTGTAAAGAAAGGCTACTGATTTTTCTAGATTTATTTTGTATCCTGCCACTTTACTGAAGTTCTTAATCATTTCTAGGAGTTTACTGGTGGAGTTCTTAGCATCCCTTAAGTATACAATCATATCATCAGCAAAAAGGGATAGTTTAACTTCCTCTTTTCCTATTAGAACTCCTTTAATTTCCTTTTCTTGCCTTATTGCCCTAGCAAGGGTTTCAAGCACTATATTGAAGAGGAGTGGTGACAAAGGGCAGCCTTGCCTAGTTCCTACCCTTAAAGGGAATGCCGCTGTCGTTTCCCCATTTAGGATGATATTGGCTGTGGGTTTCCTGTATATGGCTTTGATTACATTAAGGAATGATCCCTCCAATCCAATTCTTTCCAGGACTTTAAACATGTAGGGATGTTGAATTTTGTCAAAGGCTTTCTCCGCATCAATTGAGATGATGGTGTGGTTTTTGTCTTTCAGTCCATTTATATGCTTGATGATGTTTATTGATTTTCGTATGTTGAACCATCCCTGCATCTCTGGTATAAATCCAACTTGGTCATGATGGATGATCTTCTTGATGTGTGTCTGTATGCGATTTGCCAGTATCCTGTTTAGAATTTTGGCATCTGTGTTCATTAGGGAGATGGGTCTATAGTTCTCCTTTTTGGTTGCATCTTTGCCTGGTTTTGGTATTAGTGTGATGCTGGCTTCATAGAAGGAATCTGGGAGAACTCCCTCCAATTGTATCCTTCTAAACAGCTTGAGTAGTAATGGTTGTAGGTCTTTTTGAAATATTTTATAGAATTCTGCTGTGAAACCATCTGGGCCTGGGCATTTTTTGTTTGGGAGGCTGCTTATTACATCATCAATTTCCTCATATATTATTGGACTGTTTAAGCTGTCGATCTCTTCTTGGTTCAGCTTTGGTGGTTCCCAGGTTTTCAGATATTCATCCATTTCTTCTAGGTTTTCAAATTTAGTAGAGTATAGGTTTTTGAAGTAATCTCTTATGGTTGTCTGGATCTTTTCATTGTCTGTTGTGATATTTCCCCTTTCATCACAGATTCTATTGATTTGGAGTTGTTCTTTTTTTCTTTTAGTTAACTGGGCTAGAGGTCTGTCTATCTTATTTATTCTCTCAAAGAACCAACTTTTTGATTGATTGATTTTTTGTATGGTTTTCTTTGTTTCTATTTCATTGATTTCTGCTCTGATTTTTGTTATTTCTTCTTGTCTGCTGCGTTTAGGGTTCATTTGTTGTTCTCTCTCAAGTACTTTAAGCCTCTGTGTTAGATCATTCACTTGTGCTCTTTCTGTTTTTTTAATGTAGGCACTTAGAGCTATAAACTTCCCTCTTAGGACTGCCTTTAAAGTGTCCCATAGGTTTTGCTGTGTTGTATTATCATTGTCATTCAGTTCCAGGAATGTTTTTATTTCTTTCTTTATTTCATCCCTGACCCATTCATTATTCAGTAGAGTGTTGTTTAGTCTCCATGTGTTCTTGTACGGTGTAGGGCTTATCCTGGTATTGATATTGAGCTTTATTGCACTGTGGTCTGATAGAATGCATGAAATTATTTCAATCTTTTTGTATTTTTTGAGTTTTTCCCTGTGTCCCAGTATATGGTCTATTTTGGAGAATGTTCCATGGGGTGCTGAGTAGAAAGTGTATTCTCTGGTGTTTGGGTGAAATATTCGATAGATGTCTGTGAGATCCAGTTGGTGTATTGTATCATTCAGTTCAGATGTCTCTTTGTTTATCTTTTGTCCTGTTGATCTGTCTAAAGGACTTAGTGGGGTATTAAAGTCCCCTACTATTACTGTGCTGGGGTTAATTTGAGCCTTGAAGTCCTGAAGAGTTGTCTTTACAAAGTTTGGTGCGCTGGCGTTTGGTGCATATATATTCATGATTGTGAGGTCTTCATCGTTAATTGTTCCTTTAATAAGGATGTAGTGGCCCTCTTTGTCTCTTTTGATTTCTTTTGCTTTGAAGTCTATTTTATCTGATACTAGAATAGCAACTCCTGCTTTCTTTTTGGTACCATTTGCTTGGAATATTTTCTTCCATCCCTTCACTTTAAGTTGGTGCCTGTCCTTGAAATTGAGATGGGTTTCTTGTAGACAGCATATAGATGGATTTTGTTTCCTAATCCATTCTCCCAGTCTATGCCTTTTGATTGGGGAGTTCAGCCCATTAATATTTAAGGTTATAATTGAAAGATGGATGTTGCTTCCTTTCACCTTATTATCCATTTGGACTTTTAGTCTCTGTTTCAGCTCCTATGATTATGTTTTTATTAGTTTCTTTCCCTAGGTGCTTGAGGATAGTTGCTCTTCTCTTCTGCCCTTTGAATTGCTTCAAGTATTTTCTGGAGAGTTGGTTTTCCGGAAATGTATTCTATCATCTTGCTTATGTCATGGAAGATTTTTCTCTCTCCTTCAAGTGTAATCGACATTTTTGCTGGGTAAAGTATTCTGGGTTGGCATCCATAGTCCTTTAACACTGGAAATGCTTTGCTCCATGTTCTTCTTGCTTTCATGGTTTGCGGCGAGAAGTCATTTGTGATTCTGATGGGTTTCCCTTTGTATGTGACTTGTTTTTCTCGCGTGGCCTTCAGAATTTTATCTTTGTTTTGGGCATCTAGCACTTTGACTATGATATGGCGTGGGGAGTTTCTTTTCTGATCTTGTCTATTTGGAGTTCTATGTGCTTCTTGTATTTGAATGGGTTTGTCTATTTTTAGTTTGGGGAAGTTTTCATCTATTATTGTGTTGAAGATATGCTCAATACTATTCTCTTGAGATTCTTCCCCTTCCTCTATTCCTATGATGCGGAGGTTTGATCTTTTCATAGTGTCCCATATTTCCTGGTTGTTCCACTTTTGTGTATTTTTAAATTTTTCATAATCTTTATTTGAGTTTTTTAGTTGCTCTGTGTTATCTTCCAGATCTGATATTCTTTGCTCAGCTTCCTCCATTCTATTTCTAAGGCTTTTTCCTTTCCTTTCTTCTTGATTGGACGAGTGTTCTATTTCCTTTTTCATTTCATCCTGTGATTTCTTTAATATATCAATTTCTTTTTTGAGTTTCTCAATCTCTTCTTCGTGCTCCTTACTTCGTTGGTTGGCTTCCTTTTTCAGTGTTTCTACTTCCTTAAGGTGTTTGTTTTTTTCTCTCTCTAGTTCTTTCTGGAGTTTGTCAATCCCTTCCTTTAGTTCTCTGAATTCTTCTTTATGCTCTTTAATTTCTCTGCATAGCTCTGCAATTATTCCTCTAAGGTCTGTTTCTGGGGTCACCTCCAAGGGGATCCCACTATATCTATCTCCTACAGGGTTGGTAGAGCTTGGTGTGGAATTATCCTGCACCTTTCCCATGTTGTCCCTTCGTCGTGTCCCTGGCATGTGGATTTCCGTTTTGTGATTCAAATCACAAATGCCTTTTCAGTGTGTTGAGGGCTGAAAGCTTCTTTTGTTTTGCTTACCTCCTTCTTACGCTTTTTTTTTCTTCCTCTCCCCCTCCTTGTTTATGGAGTGTTGACTTGTCTAGGTTTTCAGGCTTTCACTTTTGTTTATAGATTGGATATTGGAAGTCTGTCACTCTTCCTTTCCTGTTCTGAGAGTTCTCCTAATCCAGACCACTGGATACTCTCTCTTCCTCAATTCCAATTCTTGGTTGGGGGGGGATATGCCTGGCTTAACCCACGCCCCGGCACCTGAGTCAGGCATCAGAGCCAGACCCAAGAAGCTCAGGACCCCTTCCGGCTGTGAGGGGGGAAGGGTAACCTGCCGGGCTTAGGGCACGAACCTACCCCCCTCCAGCCACCAAGCCCTCTGCCACAGACCAGAAATCAATTGACCAGCACCACAAAAGTCACTTTGTCCTAAGCTTTTACCTGCCTAGAGCCACGTCGGGCGGCTCCAAGTGTTCCTATCAGGTCCGGAACTGGAGTCCAAACACACACCCTACTGCGGTACCCAAGTCAGGCACCAGAGCCAGACCCAAGAAGCTCAAGACCCCTTCTGGATGCGAGGAGGGAAGGGCGACCCACTGGGCTTAGGGCACAAACCTAGCCCCCACCAGCCACCAGGCCCTCTGCCACAGACCAGAAATCAATTGTCCAGCACCACAAAATTCACTCTGTCCTAAGCTTTTACCTGCCTAGAGCTGTGTTGGGTGGCTCCAAGTGTTCCTATCAGGTCTGGAACCGGAGTCTGAACACACACCCTACTGCGGTACCTGAGTCAGGCACCAGATAAAGTAACTTCTAATGACTTACTTTTATATCCATAGATTGGTACAACTTGAATCAAGTAAAATTTGAAGACAGCCAGCTAATTTTGTCTGGTGGAGGAAATTTCAAGACAGGATAGCATGCAGCTGGCAACAGGCAAAAAGGTCTAGGGGATTCTCAGAAAGCCACTGACCTTCAGTCCAAGTTGGAAGGCCAAAAGAGCTGACTTCAATGGCAGCCACAGCAACAGAGTAGATGAACTAACTCAGCAGCATGACACAATGGTAAGCAGACAAAAAACAAAGGCTTTTTTCCCTCAGACCCCCTCATATCAGGGCTGTGACTAGAAAGTGCTGCCTATATTCAAGGTGGGTCTTCATGCTTCAGTTAATGAAACTGAGAAAACCCCTCACTAGTGTGCTCAGAGACATGTCTCATCTCTTAATTCATTCCAGATCTCATTAAGCTGATGACCAAGATTAACCACCATGTACTCTCAGACCAAAGTTATCTCACCTGAACAAAGGAGCTGCCTTATGAGTTATATTAATACTATTTATGCTCAAAATATTAGTAGACTTTTGCCTTTGAGAGCCTGTTTGTGAACCACACATGAAAGTGAGTTTCATGACTTTAGATTTTAAAATTTTGGCCACCAATTTTAAAGTATCCATATGAGTGACTATTTTCATCAGATTATCCCTCACAAGAAGCCAAAATCCACCATATGCAAATTATGAAGATTTGCCACTCTAGAGAATGCAGAAATTCCATACCTGTTTGAATCAATGTTAGAGTAATTAAAATAAACATATAGCCACTTGTGATAGATACACTTGTATTACTCAAAACAGTCTGTATCTTAGTTGAGAGTGAATAACCTCCTGTAATTTTACTGCATTCTTTATATTTGTGGCATATAAATACACATGTATATGTATATATCACACCTGGGCGAAAATTATTACTGTTCAGGTAAATTCCACCAGTGTCACTTTCTTATTCTGATTATTCTAGGCACTAGAGCTTAGAAAAGAATCAGCTAAGGTCCAAATGAACAAGAGTTTCTTCTTAACAAGACTGGAAACTATTAAAATAAGATATTTAAAATGGAGGAAATTAACTAAGAAAGACAAAAATCAAACACCAGAACCAATTTTTAGCTTAAGTGTATATAAAAATTACAGTGTGTAAACAGCTTTGACTACAATGCTGATGTAATCTTAATCCGATTCCATTTCCTCATTAAGGAATTTATTATATCCACATTATTTTTCCTTTGATTCTTCTAGCTCAAAAGCTAAAATATTGCCGGGCATGGTGGAACACGCCTTTAATCCTAGCACTCGGGAGGCAGAGGCAGGCGGATCTTTGTGAGTTCAATACCAAAAAAAAAAAAAAAAGGAGTAATATATTTGAAGGGAGAATTATTTGGCAGACCTCTACCTGGGGCAGTTATTTAAGCTGAGTTGTTTCCATAGGGAAAATTCACCAATGGTTGTCTACAGTTCTAAATTCCAGTTCCCCTTTCAAATTTTATGAGGCACAATGGAAAGACCACTGAGCACTCAAGAGCCTTTGGTCCATCCATTTGTGTTTTGGCAAACAAGTATGTTGATATAGTTTTTATATATATATATACTATTATATATATATAATATATATGAATTAGCTAAAATCTCAAGAAGACACAATGGAGGACAGACAGCATCTTCAGCAAATGGTGTTGGCAAAACTGGATCACCACTTGTAGAAAAATAAAACTAAACCCCTACCTCTCACCGTGTACAAAAATCAACTCCAAATGGATCAAAGACCTCAATGTGAAACCCGAAACTCTGAAGGTGATAGAAGACAACGTTGGCAGCAACCTTCAAGACATAGGGGCAGGATAAGACTTTCCAAATCAGACAGCAGCTGTGCAAGAAATAAGGTCAACAATTGACAAATGGGACCTCATTAAACTTGAAAGCTTCTATGCAGTGAAAGAAACAATCAGTGAAGTGAAGAGAAAAGCCCACAGAGTGGGAAGAAACCTTCACATACATCTGACAGAGCATTAACTTCCAGAATATATAAACTACTCAAAAAGCATAGAAGAAAACAAATGATTCACTCAAAAGATGGAGTAAAGAACTGAACAGAGACTTCACAAGTGAGGAAGTAAAAATGGCTGAGAAACACCTTAAAAAAGTATTCAACATAGTTAATAATTAAGGAAATGCAAATTAAAACCACTTTAAGATATCATCTCACTACAATAAGACTGGTGAGGATCAAGAAAACAAATGATATCAAATGCTGGACAGGTTGTGGGAAAAGGGGAACACTCATCCACTGCTGGTGGGAATGTAAACTTGTACAACCACTATGGAAAGCAGTGTGGAGAACCCTTAAAAGACTCAAAATGAGCCTACCACCTGACCCAATCATACCACTTCTGGGTATATACTCCAGAGACTCATCCTACCACAAAGATACATGAACATCCATGTTAAATGTAGCTCTCTTCACAATAGTGAAGAGCTGGAACCAACCTAAATGCCCCTCAACTGACAAGTGGGTGACAAAAATGTGGTACATCTACACAATGGAGTACTGTTCAGAGGTAAAGAAAGATGGCGTTATGAACTTTGCAGGTAAATGGATGGAGCTTGAAGCCATTATGCTAAGTGAAGTAACACAGTCCCAGGAAAGCAAGCAGTGAATTGTTTCCCTCATTTGTGGATGCTAACACCAAATCCCCCCAGATGAAAGGCAAGCTGAACAACATTATTGTGATATTTCTGTTTATCTGAAAGCTATTATGTTGTTATAATGTAAATCTCTCAACAGGCTCTAGAATCCACTCACCACTTATTTTCAGACTCTGTAATTACTCTGTATATGGGTGGAGAGTATGTATCCATATTTTAGAGTAATATAAAATTAATGGAGTAAAATGTGAATTCCTAAACATAAAAAAAGTCTGAAAGAGAGATACAGGAAAGTTATGGCAGAATGCATGATCTGGGCTGGGGTGGGGGGAAGGGAAAAGGGAATATGCCTAAACTGAATTGAAAAATGATGAATGAAATACACAAAACATCAATAAAGGCAAAAAAAAAAAAAAAAGAACTCACTCTCAACACTGTATAAGCATCGGGCATTGGAAGCACCATACTTCCATTCAGATACTCTCAAAACAATTGAAAATGAGATTCTCTTTTGCTACCAGGTCTCTGGAAAATCTCCAAATTAGCTTTCATTGGACCAGCTTGTGTCCTAAACTCACTCTTGCCAAAGCCGATAAAAAAAAAAAAGACTCGAAATGAGCTTGCCACCTGACCCAGTCATACCACTCCTGGGTATATACCCACAAGACTCATCCTACCACAGTGATACATGCACAACCATGTTTATTGCAGCTCTCTTCACAATAGCAAAGAGTTGGAACCAACCCAAGTGTCCCTCAACCAAAGAGTGGACAGAAAAAATGTGGTACATCAACACAATGGCGTTCTATGCAGTGTTAAAGAAAGATCGCATCATGAATTTTGCAGGTAAATGGATGGAACTAGAAGATATTATGCTAAGTGAGGTAACACAGTCCCAGAAAAACAATCAATGAATGATATCCCTCATTTGTGGATGCTAGCATCAAGTAAGGCAAACTGAGTAACATTAATGTTATACTTCTTTTTATCTAAAAGCAACTGTGCTCTTAGAATGTGAATCCCTTAACGGGCTCTAGAATTAACCTACTACTTATTTTCAGACTTTATAATTTTGGTACAAGGGTGGAGGGTGTGTTTGTATATTTTAGAGCAATATCAAATTAAAAGGGAAAAATGTGAATCTCGAAATATGATTTGGAAATAACATACAGTTTATTTTCAGATGACATGATTTTAGTACATGTGTGACATACATAAATGCATATGTTGAAACAATATGGATTGGAGGGAACAACAACAAAAGAACTGGGACAGGGAACTGACTGAAGCAGTAACATCCTCTCCCCCCCAAAAAAATAATCTTCTGCTTTGAAAAACTTTGAAAGACTCAGAAGGGGAAACAGGACATGTATGGCAGACTGCATGAACTTGGGAGGGGTGGGGGGCATGGAGGGGGAAATGAGTCTGGACTGAAATGAGAAGTGATGTATGAAATGCACAAAACTTCAATAAAAGATTAAAAAGAATTAGCTAAAATCATCTGTAAAATGTGACCACCAACAGAAACGTGAACGACAGCATCCTACTGCTATGGGCTTGGAGTTAGGCACAAGTACTTTCTACTCCATGTAGAGTCCCTATGCAAACTTTGAGGGGAGAAGAATACAAAATTCTTCTGCTCCACTGGGTGAGGACACAGAGTTAAACAAACTCCCCTTAATTTGTCCAAAGGATACCTTCTTAGATGAACACAGCCCAGCAGTTCTTTATACTCATGCTCCATATCCAACCACCATAACCTAATTGCCAGTGCCCGAGAGTCCTTGGTGCTTCCATTGCCTTTTGAATAAAAATATTTCAGACCACTGATAAGTTTTGCAGTACCGAAGCACTTCTTTCTAAGAAGCTACTGTCATGGTTTCCTTTGCAAGTATCTTGGAAACATCTGTCTTGCTGTACTTTTTATCCTAAGGTTGGTGAAATCCAACAATTATTCTAAGTCTAAAGATAGCTAGCTGGTGCTTCCAGTTTCTTTTGTGGTTTAATAAAAGCATGTAGATAAATACCTGGCAGACTAATGGAAAGGTTAAGAAAACAAAACTCTAGCCAGAGGAAAGTTACTAAGTATGGCGTCCTGCGTTTTAATAAAGATGTCATTCTCTCATACTTTATTATTTCTCTTTTCTAAAATGGAAGTAATTGGACAGCTGGTGACTTGGAGCCTTAATTCTGAAAAACATCTATCTATGAGCTGCTGAGTGAGAATCTCTTTGGTCTTCCTTTTCTCCTTTCTGCTCATTACCAGGGTTAATGAAAATCCAGAGCTTCCTCTGACCTCAGACATATTGCCATGACTGGCTTAGAAAATTGATAAGTATACTGTTTTCTTTGATTTTCCAAGCTGTCACTGTTCAGTAAAAGCAGGATGTAGGAGATAAAGAAATAATGAATTAGAGCTACCTGTGGCCTTTCAGTCTTGTGCAAGCCTCAAGGAAAGAATTTCTGCAGTGTTAAGGACAAGAATGCATTGTTACTGAGGGTCCACAGCGTGTTCTGACGTGCTGTCGTCCCTGCTGCTCTCTCTGCCCCACACTCTCGAGCTGTGTCTTTCACTATCTCGGCTATTGCTAGGACGAAGGCCTCTGGGGATCAGAACTATGGCTTGGTGTGATCTTGTAAAAGTTGCATTTTGGCTATATTCCTGTTGATTATGCTTAAAGTGGACATATTTGAAAGATCCATTAAAAGAGAACAAACTCTAAACCGTGCCAGACAAACCCCATTCTTTTTATTATTATAACTAAAAAATCCAGCACAGTGCTGTTTCATATTCCTGTGACTTTTAATAATTCCCCATGTAACATTCACTATATACGGAAAAGCAGACATTTCCACACACCCCTATTTCTAATATGGACTTGTTGGCTGGATCAAGGGACTCAATTATACAAGAGTTGATTGGTAGAAAAAAAAAAGCATAAAAATGTTGTTCATTTCGCATGGACCTGAGGATCTCTACATGAGAATGCAGTCCAAAGAAAATACCAAACCATAATTTTTTATGTTTTAGACAAAGAACAACACATTTGTGAAGGAGTCAGACAAACTACCACTGCACCATAAGGTTCTTGAATTTGTGAAGAAGTAACAAGACAAATCAATATCTGGACTTGGGTAATAAATTCTAGGTTGTTATTAAGAGACCTGTAGGATAGGGGGAGATAGGGAGCTTACTTCAAAGAGTTTGTTAACTTGGCTTCATTGCAGCCCTAATTGCCAGTCTCTGGTAGCCAGTGCTAATTTCCAGCCTTGGGAAGAACACCCCCCTGGAAAGAATCAATATGGCTTATAACATAAAGGAAAACACAGGGCATATAGCCCTTTCTGAAGTTATAGCTGTTCAATTAATTTCAGTTTGAAATAATCGGTATACCAGTTTGACATGTTTAAGACGGTATACCTTTGACACCAACAATTTAAAGCAACAGGTAAAGATCCAAGGGGTGTTTCCTTGAACATGGTACTACTTGAGCATCAATCTCAGACAGCACACACAAGATGAAAACTCTTTGAGGACTCTGTACTTTCTGTTCTATGTTTTTGTAATTAAAACTGCCCTAAAAATAAAGTCTATTAACATTTTAAAATCTAGTAATAGACTGACCTAGTAGTTAGTAATAAGCAAACCTGCATCCTGAAATTTTATCAAGTAGGAATTCCTTAATTTCATCTGAATACTCATGCTGCTCTTGAATAAAATTTTCTACACAAAAAAAAATATTGCAAAGGATTATGGCCGTTTAATTGAGGTACGCCTTCATTGATGAATGCTGAAAAACGGCACAAATGTGGTAGAGAGGCCATTCTGATGTGACATGAAAAGCTTAAAGATAAGTTGAAGTTATTAGAGTAAGGACAGAGAGGCCATAGGAAACAGGGGAATCACATGACAAAATTCTAAATCCTCTAAGATTTAGAAATTCTGACAAAATTTCATTCAATGAAATGTGACACACAAGTGTTTGAATAATCAATACCGAAATGTTAACAGCAGGGAGCTGGACATTCCCTGTGATTCCCAGGCAGTGCTTGGAGACATTAGCACAGGAAAAGATAATAAAATAATAAAGGGTTACTCATTTCTTGTTTGCTTTTTTGAGACAGGATCTCTCTCTCTCTCTCTCTCTCTCTCTCTCTCTCTCTCTCTCTCTCTCTCTCTCTCGGCTGGCCTAGAACTCTATTCCTTTTTTTTAAATTTTATTTATTTTTGTATGTGTATGAATGTATTGTCTGCATGTAGGTTTGTGCACCCGTGCCGTGCAATGCTGCGGAGGTCAGAAGAGGGTCTCGGATTCCCCTGGAACTGGAGTTCTCCTGGAATTGGAGAACTCTATTCCTTTTATTCACTAGCAAATACTAAGTACTTATTAGTTAAGGAATGACTGTATATTAGAATCTTCTGGAGAGTTTTAAGCATTTTTGATGTCCAGGTCATATCTCACATCAACTTTCTTGGAATGCCTAGGAATGGGAAAGTGGTATGGATACGGCTGAAGATCCCAGGTGATTCCAATGTAATGTACAATCAAGATTTAACACGCGTCTCCATCCACAAGAAGTAAATTGCTCACAATCCCTTCTTTCAAAGAGCACGCAGTCTCATCAAGGCAATTAGTCGTGAATGTAGGCAAATAGAGGGTGCAAGACACACTTCAAAGGCACCATCTCGGGTTGAGATTGGCTTGACACAGTCTCATTTCTCCAAGGCAGGGGCTCACTGCCTCCAGGGAGCTCTGTGGAAAACATATTTGTAGCAATGCAGTCATTTCTAAGAGGCTTCTTTCCAGAAAGAGGCAGACAAACTGGAAGGGGCTCAAAGAAGAGTAACGAAATGATTACAGGCCCCAGGGGTGGTGGACTTATGGGGAACGATGAAAAGAATTAAATATGTGAACCTAAGTGACGATTAAGGAGGGAAGGGTCATGATAACAGTCTGTTAATACCTGAAGGGTAATAACATCAAGAAAATGAAAGAATTACTGTGGCTCATACAAAGGGTATTCACTGAGAGTCATAGGAAGGTGTTATGAAAGAGAAAATGAAGGCTCACTGTCAGCTAATCCGCGCTGACCAAACGAGCTAATGAGCTGTGAGGTTGGCTCCAAAGGAGGGGTGGCAGACACATCACTTGAGTTCCTATTAAACAAGTTTGGACAAACACTTAGGAAATAGATTATTAAGGGCAATTCTGTATGGCCTGGACAATGACGGGAGGGGAGAGAAGTGAGGAAGGAAGAGAGCACAAAGCTTTATCAGTGCCACGAGCACAATGAAACGTTCAGAGGAAACAGAAAAGCATCCATGGCTCTGTGATTGCAGAGGAGGTGAGCTATGGTGTTGTGACATACATTTGAGCCATATTTTGTGTGTTATTTCTTGTTATTTTATCTTCTCCCTTTTTAATTTATTTTTATTTAATGTGTTACTGCATATATATATATATATACTATATTATATATCGTGCAATGCCCATGGAGGACAAAACAGGGTGTCAGACCTGAAGTTATAGACAGTTGTTAGCCCCCGCGTGGATGCTGGAATTCAAATCCAGTCTTCTGCAAAAACAGCTAGTGCTCTTAACTGCTGAGCTGTCTCTGCAGCCCCCTACTTCTCCCTTTATTTTTAATGCAAATATAGAGGTTAGGATTTGTGGAAAGGATTTGCAAAGACATGTAAGCTTAGAAATTTTTGCTCTAGTTTTATTCCTAAACAGAGACTTTTAAAAAAATAATATTTTTATTTATTCTTTGAAAGTGTCATGAATGCATACAATGTATCTTGATCATATCCAATCCCACGGCTCCCACCACTCCCAGGACCCCCACCCCAATGCATCTCCCTCCCAACTTCATGTCCTCTGTTTTTTTTTTTTCTAAACAGGGACATCTTCCTGATACCAAGAACAACTGTTAGTGTTCTCAAACACTTCACAATTCAGAATGATCATAATAATAGCTAAAGCTTTGGACCATATCTCATATGTGAGACATTATGATCATTTCTACCCATTATCTAATCTAAGTTAATGATCATGCCCACCTTTCAAAAAGGGCTTTTCCTATTATTCATATGCAGGAAGCGCATTTTAGAGGTTAGGTAATCTATCCAAGGTCCCGCAGCTAGTAAAGGTGTAGAGATGCGAGAAACCAACCCATGAGATTCCAGAGCTAACCCTTCCCCTCTTTATGGACTGAACAAAACTAGAAACCAAATAAAAATTGTCACGAATCTCACAAATCTCCCTCATAAAGTTTATCTATATCATCATAAAGTTTATCCATAATATCAGAGGAATATCTTCTTGATAAAGTTATTGTGGTAAGTAAATAATTTTTGAAACACTTATAATGATGCCTAATTTATAAAATGACTATGATGATAAAAATAAGATAATTTTAAATACATCTAATACAGAAGACACACAGTAAAATCTGAAGAACTTATAATTTAAGAGAACTAAAACACATTACAAGGTAACAGCCATAAATCACCCAATTCAACCCTAATTTCTCTTCAAACTTTTTATATAAATCTAGCAATCATCTTTTTTCTACCTCCTGTTCTCCGAATTTGCATTTTTTTCACCCAAGAGGAAAACGAACTGATGAGCTAATTCCCATGGGCTTTGATATCATAAAGACTCCTGCCTTGAACTTTAAAAAGAATTGAGAGAAAGTAGGAAATGTTAACCAAGGCCCTGCTACAAACTGAACATCCCTAATCTGAAACTCCTAAATGTGAAACACTTTTAAGGTGTGAATTTCTTTATTGGCATGATGCTACAAGCAGTAAACTCCATAAAGTTTTGTTTCATGCACAAAATTACTAAGAGAATTGTATAAAACTATATTTAGACTGTGTATATAGAGTTGTATGAAACAAAAATGAATTTTAGGTTTAGGCGTGGCTCTCATCTCTCAAATATCTCAGTAGCTATATATGAATATTTCAAAATAATTTCTTAAATCCAACATCTGAGGTATTTGGGCCTTGGGCATTTTGTTCAAGGGATGTTCAACTTACACATGCAAGGAGTATGCTGGATAATAAGACTCAAATGGTAAAAAGCAGACCAGAACCGGTTCCCCTGGGGCTT
This sequence comes from Rhizomys pruinosus, assembly GCA_009823505.1. Taxonomy (NCBI): domain Eukaryota; kingdom Metazoa; phylum Chordata; class Mammalia; order Rodentia; family Spalacidae; genus Rhizomys; species Rhizomys pruinosus. The sequence continues at coordinate 3,644,120 of VZQC01002448.1, forward strand.
GCATGCATCAGATGAGCAGCCATAAATAAGGCACTGATGAGTGAATTGAAAAAGTATTAATCTGAATATTATAAAAGAAAAACGTTATACATGATGGGAAGAGGGTTGTAGTTAGAGACAGTGATAGAAGAACCCTTTTTAAGGAGACTGTTCGAGGCTGGGGAAGTAGCTCAGTTGATAGAGTTTAACTAGCACACAGTAAAGTCTGAATTCAACCCCATCAGCCTGTAAGCCAGGTGTAGTAGTGTATGCCTATAACCTCCACGCTCGGGCAGAAGCAGCAGGAGCCTCAGAAGTTCAAGGTGACCTTCACCTGTATAGTTAGTTCTGGGCCAGCCTGAGCTTCATGAGAATTTGTTTCAACAACAATGAGAGAGAGAGAGAGGGAGAGAGAGAGGAGATTGTTAAACAGACATATGGGGGACCAAAAGGAGACCACATACAAAGTCTACAAGAAAACATTCACACATTGTCCAGCAGTCACCAACTTCTTTAAGCAGGCAAGAAAACCAAAAGCCTAGGAAGAATAATAAGAGATAGTGGCATGAAATGAAGTTGGAGCCTAGACAGAGACAGCATCATACAGGGATTGTAGCCCATGGCACGGAGCAAAGCAGGATTCTGGGCCTTAGCAGAAATCTTAATTCTAAAGCTTTTCTTCATAAGGATGCAGCATGCTCTATTCAACACTATTTTTTTTAATTTTTTTTAATTTTTATTTTTATTTATGTGTATGAATGTACTGTCTGCATGCAAGTTTGTGCACCCGCGTCGTGCAATGCCGCGGAAGTCAGAAAAGGGTGTCGGATTCCTCTGGAACTGGAGTTCTCCTGGAATTGGAGTTTCAGACGGTTCTCGGCTGCCATGTGGATGCTGGAGATCGAACCCGGGTCCTCTGTAAGAGCGGTCAGCGCTCTTAACTGCTAGGCCATCTCTCCTATTCAACACTATTAAAAGTGATGAGTAGATGGTAAACAATAGCACAATCCTGTGCTACAGAAGAGTGATGGAAGGTGGGGACTGTTGAGAAGAATGGTAGAGGAGTCTCTCTGCTTTCGAAGCACATATCTTCATTTGTTGATTCTCAGGGCTGTTGACAGTTGATGGTTCATTGGCCAAAAGTCTTCACACCAAGAAGGCAGGCAGTCTGAAGATTAGAGTACTGAGTTGGACCATGCATAGCAGTGGTTATAAGCACCAGGGTTATAAATGTGAGTTATGTTGTGGAGGTAGGACTGAAAGGCAGGTTAATGTTGAAATGACGCAAAGCATCAGAGTGGCCGTGCCAGTGAACAACCTGGGAGATGAATGCCCATGAAGGGAGATCTGGGTAGCAGATATCAGCCAGGGCTTGTATGGTACCTGGATGCACATTTTTATATTTTCTCTATTCCTGATGATTTGGCTTCCAGGCCTCCATTGAACAGGCAGAGGTTGTCCTTCCTAGGGCTAGCTGATTTCTAAAATACCAACAGATGGTGTTCAGTGCCCCCTTCGTGTGCAAACCCACCAATCCAGGGCTCATATGACATCTTAACCCAGCCAATAGCCCTCCCACCCTCTCCCTACTCCGCCCCATTGAACAGGGAGAAGTTAGCAGACAGAGACCACATAGCCAAGGCTTAGCCCCAAGTATTCACCTTATCAGGTCGCTACCTGGCTCAGTTTTTTTTAACCTTCCCTGTTTATTCCTTCACATGAAAACTGTAGTAAAATCTAACCAACCACGCAACACCACCCCACTCCTCTAACCCAGCCCTGTGACTCACTTACCTTTGTGGTCTTGTGCGGAGGGACATGGTGACATGATCCTCCCCAACGATTCCTGCAATGCCAGTCACTTTTAATATGCTGATTAAATTGATTAAAAAAACACCCTCCCTACCTTAAAATAGTATGATCATCTAAAGGGAAAATGGAGAACTAGCAGAAGCTGGCAGAGCCTGGGGGACTAAGGGAATTAACATCTTTGTTTCAGATTTCAGACCATGCGGCAACTGCATAGAAGAATTGAAATCCAGCTTCCTCAGCACCCCACAAATCATGCCACATAAGCTTCTGCCTGATGAATGTGAGGCTGATCCTATCTCAAACTGAGTAATCTGATTTAAGCCCACAAACAGTGGAGTACTCTTCCCGGAGAAACAAGAACACAAAGTTCGAAGGCATCTTCAGGAGAACACACCCCAGGAGGCAGAAACACTTGAGAGACAGAAGGACCATCCCAACCTGCTGATAACAGAGGAAAGTTCAGAGGTCAAACTCCCACAATGACACATCCTGGTGTGTATTGTTTCATGAGACATTTAAATGACTGAGGTGCTGTCCACAGAGCACAGTTCCATACCTGTTTGGTTCCAACACAAATTTCTCATGGGTTTGAACTGAAGTTAGAAATGTAAGTATCATCCTTTTTTTTTTTTTAAGACAGGGTCTCCCTTTAGTTCCACCTGACGTGGAGCTCACTATGTAGACCAGGCTGGTCTTGAACTCACAGAGATTCGACTGCCTCTGCCTCCCAAGTGCTGGGATTAAAGGCATGAACCACTACACTTGGCCTAAGATGGTTCTTACCCACCATATGGGTGCTGGGAATTGAACCCTGGTTCTCTGCAAGAGCAGTCAGTGCTCTTAACTGCTGAACCATCTCTCCAGCCCCAGTATCATCCTTTTAAATCAGAGATGAGGACCTTTCTACATTTTCTGATATTTAAAGTGCCCTTTCTTTAAAATTGTTGCAAAAGTAGAGTTATTTTTTACATGTAGCCTAAATAAATAAAGAATAGGCAGCCTTTAAGAGACTTTCCAAATTTTTTCAATATGTATCTCCAGGGCCTGTGAATTGGAGAATTTGAGAAGTGTCAATCTGAACAATTTTAAGTTCCAGATGTTTATGGGGAACCCCTTTATGTACAACTATCCTGATTTCTGCTTCCTGTCTCCCCTGGAAAAACGGGCTCCCCTAGATATGGCTTGAATGTGACTTCTCAGTCCCACTTGTCATTTTGGAGCCTCCTCTAAGAGGCTGCCTGTGAGTGAAGAAATATCACTGTGATAAAGAGAGCACACAGACATCTTGAGCAAAAATGTGCATTTTCTCAGAGGTTGGCAAGTAAGCACAAAAAGGCTCAGTGACTAATGAGTCGAATGTTAAGGTGGAGTAGAGACGTAATGGTTTAAATGCAGTCACTCCAGGCATGTAGCTGCAGTCACTCTGAAACTGAGTCAAGTCACTGGTGATGTGGCAAGGACTGGTCGATTTATTTTTTTTTTAAAAGCATAACACTTAATCAAAAGCTAGTACTGCTTCTGCTTGGAATACCTACTCTAAGGGAGTAGAGTGAGTTGTGGTATTTATTTATGTATTCATTTTTGGTAATTTTCAGAGTAATCACAACATCAAATTTCTGGGCATATTCTTCAGTAAGTAGGTCAGACTCCAAATGTTTGGATAGTATAATTAAAGAGGAGGCGTTGGTCCTGAGGAGGTTGCTAGGAACGGAAAAGGGAGAGATCCAAATGCACGAAAAGGTATTAATTACGTAATAATGAGGCCAGTCCTTCCTTTTCCTATTGGGGTTAAGAGACTATAGTATTATTCTAGCACTGGTCATTTTATTAGCTGAAAGGCAATAAAAATTAGAAAGAAAGGGGCTGGGAAGATGGCTCGGTGGTTGAGAGCACTAACTGCTCTTGCAGAAGACCCAGGTTCAATTCCCAGTACCTACCTGGTAGCTAACAACCATCTAATTCCAGGTCCAGGGGAATCCGTGCCTTCGACACAGGTGCACTTACCTAAACACTCATACACATAAAATATTGTTTTAATTAGAAAGAAAAGTTCTATCTTCTATGGAGGAAGTGAGGCAAAACTTGAGAGGTCAGCTCTAGAATTCCCACTTCACTTCTGTGCTCACCTACAGTCACGGCGGAATCCAGACTGCCATAGTAAGAGCTGGAGACATTCGTCACTGACATCTAGAACTCCTGCTTCTCTATTTCCTTCACAATCCAGAACAGAGATTTCAGAAAACACTCCTGGAGGGGCTGCAAATTTTATACTAAAAAAAAAAAAAAAAAGTACAAGGGGCCTGGAGGGATGGCTCAATCTATAAAGCACTTTCCATGCAAACATGAAGGTCTGAGTTCCGATCACCAGTACCCACACCAAAGCTGGGCATGGAAGTACAAGCTTTTAATCTCAGCACTGGAGAGGCAGAGACAGGAGACCCCCTGAAGCTCACCAGCCAGCCAGTCTATCCAAATATGAGCTCCGGGTTCAGTGAGAGAATCTGTCCCAACAATAGACAGATGGGCTGGAGAGATGGCTCAGTAGTTAAAAGCACTCCCTGCTCTTCCATAGGGCCCAAGTTCCATTCCTCATACCAATGTCAATGGACACACAACCACTTGTAACTCCAGGCCCAGGTAATCCAGTACTCTCTTCTGCCCTCCATAAATACCCACTCTCACGTCACACACACACACACACACACACACACACACACACACACAGATGCACACAATAAGTAATAATAAATAAAAATAAATGTTTAAAATATAATAAATAAGGTGAAAAATAAGAAAAAGACACACAGGGTCGACCTCTGGCCTCCATGTGCATGTGTGTATACACACACACAATCCCACATATAAACATCTATGTGCACTAAAAAAAGTGACACTTCTTATTCTTGGAATTTTCATTCAATCGTAGCTTAAAGATACTGGAATCAGACCAAGGAAATAAAACTCACACATTTCCTGTACTCATATAAACAGAAGCAAACTTGTAAGAGTACATAGGAATAATGTTTACAGACTTGTATGTGTGCACGTGTGCATGCATGCATGCATGTGTGTTTATGCATGCATTTTTTAAAATTTTTTTAAATTTATTTCTGTATGTGTATGAATGTACTGTCTGCATGCAAGTTTGTGCACCCGTGTGATGTGCAATGCCGCAGAAGTCAGAAGAGGGTGTCGGATTCCCCTGGAACTGGAGTTCTCCTGGAATTGGAGTTTCAGACGGTTCTCGGCCGCCATGTGGGTGCTGGGGATTGAACCCGGGTCCTCTGCAAGAGCGGTCGNTCACAGCCACAAAGGCCAATCAAACCAAAGACAGCAGGACCAAACGATCAGCAATCAGCTCGCCAAGGCACCCAGTTCCTACCTGTCTTCCCCTCTTCCTGCCGCTGGGCTCAAGAGATCTCAAATCTCAAGAGTCACACAAGCGTGCCTTTAATACCGGCTGGGAGGATAACTCCGCCCCCACAGCCACTAGATCTAATCAAGCCAAAGACCACACCTTTAATCCCAGCTGGGGGGATAACTCCAACCTCACAGCCACAAAGGCCAATCAAACCAAAGACAGCAGGACCAAACGATCAGCAATCAGCTCGCCAAGGCACCCAGTTCCTACCTGTCTTCCCCTCTTCCTGCCGCTGGGCTCAAGAGATCTCAAATCTCAAGAGTCACACAAGCGTGCCTTTAATACCGGCTGGGAGGATAACTCCGCCCCCACAGCCACTAGATCTAATCAAGCCAAAGACCACACCTTTAATCCCAGCTGGGGGGATAACTCCAACCTCACAGCCACAAAGGCCAATCAAACCAAAGACAGCAGGACCAAACGATCAGCAATCAGCTCGCCAAGGCACCCAGTTCCTACCTGTCTTCCCCTCTTCCTGCCGCTGGGCTCAAGAGATCTCAAATCTCAAGAGTCACACAAGCGTGCCTTTAATACCGGCTGGGAGGATAACTCCGCCCCCACAGCCACTAGATCTAATCAAGCCAAAGACCACACCTTTAATCCCAGCTGGGGGGATAACTCCAACCTCACAGCCACAAAGGCCAATCAAACCAAAGACAGCAGGACCAAACGATCAGCAATCAGCTCGCCAAGGCACCCAGTTCCTACCTGTCTTCCCCTCTTCCTGCCGCTGGGCTCAAGAGATCTCAAATCTCAAGAGTCACACAAGCGTGCCTTTAATACCGGCTGGGAGGATAACTCCGCCCCCACAGCCACTAGATCTAATCAAGCCAAAGACCACACCTTTAATCCCAGCTGGGGGGATAACTCCAACCTCACAGCCACAAAGGCCAATCAAACCAAAGACAGCAGGACCAAACGATCAGCAATCAGCTCGCCAAGGCACCCAGTTCCTACCTGTCTTCCCCTCTTCCTGCCGCTGGGCTCAAGAGATCTCAAATCTCAAGAGTCACACAAGCGTGCCTTTAATACCGGCTGGGAGGATAACTCCGCCCCCACAGCCACTAGATCTAATCAAGCCAAAGACCACACCTTTAATCCCAGCTGGGGGGATAACTCCAACCTCACAGCCACAAAGGCCAATCAAACCAAAGACAGCAGGACCAAACGATCAGCAATCAGCTCGCCAAGGCACCCAGTTCCTACCTGTCTTCCCCTCTTCCTGCCGCTGGGCTCAAGAGATCTCAAATCTCAAGAGTCACACAAGCGTGCCTTTAATACCGGCTGGGAGGATAACTCCGCCCCCACAGCCACTAGATCTAATCAAGCCAAAGACCACACCTTTAATCCCAGCTGGGGGGATAACTCCAACCTCACAGCCACAAAGGCCAATCAAACCAAAGACAGCAGGACCAAACGATCAGCAATCAGCTCGCCAAGGCACCCAGTTCCTACCTGTCTTCCCCTCTTCCTGCCGCTGGGCTCAAGAGATCTCAAATCTCAAGAGTCACACAAGCGTGCCTTTAATACCGGCTGGGAGGATAACTCCGCCCCCACAGCCACTAGATCTAATCAAGCCAAAGACCACACCTTTAATCCCAGCTGGGGGGATAACTCCAACCTCACAGCCACAAAGGCCAATCAAACCAAAGACAGCAGGACCAAACGATCAGCAATCAGCTCGCCAAGGCACCCAGTTCCTACCTGTCTTCCCCTCTTCCTGCCGCTGGGCTCAAGAGATCTCAAATCTCAAGAGTCACACAAGCGTGCCTTTAATACCGGCTGGGAGGATAACTCCGCCCCCACAGCCACTAGATCTAATCAAGCCAAAGACCACACCTTTAATCCCAGCTGGGGGGATAACTCCAACCTCACAGCCACAAAGGCCAATCAAACCAAAGACAGCAGGACCAAACGATCAGCAATCAGCTCGCCAAGGCACCCAGTTCCTACCTGTCTTCCCCTCTTCCTGCCGCTGGGCTCAAGAGATCTCAAATCTCAAGAGTCACACAAGCGTGCCTTTAATACCGGCTGGGAGGATAACTCCGCCCCCACAGCCACTAGATCTAATCAAGCCAAAGACCACACCTTTAATCCCAGCTGGGGGGATAACTCCAACCTCACAGCCACAAAGGCCAATCAAACCAAAGACAGCAGGACCAAACGATCAGCAATCAGCTCGCCAAGGCACCCAGTTCCTACCTGTCTTCCCCTCTTCCTGCCGCTGGGCTCAAGAGATCTCAAATCTCAAGAGTCACACAAGCGTGCCTTTAATACCGGCTGGGAGGATAACTCCGCCCCCACAGCCACTAGATCTAATCAAGCCAAAGACCACACCTTTAATCCCAGCTGGGGGGATAACTCCAACCTCACAGCCACAAAGGCCAATCAAACCAAAGACAGCAGGACCAAACGATCAGCAATCAGCTCGCCAAGGCACCCAGTTCCTACCTGTCTTCCCCTCTTCCTGCCGCTGGGCTCAAGAGATCTCAAATCTCAAGAGTCACACAAGCGTGCCTTTAATACCGGCTGGGAGGATAACTCCGCCCCCACAGCCACTAGATCTAATCAAGCCAAAGACCACACCTTTAATCCCAGCTGGGGGGATAACTCCAACCTCACAGCCACAAAGGCCAATCAAACCAAAGACAGCAGGACCAAACGATCAGCAATCAGCTCGCCAAGGCACCCAGTTCCTACCTGTCTTCCCCTCTTCCTGCCGCTGGGCTCAAGAGATCTCAAATCTCAAGAGTCACACAAGCGTGCCTTTAATACCGGCTGGGAGGATAACTCCGCCCCCACAGCCACTAGATCTAATCAAGCCAAAGACCACACCTTTAATCCCAGCTGGGGGGATAACTCCAACCTCACAGCCACAAAGGCCAATCAAACCAAAGACAGCAGGACCAAACGATCAGCAATCAGCTCGCCAAGGCACCCAGTTCCTACCTGTCTTCCCCTCTTCCTGCCGCTGGGCTCAAGAGATCTCAAATCTCAAGAGTCACACAAGCGTGCCTTTAATACCGGCTGGGAGGATAACTCCGCCCCCACAGCCACTAGATCTAATCAAGCCAAAGACCACACCTTTAATCCCAGCTGGGGGGATAACTCCAACCTCACAGCCACAAAGGCCAATCAAACCAAAGACAGCAGGACCAAACGATCAGCAATCAGCTCGCCAAGGCACCCAGTTCCTACCTGTCTTCCCCTCTTCCTGCCGCTGGGCTCAAGAGATCTCAAATCTCAAGAGTCACACAAGCGTGCCTTTAATACCGGCTGGGAGGATAACTCCGCCCCCACAGCCACTAGATCTAATCAAGCCAAAGACCACACCTTTAATCCCAGCTGGGGGGATAACTCCAACCTCACAGCCACAAAGGCCAATCAAACCAAAGACAGCAGGACCAAACGATCAGCAATCAGCTCGCCAAGGCACCCAGTTCCTACCTGTCTTCCCCTCTTCCTGCCGCTGGGCTCAAGAGATCTCAAATCTCAAGAGTCACACAAGCGTGCCTTTAATACCGGCTGGGAGGATAACTCCGCCCCCACAGCCACTAGATCTAATCAAGCCAAAGACCACACCTTTAATCCCAGCTGGGGGGATAACTCCAACCTCACAGCCACAAAGGCCAATCAAACCAAAGACAGCAGGACCAAACGATCAGCAATCAGCTCGCCAAGGCACCCAGTTCCTACCTGTCTTCCCCTCTTCCTGCCGCTGGGCTCAAGAGATCTCAAATCTCAAGAGTCACACAAGCGTGCCTTTAATACCGGCTGGGAGGATAACTCCGCCCCCACAGCCACTAGATCTAATCAAGCCAAAGACCACACCTTTAATCCCAGCTGGGGGGATAACTCCAACCTCACAGCCACAAAGGCCAATCAAACCAAAGACAGCAGGACCAAACGATCAGCAATCAGCTCGCCAAGGCACCCAGTTCCTACCTGTCTTCCCCTCTTCCTGCCGCTGGGCTCAAGAGATCTCAAATCTCAAGAGTCACACAAGCGTGCCTTTAATACCGGCTGGGAGGATAACTCCGCCCCCACAGCCACTAGATCTAATCAAGCCAAAGACCACACCTTTAATCCCAGCTGGGGGGATAACTCCAACCTCACAGCCACAAAGGCCAATCAAACCAAAGACAGCAGGACCAAACGATCAGCAATCAGCTCGCCAAGGCACCCAGTTCCTACCTGTCTTCCCCTCTTCCTGCCGCTGGGCTCAAGAGATCTCAAATCTCAAGAGTCACACAAGCGTGCCTTTAATACCGGCTGGGAGGATAACTCCGCCCCCACAGCCACTAGATCTAATCAAGCCAAAGACCACACCTTTAATCCCAGCTGGGGGGATAACTCCAACCTCACAGCCACAAAGGCCAATCAAACCAAAGACAGCAGGACCAAACGATCAGCAATCAGCTCGCCAAGGCACCCAGTTCCTACCTGTCTTCCCCTCTTCCTGCCGCTGGGCTCAAGAGATCTCAAATCTCAAGAGTCACACAAGCGTGCCTTTAATACCGGCTGGGAGGATAACTCCGCCCCCACAGCCACTAGATCTAATCAAGCCAAAGACCACACCTTTAATCCCAGCTGGGGGGATAACTCCAACCTCACAGCCACAAAGGCCAATCAAACCAAAGACAGCAGGACCAAACGATCAGCAATCAGCTCGCCAAGGCACCCAGTTCCTACCTGTCTTCCCCTCTTCCTGCCGCTGGGCTCAAGAGATCTCAAATCTCAAGAGTCACACAAGCGTGCCTTTAATACCGGCTGGGAGGATAACTCCGCCCCCACAGCCACTAGATCTAATCAAGCCAAAGACCACACCTTTAATCCCAGCTGGGGGGATAACTCCAACCTCACAGCCACAAAGGCCAATCAAACCAAAGACAGCAGGACCAAACGATCAGCAATCAGCTCGCCAAGGCACCCAGTTCCTACCTGTCTTCCCCTCTTCCTGCCGCTGGGCTCAAGAGATCTCAAATCTCAAGAGTCACACAAGCGTGCCTTTAATACCGGCTGGGAGGATAACTCCGCCCCCACAGCCACTAGATCTAATCAAGCCAAAGACCACACCTTTAATCCCAGCTGGGGGGATAACTCCAACCTCACAGCCACAAAGGCCAATCAAACCAAAGACAGCAGGACCAAACGATCAGCAATCAGCTCGCCAAGGCACCCAGTTCCTACCTGTCTTCCCCTCTTCCTGCCGCTGGGCTCAAGAGATCTCAAATCTCAAGAGTCACACAAGCGTGCCTTTAATACCGGCTGGGAGGATAACTCCGCCCCCACAGCCACTAGATCTAATCAAGCCAAAGACCACACCTTTAATCCCAGCTGGGGGGATAACTCCAACCTCACAGCCACAAAGGCCAATCAAACCAAAGACAGCAGGACCAAACGATCAGCAATCAGCTCGCCAAGGCACCCAGTTCCTACCTGTCTTCCCCTCTTCCTGCCGCTGGGCTCAAGAGATCTCAAATCTCAAGAGTCACACAAGCGTGCCTTTAATACCGGCTGGGAGGATAACTCCGCCCCCACAGCCACTAGATCTAATCAAGCCAAAGACCACACCTTTAATCCCAGCTGGGGGGATAACTCCAACCTCACAGCCACAAAGGCCAATCAAACCAAAGACAGCAGGACCAAACGATCAGCAATCAGCTCGCCAAGGCACCCAGTTCCTACCTGTCTTCCCCTCTTCCTGCCGCTGGGCTCAAGAGATCTCAAATCTCAAGAGTCACACAAGCGTGCCTTTAATACCGGCTGGGAGGATAACTCCGCCCCCACAGCCACTAGATCTAATCAAGCCAAAGACCACACCTTTAATCCCAGCTGGGGGGATAACTCCAACCTCACAGCCACAAAGGCCAATCAAACCAAAGACAGCAGGACCAAACGATCAGCAATCAGCTCGCCAAGGCACCCAGTTCCTACCTGTCTTCCCCTCTTCCTGCCGCTGGGCTCAAGAGATCTCAAATCTCAAGAGTCACACAAGCGTGCCTTTAATACCGGCTGGGAGGATAACTCCGCCCCCACAGCCACTAGATCTAATCAAGCCAAAGACCACACCTTTAATCCCAGCTGGGGGGATAACTCCAACCTCACAGCCACAAAGGCCAATCAAACCAAAGACAGCAGGACCAAACGATCAGCAATCAGCTCGCCAAGGCACCCAGTTCCTACCTGTCTTCCCCTCTTCCTGCCGCTGGGCTCAAGAGATCTCAAATCTCAAGAGTCACACAAGCGTGCCTTTAATACCGGCTGGGAGGATAACTCCGCCCCCACAGCCACTAGATCTAATCAAGCCAAAGACCACACCTTTAATCCCAGCTGGGGGGATAACTCCAACCTCACAGCCACAAAGGCCAATCAAACCAAAGACAGCAGGACCAAACGATCAGCAATCAGCTCGCCAAGGCACCCAGTTCCTACCTGTCTTCCCCTCTTCCTGCCGCTGGGCTCAAGAGATCTCAAATCTCAAGAGTCACACAAGCGTGCCTTTAATACCGGCTGGGAGGATAACTCCGCCCCCACAGCCACTAGATCTAATCAAGCCAAAGACCACACCTTTAATCCCAGCTGGGGGGATAACTCCAACCTCACAGCCACAAAGGCCAATCAAACCAAAGACAGCAGGACCAAACGATCAGCAATCAGCTCGCCAAGGCACCCAGTTCCTACCTGTCTTCCCCTCTTCCTGCCGCTGGGCTCAAGAGATCTCAAATCTCAAGAGTCACACAAGCGTGCCTTTAATACCGGCTGGGAGGATAACTCCGCCCCCACAGCCACTAGATCTAATCAAGCCAAAGACCACACCTTTAATCCCAGCTGGGGGGATAACTCCAACCTCACAGCCACAAAGGCCAATCAAACCAAAGACAGCAGGACCAAACGATCAGCAATCAGCTCGCCAAGGCACCCAGTTCCTACCTGTCTTCCCCTCTTCCTGCCGCTGGGCTCAAGAGATCTCAAATCTCAAGAGTCACACAAGCGTGCCTTTAATACCGGCTGGGAGGATAACTCCGCCCCCACAGCCACTAGATCTAATCAAGCCAAAGACCACACCTTTAATCCCAGCTGGGGGGATAACTCCAACCTCACAGCCACAAAGGCCAATCAAACCAAAGACAGCAGGACCAAACGATCAGCAATCAGCTCGCCAAGGCACCCAGTTCCTACCTGTCTTCCCCTCTTCCTGCCGCTGGGCTCAAGAGATCTCAAATCTCAAGAGTCACACAAGCGTGCCTTTAATACCGGCTGGGAGGATAACTCCGCCCCCACAGCCACTAGATCTAATCAAGCCAAAGACCACACCTTTAATCCCAGCTGGGGGGATAACTCCAACCTCACAGCCACAAAGGCCAATCAAACCAAAGACAGCAGGACCAAACGATCAGCAATCAGCTCGCCAAGGCACCCAGTTCCTACCTGTCTTCCCCTCTTCCTGCCGCTGGGCTCAAGAGATCTCAAATCTCAAGAGTCACACAAGCGTGCCTTTAATACCGGCTGGGAGGATAACTCCGCCCCCACAGCCACTAGATCTAATCAAGCCAAAGACCACACCTTTAATCCCAGCTGGGGGGATAACTCCAACCTCACAGCCACAAAGGCCAATCAAACCAAAGACAGCAGGACCAAACGATCAGCAATCAGCTCGCCAAGGCACCCAGTTCCTACCTGTCTTCCCCTCTTCCTGCCGCTGGGCTCAAGAGATCTCAAATCTCAAGAGTCACACAAGCGTGCCTTTAATACCGGCTGGGAGGATAACTCCGCCCCCACAGCCACTAGATCTAATCAAGCCAAAGACCACACCTTTAATCCCAGCTGGGGGGATAACTCCAACCTCACAGCCACAAAGGCCAATCAAACCAAAGACAGCAGGACCAAACGATCAGCAATCAGCTCGCCAAGGCACCCAGTTCCTACCTGTCTTCCCCTCTTCCTGCCGCTGGGCTCAAGAGATCTCAAATCTCAAGAGTCACACAAGCGTGCCTTTAATACCGGCTGGGAGGATAACTCCGCCCCCACAGCCACTAGATCTAATCAAGCCAAAGACCACACCTTTAATCCCAGCTGGGGGGATAACTCCAACCTCACAGCCACAAAGGCCAATCAAACCAAAGACAGCAGGACCAAACGATCAGCAATCAGCTCGCCAAGGCACCCAGTTCCTACCTGTCTTCCCCTCTTCCTGCCGCTGGGCTCAAGAGATCTCAAATCTCAAGAGTCACACAAGCGTGCCTTTAATACCGGCTGGGAGGATAACTCCGCCCCCACAGCCACTAGATCTAATCAAGCCAAAGACCACACCTTTAATCCCAGCTGGGGGGATAACTCCAACCTCACAGCCACAAAGGCCAATCAAACCAAAGACAGCAGGACCAAACGATCAGCAATCAGCTCGCCAAGGCACCCAGTTCCTACCTGTCTTCCCCTCTTCCTGCCGCTGGGCTCAAGAGATCTCAAATCTCAAGAGTCACACAAGCGTGCCTTTAATACCGGCTGGGAGGATAACTCCGCCCCCACAGCCACTAGATCTAATCAAGCCAAAGACCACACCTTTAATCCCAGCTGGGGGGATAACTCCAACCTCACAGCCACAAAGGCCAATCAAACCAAAGACAGCAGGACCAAACGATCAGCAATCAGCTCGCCAAGGCACCCAGTTCCTACCTGTCTTCCCCTCTTCCTGCCGCTGGGCTCAAGAGATCTCAAATCTCAAGAGTCACACAAGCGTGCCTTTAATACCGGCTGGGAGGATAACTCCGCCCCCACAGCCACTAGATCTAATCAAGCCAAAGACCACACCTTTAATCCCAGCTGGGGGGATAACTCCAACCTCACAGCCACAAAGGCCAATCAAACCAAAGACAGCAGGACCAAACGATCAGCAATCAGCTCGCCAAGGCACCCAGTTCCTACCTGTCTTCCCCTCTTCCTGCCGCTGGGCTCAAGAGATCTCAAATCTCAAGAGTCACACAAGCGTGCCTTTAATACCGGCTGGGAGGATAACTCCGCCCCCACAGCCACTAGATCTAATCAAGCCAAAGACCACACCTTTAATCCCAGCTGGGGGGATAACTCCAACCTCACAGCCACAAAGGCCAATCAAACCAAAGACAGCAGGACCAAACGATCAGCAATCAGCTCGCCAAGGCACCCAGTTCCTACCTGTCTTCCCCTCTTCCTGCCGCTGGGCTCAAGAGATCTCAAATCTCAAGAGTCACACAAGCGTGCCTTTAATACCGGCTGGGAGGATAACTCCGCCCCCACAGCCACTAGATCTAATCAAGCCAAAGACCACACCTTTAATCCCAGCTGGGGGGATAACTCCAACCTCACAGCCACAAAGGCCAATCAAACCAAAGACAGCAGGACCAAACGATCAGCAATCAGCTCGCCAAGGCACCCAGTTCCTACCTGTCTTCCCCTCTTCCTGCCGCTGGGCTCAAGAGATCTCAAATCTCAAGAGTCACACAAGCGTGCCTTTAATACCGGCTGGGAGGATAACTCCGCCCCCACAGCCACTAGATCTAATCAAGCCAAAGACCACACCTTTAATCCCAGCTGGGGGGATAACTCCAACCTCACAGCCACAAAGGCCAATCAAACCAAAGACAGCAGGACCAAACGATCAGCAATCAGCTCGCCAAGGCACCCAGTTCCTACCTGTCTTCCCCTCTTCCTGCCGCTGGGCTCAAGAGATCTCAAATCTCAAGAGTCACACAAGCGTGCCTTTAATACCGGCTGGGAGGATAACTCCGCCCCCACAGCCACTAGATCTAATCAAGCCAAAGACCACACCTTTAATCCCAGCTGGGGGGATAACTCCAACCTCACAGCCACAAAGGCCAATCAAACCAAAGACAGCAGGACCAAACGATCAGCAATCAGCTCGCCAAGGCACCCAGTTCCTACCTGTCTTCCCCTCTTCCTGCCGCTGGGCTCAAGAGATCTCAAATCTCAAGAGTCACACAAGCGTGCCTTTAATACCGGCTGGGAGGATAACTCCGCCCCCACAGCCACTAGATCTAATCAAGCCAAAGACCACACCTTTAATCCCAGCTGGGGGGATAACTCCAACCTCACAGCCACAAAGGCCAATCAAACCAAAGACAGCAGGACCAAACGATCAGCAATCAGCTCGCCAAGGCACCCAGTTCCTACCTGTCTTCCCCTCTTCCTGCTGCTGGGCTCAGGAGATCTCACCACCTCTCAAATTTTTAAAAATATTAAAATCACTGCAAATATTATGAGCATTAAAAAGGCATGTTCTATTCATTGACATGTTCATACACTTCCAAAGTCTCTCCTTCACACTTTGGCTGCGTGCTCTTTGTTCACCTCTTCATATGACAACAGTTTTGTGAGACAGTTTGGGTTAAAGACAGTAGTAGATAATTCACTCTTTCCTCGAGCAGAGCAAGTTGAGAATTGTCACTTGCATCTTGACATGTTCCTGTCAGCTTTCTAGCACATTCTTGCATTCCTATATAAGGGTCTGAGCTTTTAACACCTTTGGTAAGATCGCTTTCTAATTTCTTTTGTGGATGAAGTATAAGATCTCAGAATAGTTTAATGACTTATTCTAAAAATTCTTTAAATTATCAAAGCTCACTAAGTCATCTGTTGTTAATGTTCTTTTTGAGAATGGTGTGAGTTTTATGTTATTTTCACCTCACCAAAGAGCAAGAAATTTACATGTTTCCTAATATATTCATGTGGTTCCCTCTACTTCATTAATTGGATAATCAAGCCATCTATGAGCTACCAATTTGCTTCTACTCAAATCTCATCTCTTCTTCCTAATTAATAAGTGAAATCTGAAAACCAAGGCATTACATCATTCAATTCTTAGTATCGGAATATTCTCTGCAATGATTTTTATTGTTAATTCTTCTCACTTTGCTTCCTCTCTTATTAGTTTTTAATCTGTGTTTCTATGATTCTGCAATAAAGATTATCAAAGTAGGAGCATTGCCCTCATTTATGTAATGGCACATTTGAAAGATGAATTTTCAGATTGTAGTTAAAATGGCATATGTTTGAGTCAACTGTCCTTTGTCAAGACCCTAAAATCATCCACAGACATTTCAATGTCATTCCACCCAAGGGGAAATATGGTAGAGGGGAGGTCAGAGAACTAGCCATCTTACTAATTATCTACTAACATGTTTTTTTAAAAAAAATATATATATATAACAAAACCTATACAGCCCTTTGACACATCACTCAGGCTCTTCCACCAGCTTGAAGATGAGTTCGAAAAGCTCCCTGGTACCGAAGCCTCACTAGCTTGAAGGTGTGTCCACCCAGGCCACCTGTACCTCTCAGCAATCTGCTTCCAGGCTTCCTAATTGCAGTTTATGCTCCTCCAAGTCCTTCCACAAGCCATTCCCATACAGCATCTTATAAGTCTTCTAAAGACAAGCTTAAAATCAGTAAAAACTGGCTCAAAAGCTTTGTAGCTCCCCACTTCATGTAAACCAAAGGACAAACTCCTCTCCAGGTTCAATACTTGTCCTGCAATCCAGATCACTGATTCATCTCACATCTCCCCTATTTCCCTTCTGCCCTGTAGGGCTCACGTGGTGATGTTACCTAGGCCTGGTTCCCATAAATAAGTGATCTACTATGCTGGAGAAAATTCATAACCAGAGAAAAACATTGCATCTGTGTCAGCTGTTAGCTCCTGACTTCCCAGAATCAGTATGATGATGCACGTGTTCAGGATGGTGGGTAAGAGAAGACGCATGTTTTCATTTTTCCCCATGCCGTTGCTGTGTTCTCTGTTAGTACTACAAACACCATTCTGAAAAAGCAGCTCCAAGTCTTCCAGCCCTATAGTGAGTCACCATATGTGTGCATATGGCACCCATGTATACATACAATATGTATAAGCAAATGGCAAGGGTATTTAGCTATAGTAGCTTGCCTACATTTCAGATATTTTATCAAATTATAGTCTACATTTAGAAACCTAGCTAGTAATTAAAATACAACGTATGGCAGAGTGTTGCTTAAATTAAAATGGAAATGAAAAGCTCTACAGTTTAGTTGCTGATTTCTAACAATCCTCCACAATCAGAAAGAGTCAATGTTTTTCAACATTATCAAGCAATAATGTGGCTGGTTTCCCTGGTGCATAGATGAAAAGACTGAAGAAGAAAGAACTGACTCAGGTCATGTGTAATCAATAGAAGAGCAAAAAAAAGGTCTTGTTATTCTTGAGAGTGTTTGTTCCCTCACCATACTGGATTTATTTCCTGGAGACAGCCACATCAAGCATTTTCGGCCATATAAAACCCAATTCAAAGACAAACAGGAAAATTTGGTGGCCAGATGAATATAAAGAATTGATCAAAAGAAGAGAGAAAACTGCATAAGATCACACAGGAGGGGGCCATTGGTAACCCCCCCATTATCTATCCACCGGATATGATCAACATGAAATTTGACAATGTCTCTTTTCATTTATCACATGTACAACATTTGACAGGCAGATCATCTTTCAAATGCGTCTTTTTACAGCACTATACAACTTAGTGTTACTTAATGACAGTTCCTTCAATGATTTCCACTGTCTGGTCCAAATTTAGATTCTACGTAACCTGAAACCTCTCCTAAACAAATTTTGTGTGTGGAGATAAAATATACTTTATTATGACCCCCATTATAGGACCTAGTGATTTTTCTCCCCACCCCCAATTCTCAGCTTTCCAATTATTACTTTATATATTGATCCAGAGTCACTTGCTTTCTGACACTCATAAATCAACTTCCATCCATTCTCTATCTCCAAGTCATTTCACAATCTTGTCACCTAGAAATATCCATAGCTCTGAAGCATGATTCTTGTTGTTGTAATATGTGTATTTCAATCCACCTAAGACTCCTTAAATAATTATGAACTTCCTAAGAAAGGAGAGCTTTTAATTCCTTCATAATTTCAATACCCGAGTCAAGGATATACTAGGCATGTGTTAGATAAAAATGTACTATTTATCCTCCAACTCTACATTTATTTTTTTACCTAGAGGTACTATCATATATCCCTGCCTTCTCTGCAGTCAAGTTATAGTTTCCAAAATCTGGGAAATTGTGGCATTCAGTCTATTCCAGAACATTTATGCCCATCATTGCTGTTCTTCCATTTACTACACCCAGAACTTTTCATTTTAGCCTTGGTTCCGATAGGCTACTTAATAGCCTTTTGAGTTTTGTTTTATTATTATTGCAACAGTATTTTCCTTTTCTTTTATGTATGGTATATTCTTGTCCTCAAGCTTGTATGCATATATGGGGGTGCATGTATGTATGTGTGTATGGGGGTGCATGTACACATGTATGTGTGTATGGGGTGCATGTACACATGTGTATGTGTGTACGGGGGTGCATGTACACATGTAGAGGCCAGAGGTCAATATTCAGTATCTTCATTGTTGAGACAGGTTCTCTCATTGAACCTAGGGCTCACCAATTCTACTAACTGGACAGCAAGGTCAAGAGCCCTCCTGCCTCTTCCTCCTCAGTGCTAAAATTCCAGGGACATGCCACCTGTTCTGACTTGTATGTACACACTGGGAATCTGAACTGAAGGTCTCACGCTTGAATGTCAAGCACTTTATCAACTGAGATATCTCACCAGCATCTAAACAATATTTTTCATGTTTATAATTTTTCCATTTTATTCTTTCCTTATATTATTTTGTTGATTGGCAAACGTTTAGCAGCCTTTCCATATTTAATGATTACATAAAGAGTTGCTACATGTCAGAAGGGAGACCAGTAGAGATAAAGATGTGGTCAATGGGAGCAGTAGAGAATAAAGGATGGCAGCCATGCACACGTATGACAAGGACACTATCATTGTGTATAATTAATGTGCAACAATAAAAATGTACTGGCAAAGTGTTGCCAAACATATAATATAACATGTAATATTCTGTAGGTATATTATATGTTTATAGAACTTAGATCTATCCCAGAGGTCTGACTGGTATCCACCAGAGATGCTGCTTTAAGGAGCATTGACCTTGTTTCTTAATCCTAATTGTTGGTGGCCTGAATTTTCTAGTTCATTCAGAAACTAAGGCCAGTTTCCTGAAGAAAATATTTGTTCTTGCAGATAGCCAGGTGACGCAACTGACCTAGGCCCCTTCAGTGCCTCAATTATCTCAGTTTATACTGAAAGATTTGAGCTTCCTTATTATTTATTCCTGGAAGGACACCATCGGAAAACTACATGATTGGAAAGCCAAATAGAGTCTCAAATTTCTGCTACAAGACAAAATAGCTCTTAAAAAGACATTTGCCTTTGAGCTGTGATATATTTTCCAGAAAGAGATGATAACTGCAAATTTTCTTTTCCTTTTTTTTTTTTTTTTTTTTCACAGAGATCTGCCTGCCTCTGCCTCCTGAGTGCTGGGATTAAATGTGTGCACCACCACACCTGGCTGCATTTTTATTTTGGCAAAAGAAATTTTAAGGCATGTGTAGAGATGCTTACCTGATGACCTGAGTTTGATACCTGTAATCCATATGGTAAATCACATAGAACCCATATGATCCCTCACGTGGTCCTCTGACCTCTACATGTGATTCTCTCTCTCTCTCTCTCTCTCTCTCTCTCTCTCTCTCTCTCTCTCTCTCTCTCTCTCACACACACACACACACACACACACGCAGAGAAATAATTTATCATTATTTAATTAATTAATTATTAGTGCTGGTTGTGGTGACACACGCATTTAATTCCACCAATTGGGAAGTAGAGGCTGGTGGATCTCTCTGAGCTTAGTCAGCCAGCCTGGTCTACAAAGTGAATTAACCAGGGCTACACAGTAAGACCCTGTGTCAAACAAAAAATAATGGTTAAAGACAGATTAATAAGAGCCCTGTCCTACAAGACTGATTAGAGCTAACTCTTCTGAGGACACCAGTCTAGGCTCACCATAATAAAACAGGAATCAAATATATACACATATATATATATATGTATGTATATATATATATACATATATATACATATATATATGTATATGTGTGTGTAAAATAAAAATGAGAATTTTACTTGTCTCATGTGTCAACTCTAGTCTAGTAACATTTGTCTTTCAGAGTGCAGTAGTAGCAGTCTAAAGCCTTCATTGGGTTCAGCAGAAACAGCTCTATAAAAGCCTGATGGTGCAATAATAGCATGACAGGCACTGTTCTAACACTTTCACACATACTGGTTACTGGAATCCACAAAATAATATTATTCTTAGGTATGCTGTTATTTTACATTTCACTGAGGAAATGGACACCGATCGACATGACTGACGTTACACAGCAAGTAAATGGTGAATCAAAGTGCTGAGAAGAAAAGGTTTCCTGCGAAGACAGTCTGGACAACCATCAAACAAGCCAGCAGTGTGAAAGGGAGCAATGCTTTCCTCTCTGCATCCAGTGGGTGAAATGAAGCTCTGCCAGTGTTCTGTGTTCCGATGCTGTCCGAAATGAATCCCAAGTGTTCTCATACCATCCAGAGCTCTAGGTCAGCCCAACAGCTGGTTAGAAATCAAATACTCTACAGCTTACTTGAGTATCATTTACATCAAAATGGGCTCCGTTCACGATTCTTTATAGTGGTCATGAAGCCGGTGCAATGAACAAACCTCCACACAGCTAGCAAAGAGTCATATGGCATACTCTGATCGGGACTGGTGCTTCTTGGGGGACAAAAGTTTCCATTAGAACCATTTTTTTTAATTTAATTTTTATTGATGGTTTGTGCATTTCATACATCATTTTCCAATTCAGATCAGGCATATTTCCCTTTCCCTTCCCCCCCACCCCCACCCCATCCCAGATCATGTATTCTGCCATAACTGTCCTGCATCTTTTATGTTTTTTTTTTTTCATTTTTTAGCTATAAGTGATAATCCATGAGTATAAGCATCCTTCGTGCAAAACCAATCTACAGACTGTTGTGCCCAAACCCCCACAGTCCCACCATTCAGTGGGGGGTGACAGGTTGTTTGTTCAATCAAGTTGATCAAATGAGTGTCCAGACTACATCGCTGTAGTTTCACCGTTCACCCCAATCGAAGCCTTTACATTCTACCACGCCCCCTCTTCCGCAGATTGTTCCCTAGGCTCAGAAAAGGGACACAGGTGGATGAGAAGTAAAACTGTCTCACCACCCACCCACCATTAGAACCATTTTTATAGAGTCTAAGGTTCCACTTGTACAGCTCTATCTATAGAACATTGTTTAGATTTTTGACATATCTAGTTTACAATTCCATACATCCTATTTTTCTATGATATTCCCAAGACAGAGTCAATGACATATCCTAGGTGATATGCCTGATAAGTAATTGGTTTTCAATTATTAGATATGGAGTGCCTTTGCCCCCATGCCTCTGCTGCCACTATGGATGCTTAACCCTCAGGAACCATAAACAAAATAAACTCTTCTTTCTGTAAGTTGCTTTGGTCATTGTGTTTTATCAAAGCAGTAGAAAAGTAACTAATGCAATCAATATCTAGCACACATGCATGTTGCTGACTTCTTAACTTGAAAAACAAAATTCTAATTCTCCTTTCCTCCAAAAATTGAAGACATATAAAACTAGAAAAAGAAGAGTCTACTTGTCATAAAATGAAAAATGGGAGTCTTTGAGTTGGTGTTTGTAAATCTGTAGCATATTTCCTGTCTATTAATGTAGTGATGTCTTAGATAAAGAATTTACTGTAGTGGTGAGAATTCCAAACACAATGGCAGCCTGAGGGTGAAATTTCTACACATCCACTCTCAGACCCCTCTAATGATCTCTGAGTAGGTGGCTTCCTCTACTAACATGAAGAACCATTTCTGCAGTGTTGCAGCTGAGGCTCAGTCTTGCATTCCATGCATTTCTGGTAGTGTGGGTGGAAGATTTCACGGCACCATCCAGTTTATTCTTGGCATGTGTAGGTCATGCATTATTCAGCATTATGAGACATCAATGTGAATAATAAGGTTAAAACTATATTTATGGACATGGCTAACTGAGCTGTAAGCATTAGCCAAAAACGCAGAGGCAGTGAAGCCGTGCATACTCACAAGACACAGCAATAAAGTCAAAAATTTTTTATAAGAAAGCTAGGAGGAATCAAACTGGTTTTTCCAACCTGGGAAAC
This sequence comes from Rhizomys pruinosus, assembly GCA_009823505.1. Lineage (NCBI taxonomy): Eukaryota > Metazoa > Chordata > Mammalia > Rodentia > Spalacidae > Rhizomys > Rhizomys pruinosus. The sequence continues at coordinate 3,666,501 of VZQC01002448.1, forward strand.
TCCAAACGCCTGAAAGCCTTGGAGGGCTCTCACTGTTGCCAACTCATCCATCTACTGAACGCGTGGATGTCCTCTCTGTCTACAGTAGCAATGTTTCCAAACAACGTGGGAGTTTTCTAGGATCAGATAAAAGAAATTACAAGCATCCATAAATAAGAACTTCTTTTCTTGCATAAATTGTTAATTGAATTTTTGTGTGTTTCATACATAACATCTCAGTCAGTTGTAACCACCCTTCTCCATTGGCAACCTCCCACAGCACCCCACATTGGAATTCATACATTCTGTCATTTGTGTTAAGGCCTATTGTGCCAAATTAATCTCCCCAGCCATTCCTGAGTGCAAGTTCATCCACTGAACTCTAGTGAGACTATCCAGAGTCCCTTGCTTTAAGAAGACCAGTTCTTCCTCATCCAACAGTAATCAGCTGCCAATATTTCTTCACCTAAAATTGGGTTCTGCTTCCCATTTCCCCAGTTTTGTCTGCTTGAGTTTATATGGGTCATGTGCATGCTGACACCATTGCTATAGGTTCATATGAGCAAGGTCCCAAGAGCTTTAAGGAATCTATTTCCACATGGTCATGCATCAGTCACTTCCCTGATTCTTACAGCTTTTCCACCCCTTCTTCCACAATGGTCCCTGAGCCCTGGGTGAGGGAAGCTTAATACAGGAGCCCTGCCCAAGGACCCACGCTCTGCAGACTCCGAATCTTCTCGGTTTGGCCTTTTATGACCTTTTGAATTCCTGACCCCCTATTACACGAGGGAGCTTCCCTAATGATAGTTAAGAGATTAATTAGTGTCCCTTTGTCCCTTTGTTCTATGTTGCATGAGGCTTAGGTGTAGAAGTGGCATTGTAGATGTGCCACTTGGGCTTGGGTAATTCACAGATAGTGTCTGTGTGTGATCAGTTGTGGTACTCTGTAATAGTCTTTGTCTTGTGCAAAAGAAACTTCTTTGATGAGTGGTGTCTGTGATATTTGTCTGTAAATATAAGGATATATATTTTGAACTTAGTAAGAAGTTACATTAGCCTAGGGATGTTACAGCCTTGAGAATTTCTCTAAGATCTATGACCCCCCCCAGCCATGTGTATTTGGCTATGTTTAAAATAACACACATGAGTTTCCTCCCATTCAGTGGGATCGAAGTCCAATTAGTTAACCATTGATTGCCCCTAAGATAAAATTGCCTCTGCTGCACCAATATCTTACGCTGTGCCGAACATTGATGTGGCTATTTGTTCTTAGTGTTGATGTTCTCCCTTAGTGGCTTGCATAATGCTCTCCAAAGGCGTGAGAGCTAGCCTTCAAGGCAGGTGGCTTCCAGGTCTGTTCCCACTCCATTGCTCCAAATCTGGTCTCTGAACTATATCCTGTCTTCAGCAATATGGTCTTACCTTCAAGTTCTGGGAGGCAATGAAGGGCTATGGTAACACCCTGTGTAATTGTGGGAGTCTTTTGGACTACCTTGGCCAACAACTGAAAGGAAGGGTTCTCACATCTGGCACTGTTTCTGGATATGTAGCCTTCAGGTATGCACATGGACTTGTGCAGAGATATTTTATGCGTAATTTGTCATTAGATTGTTAGACTAATGTGATTGCTCCAGTGTTTTACACTGGTAGGCGTTATTTGTCTCTACTCTCCCTCTCCCTGTCTGACCCTCCCTCCATGTCTTTCCATTCAGTGTCCCCATTTCCCCCATGTCTCCATTGATAACACCAGTCTCCCATGGTCCCCCCTCTCTTGAGCTCCTTCCTTCTATAGCCCTCCCTCTTCCCTTCCATTTAAACACCCTCATTGTATCCATTTTTCCCTTAGTCTCCTACTAGTCTTCTCTTCCAGGTTCCCTCGTTCCCTTTCCATTTTCCTGGTTCCGGCAGTTACATCATGATAACTCATGTATAAGTATTTGGTGCTAGGATCCACAAATGAAGGAGAACATATGCCGTTTGTTTTTCTGAGTCTGTGTTACTACATTTAGCATAACAGCTTCTAATTCCATCCATTTACCTGCAAACATCATGATGTTGTCTTTCTTTATCATGTGGTAGAAATGCATTGTGTAAATGTACCACATTTTCATTATTCACTCATCAGTTGAGGTTGTTTCCATCTCTCAGCTATTGTGAAAAGAGCAACAACAAACATGGATGTGCAAATATCACTGCAATAGGATGAATCCTTTGGGTATATGCCAGGGAAATGTATAACTGGGTAAAATGGTAGGTTCATTTTTAGTTTTGTAAGAGCACTCCACAGTACTGTCCTTAGGGGTTGCACAAACTTACCATCTCACCAGCAGTAAATGAGTATTCCCCTTCCCCTCATCCTCTCCAGCATTTGGTATCATTTGTTTTCTTGATCATAGCTAGTCTTACTGGGGTAAGATGAAATAGTACAGTGATTTTAATAAGCATTTCCCTAATTACAAATGATGTTGAACACATTTTAAGATGTTTCTTAGCCATCTTTATTTATACTTTTGAGAATTCTCTGTTCAATTCCTTAACCCATCTTTTAATTGGGTGACTTATCTTCTTGATTCTTTAGTTTTTAAGGAGTGTCAAATGTGTCACTGGTGAAGATTCTCTCCCACTCTGTGGGTTTTCTCTTCATTCCTTTGGGTTTTTTTTTTTTTCCTTTTGTTGTACTGAAGCTTTTTAGTTTAATGAGGTCACAGGTGTTGATTGTTGACCTTAATTTCTGAGCAACTAATGTCCCATTTAGAAAGTCCTTTCCTACACCTATATCTTCTAGGTTACAACTGATTTTTTTTTCCTAACAGTTTCAGAGTTTTATGTTTCACATGGAGGTCTTTGATCCATTTAGATTTTACTTTTGTGCAAGATGAAAGATAAGGATCTAGTTTTATTCTACCACAATTTACTGAAGATGCTGCCTTCTCCATTAAGTGTTCTTGGACCCTTTGGCAAATATCAGCTTGCTGAAATTGCATGTAGTCAAGTTTAGGTGTTATGTGTGTGCTCAGAGTTGCTTTGGCTGTCTGGGATCTTTTGTGCTTCCATATTAATTTTGGGATTTTTTTTTTTTTGGATTTCAATCATGGGGGTTTTGAGGTTGCATTAAATCTATATATTACTTTAGGTAAGATGGTAATTTTTACTATATTAATTCTACCAATCCATGAGCATGGGGGCGGGTGGGTCCTTCTATCTTCTGGCGTCTTCCTTAATCTCTTTCTTTAAAGATTTAAATTTTCATTGTAGCGATCTTTAATGTCTTTTCTTAGGTATTTTCCAAGATATTTTATTTTTGGCTATTGTGAATAGGGGAGATTCCTTGTAATTCTTATGCAATTCTTTGTTGTTGGTACATAGAAAGACTACTGATTTTTGTAGATAATTGTGTAACCTGCCACTTTACTGAAAGTGTTAATAATTTCTAGGAGTTTTCTAGTGGAATTTTTGCCATCTCTTAGGTATAATATCGTATCATCTCCAAAAAGGGATAATTTGACCTCTTTTTTTCTAATTAGTACTCCTTTAATTTCCTTCTCTTGTCTTATTGCTCTAGCAAGAGTTTCAAATACTATATTAAAAAGGATTGGAAGTAGTGGACAGCCTTGGCTGGTTCCTGATTTTAAGAGAAATGATTCCAGTTTTTCTCCATTTAGAATCATGTTGGCTGTGGGTTTGTTGAATATAGCTTTAATTATGTTCAAGTATGTTCCCTCAAGTCCAATTTTAACATAAATGCATGTTGAAATTTATTAAAGACCTTTTCCTGCAGCTATTGAGATGACCATGTGATTTTTGTCTTTGAGTCCATTTATATGATTTATGACATTTATTTATTTATGTATACTGAACCAACCCTGAATCTCTGGAATAAATCCAAGTTGATCATGATGGATGACCTTTTTGATGTGTGCCTATATGCTATTTGAAAGAATTTTTGCATCTATATTCACTAAGGTATGGGTCTATAGTTTTCTTTTTTTGTTTTATCTTTACCTGGTTTTGGTGTTAGAGTGCTGCTGGCGTCATAGAAGGAATTTGGGAGTCCTCCCACTGTTTCTACCTTTTTTAATAACTTAAAAATATTGGCTGTAGATCTTCTTTAAATGTCTGGTAGAATTCTGCCATAAACCCATCTGGGTCTGGGGGTGTTTAGTTGGGGGTTTGTGTGTTCCTGTTTCAATTTCCTGTATGCTATGGATCTGTTTAAGCTGTCGATCTCTTCTTGGTTTAGCTTTGGTGATTCTCAGGATTTAAAACATTCCTCCAGCCAGGTGTGGTGGTGCACGCCTTTAATCCCAGCACTTGGGAGGCAGAGGCAGGTGGATATCTGTGAGTTCAAGGCCAGCCTGATCTACAGAGTGAGTTCCAGGCCAACTGGGGCTATAGGGAGACCCTACCCCAAAAAGACAAAAAAAAAAATTCCTCCATTTCTTTTTGCTGTTCAAATTTAATAGACTATAGGATTTTAAAGTGTTCCTTTATAATGTTCTGGATCTTTTTGTTGTCTGTTGTGATGTTTCCCCTTTCACGTCTAATTTTGTTGGTTTAGAGTTGCTTGCTTTCTTTTGGTTAACTTGGCTAAGGGTCTGTCTATCTTGTTTATCCTTTCAAAGAACCAGCTCTTAGACTCATTGATTCTTTGTATTGTTTTCTTTGTTCCTATTTCATTAACCTCTGCTCTGATTTTTGTTATTTCTTCTTGTCTGCTGGGTTTGTGTTTCATTTGTTGTTGTCTTTCAAATGTCTTGAGTTGCAGTGTTAAGTCATTTATTAGTGCTCTTTCTGATTTTTTTAATGTAGGCACTTAGAGCTATAACTTTTCCTCTTAGGATGGTTTTTAAAGTGTTCCAGAGCTTTTGTTGTGTTGAATTGTCTTTTTTAGTTAACTGCAGGAATACGGTTATTTCTTTCTTTGACCCATTCATTATTCATGAGTGCGTTATCTCCATGAGTTCATGTAGTTACTAAGGCTTCTTCTGGTGTTGATATTAAGCTTTATTGCATTCTGGACTGATAGAATACATGGAATTATTTCAATTTTTTGAATTTGTTGAGGTTTGTTTTGTGCCTCTACTGGTATGTGGTTGATTTTGGAGAAAGTTTCATGGGGAGCTGAATAAGAAGTATATTCTTTGGTGCTTGGGTGGAATAGTCAGTGGATGTCTGTTAGGTCAATTTGATATATGGTATTGTTTAATTCAGATGTCTCTCTGTTTATTCTTTGTCCACTTGACCTGTCTAATGGAGACAGTGGGATATTGACATCACCTACTACTAGTGAGTTGGGATAAATCTGTGTCTTAGAGTCTCGAAGTACTTTGTTTATGAAGTTGGGTGCACCAGAGTTTGGTGCATATATACTCATGATTTTAATATCATCTTGGTTAATTGTTGCTTTTATAAGAATGAAATGACCCTCTTTATCTCTTCTGAATACTTTTAGTTTGAAGTCTATTTTGTCTGATTTTTCTTCTCTCTTTATGGCTGCCAGTATTCTCCAAAAGCCTGGCTTTCTGGAAATGAGTTCTGTCAGCCTATTGATGTCATGGAAGATTTTGCTTTCTTCCTCAACTATAATAGACCATTTTCCTGGGTAAAGTGTTTAAGGTTGACATCTATCATCATTTAGAACTAGGAATACTTTGATTAAGGCTCTTCTGGCTTTCATAGCTTGCATTGAAAACTCAGCTGTAATTCTGATGGGTTTTCCTTCATATGTGATTTGTTTTTCTTTTGCAATTTTCAGCATTCTCTCTTTGTTATGTATATTTAGTGTTTTTACTCTTACATGGTGTGGGGAGTTTCTTTTCTGGTCATGTCCATTTGGCATTCTATGTGCTTCTTGTGAGTGTATGGGCATGTTTTTCCTTAAATTTGAGAAATTTTCTTCTACAATCTAGTTGAAGATCTGGTCAATACCATTATCCTTATATTCTTCTCTTTCCTCTATGCCTATGATGTGTAGGTTTGGTCTTTTCATGGTGTCCCACGTTTCTTGCATATTCCATTCCCGTTTTTCTTTAATTTTTCATAATCCTTGCTTGACTTTATCATCCAATCTTGATCTTCTGTTTTCATTCATTCTATTGCTGAGGCTTTCTCCCATAGTTTCCAGTTGGCTTGAGTGTTTCACTTCCTTCTTCATTTCAGCCTGAGTTTTCTTCACTATTTCTAGCTCTTTTGTGCATTTGGTCAGATGTTTATCCCTGTCTTCTTTTATTTCTTTGATTTGCCTGTGTTCTTTAAACTCATTTAATTCTTTGATCATGTTTATGATTGCTCTTTTAAATTCTGTGTCCTGGGTTATCTCTAAGGGTCTCTCAACTCTTCTATAGGACTGGTAGTGTTTAATGGAGACATATTATTTGGGCTTTTCATATTATTATTTTTGTTGTAACTTTGGTATGTGGATTTCTTTCATTGTTTGTGAGTCTGATATGAAACTCATCTCTTCCATTGTTGAAGACTCATTTTGTTCATACCTTGGTTGTCTTCTTATTAGGTATGAAAGGCTGGTTGGTCTAGGCTTCAGGTGCTGTCTTTTGATTTTTGTATTGAAGGGACCAGATGGTTCTAGTCCATCTAGTCAGGAACTCCACCAGAGGCCCAAGTCATGCATCGATCATAATATTATCAGGTTTCTTTCTAAGGTCTTGGCCCCTACTAACCAGCAGGCACAGCACAATTTGGGAGACTTGCTGGACAGAGGCTTGATTCAGGCACTCTCAGACATTCTTCAGAAGTCTGGGCGCTACTAAAATGCAAGGGAGTCTAGCCCTGCAACAGAGGGAGGGGCTTCAGGTAATCTGGAGTTCGGAGGATGGGCAGAGGAGCTCATCACCACGTGGAGGCTGGATCCAGGCACTCTCAGGCAGACTGTTATTGCCTGGCCCCCTGCACCATGTGGTGGTGGGATTCAGGAACTCTTGGGCAGGCTGGAAATGTCAAGGTCATACAAAAACATCTTTATATGGTTATCTAGGGATACATAGACCTTAAGGATACAGTGTAGCAATCATCGTTACACTGGGTTATCAATTGTAATAGCTCAGCTATAAGGTGTTTAAGTATCCCCTAGCCCACAGTTTCTGCAAAGACTGCCTAGGCAGCCAGAGAATGTGGCTGATTACTAACATGGAGGGTGTGGCTGACTGTCTCTAGGTGCTTTGATTATAAAAAAAAATGTTCGTGCTAAAGACACTGTTCATTATATGTACCACAGGGTGTGGTACTTCAGTGTTTCCATGTTTAGCAATTATAGGCTGAAGCTATTAAGTGCTTTGAAAGCAAGCCAAAAAGCATAGAGACCTAAAATAAGATGGACCGCACCCCTCTTTATGGGTATTCTTTTTTTCCTGATTTTGATTTACAGCAAAAATGTCTTCAGTCTCTCTTACCAGTGATGCTATAATCTCAGCATTGAGCCCATAAAGAAAATTATATTTGATAACCCCTCTTCAAATAAAAGAGTTGCATTAAGATAAAAGATGTAAATGGTTAACCTAAATAGAATTAATCTGCCCAGGAATCTTTATTTTAGACATGTTGGTATTCACATTTTAATTCCTCATGTTGAAACAGATGGGCATAACAAGAATAATTCTTATAGAATATCACTTATAAGTTTACTCTTTATGCAAAGTATGTATGCCTCTAAAGTACCAGTAGGATGCCTTTAGTTCTCTTTCCTCACATATCCTTGAGCATTTCAAGCACTCTGTGGTCTCAGCTATCACCCAAGGTAAATTACAACTATATCCGTCTCCCACTCAGTCCAGTTTAACAACAGTCTTACTGACTGCTTCTGCCAGCTGCATTTCACGTTAACCTCAAGCTGGAGCTGGTTGAAATGATTCATTCCTTTATCCTACACTTCAGCAAAACTTTTGGACTTCAAATTGTTCACAATGAAATCTCTGTCTGAAGTCAGAGAGACTTGGAATTACAGAGGCAACCTTCTCTTTGTTTTCTCTTTTTCTCGGCATCAGAATTTCTTGACCTCCTACTTTAGGTCTTAAAAATTGTTTGTCCTGAGTTATAGGGTTAGAGCTGTCCTTGGCAGCATTGTTAACCTCTTCCTATTTGTTGCCAGAAGCAGTATCTTCTTCCCAAGTTGTAACAAACAGAAATATTTGTAGACATTGGTAAATTCCTTTGGAGTAAAATCACTCTCTACCTTTGAAAAATCAGCTACCCAAGAGTCATTTGAATTCTACCTATTTTTCTTTTAGTTTACTAAATCAGCCCTAACTCAAGTCCTTTCTATTTCATTAGGATGTACCAACCCCAGACAGTCAGAACACTCAGAACACATGTTGTCTTTATACAGTATATATTTGAGGTGCAATAAGCATTGTACTAAGGTGTCAATCTCAACAACCAACAACCAATAGAGAGGGAAAGAAAATGTAATAAAGAAATCTGAGAAATTGACCTGGAACCTCCAAAGTCATAATTGACTTGAAAAAACTGTTTTGAGTCTGAGGACTTCAATATTGACTTCATTTCAAAGAGATCAAAGTTATGATTTAGAACATAAACAATCACATACATGTTATTTAACCATTAGTCTTGAATGTGACATTCTGAAGGATGCTTGGTTATACCAAGGAACATAAATACAGGCAATTGAATAAATATGACTGATAACATAATAAGGTTTCATAATAACTACATAATGTTTTGTACTAATGCTGTGAATTTTCATGAGAAATAACACTATTAAAAAATAGAATGAGAAATTTTTCAACATTTTCTCGATAAACAGTGGGACAAAAACAGGCTTCGAATCAATGAATGGAATCTATGTTCAAACACCACTATAAACTATCAATGATGGAATGACTTTACGGTTATACTTCCAAAAGATTACTAGTATCCCATTATACTAATTGATATTATTTGAGCTTTCTATTATGAAAATGGAGCTAAAATAATGTGAGAGCTTATCTGAATTTCCTTTCTATATGTAACAAAGACCAAAGAATAAGAGAGGGAAGAAACTACCACAGCCCCTAAGAGAGTTGAGTCATAGAATCTAAGAGAAATTCTTCAAATGGGGTCAATAAAATCACATGGTATGAAATAATCAAGTGGGGCTGGAGAGATGGCCTAGCGGTTAAGAGCGCTGACCGCTCTTGCAGAGGACCCGGGTTCGATCCCCAGCACCCACATGGCGGCCGAGAGCCGTCTGAAACTCCAATTCCAGGAGAACTCCAGTTCCAGGGGAGTCTGACACCCTCTTCTGACCTCCGCGGCGTTGCACGTCACGGGTGCACAGACTTGCATGCAGACAATACATTCATACACATACGGAAATAAATAAAATTAAAAAAAAATAAAAAAAAGAAATATTCAAGTAGTTGAAGAAATTAAAATATATGGCTGTACTGAGAATGAAGTAACCCCATTGGCGAGAGAAAGTCAGTTACGGAGGAAAATGGTGGGTGCTATGCCTCAGCGGTCTAAGGGGAGGGGCCCGCAGAGAAAGCAAGTTTAGAGGGCACATGAATGCATTTGGCAGTGGGAAATAAAAGGGAGTTGGATGGTGCTATGAATGGGGGGGGCGGGGGGGGCTAAAAATTGAGAACTTCATCAGATTTAAATACATAATAAACATAATGTTTTAAAGTTGCAAAAATGAGAGGAGAGATATTCAGGAAAAGCGGAGGGATGACACTTATACAGTAGACTGGAGAGGACAGATGAATGCATGGTAGCAAACAGGGAGGAGGAAAGGTGGCAATGACTCAGTCCTAGGATGATGCAGATGTTCCTATTAACCTCTTCCACTTCGTTCATGAGGTTATTATGCCACCAATTTTTCTGCCTCTTTTGAAAAGTAGCACTTTTTCTTTTACTAAATTTTCATTTGGAAAAACACAAGAACAAAAATAATTAAAGGACTTTGGTCCTTTGTGTTCTTTTGATAGTGCATGGCTCTGTTTTTAGTGTATGAACCACTATGTGCTATGTGATCATATACACGTGCATAGCAGCAGCCACACAGAAGACTTGCTAAGCTGTGCTCTCTGCTTCCTTAGGCTTTTCTTGAGTTGGTAACATTTAGATTTGTGGTATAAATCAATAAAAAATCCACTCAAATTTGACTTTACTAAGAACGTTTTGAAATGAATGTGTCAGGTATGGAATTGGGATTTTTTTTTTAGCATAGCACTGTTAGAAAATCTCCTGCTCAGAGTGTGGCAATTACTGTACACTTAGGTGCACAGCAGAAGCTGCTACTGTACCTCGGTGGAGCTGCCTTGCCTTCCTCTGTCACAGCCTAGGTGTTTCCCATGCCTGTGGCAGACTTTGTAGGTTGAGAAACCAAGCCTGCCAGACCAGCTGCAAAGTGCAGAACATGCTTCAGGGCATTCATTCACCATCCAGTTTGCCTTTAGTACTGTGCCAGCCTAGGCACCTCAAGGCTGACCTTTCCACACAGGTAAGTTCAGCAACAATCATTTGGCCCAAACCACTGATTCTGCTTGATGCCAAGTTTTGCTGCCTCTTGGGTGACAGCCACTTGGCAGCAATTTCCAGGAGCTCTGAATAAGCCTCTGTGTGTGTGTGTGTGTGTGTGTCTGTGTGTGTGTGTGTCTGTGTGTGTGTGTGTGTGTCTGTGTCTGTATGCGTGTGTTTCTGTGTGTGTCTATGTGTGTGTGTGTTTCTGTGGGTTTCTGTGTGTGTGTTTCTGTGTGTTTATATGTGTATGTCTGTGTCTGTGTGTGTGTGTCTGTATGTGTGCATGTGTGTCTGTGTGTGTGTCTGTTTGTTCTCTATGTGTGTGTCTCTGTGTCTGTGTGAGTCTGTGTGTGTCTATGTGTGTGCATTTCTGTCTGTGTGTCTCTGTGTCTGTGTGAGTCTGTGTGTTGTGTATGTGTGTACATACATAGCTGCACACCTGTAATTAACATGCAGTGCTGCTTACCAGAAGGGAGAGAACACACAGATTTACAGGGAGGCCTCCCTTCTCCCAATCTAGCCATTATCATAGCACCCCAGCTGTTCTGTGACTTCCACAACAGTCTCTAAAGATAAGGAAAAGGAAGATGATAAATAATAGACAAAGAGAGCTGGAGAGATGGCTGAGCAGTAAAGAGAGCCAACTGCTCTGGCAGAGGACCCAGGTTCGATCCTCAGCACCCACACAGTGGCTGAGAACCATCTAATTCCAGTTCCAGGGGAATCCGACACCCCCTTCTGACCTCCGTGGCATTGCAAGACACAGGTGCACAGACCTACTTGCAGGCAGTATATTCATCCACATAAAAAATAAACAAAATTTTCAAAAAAAGAATAGACAAAGAATGTATAACTAAAGGAAAATAAGAGCAAAAATATGATATTCTGAGTGAAGATGTGAAATGAGGTCAACACTTCTTTGGAGAGATGTCATTCTATGTCTCCTGCCTCCATTCCTTTCCACTTCAAACCATGGACTCATTGAAGTGGACAGAAAGAGAAACTTCTTTTTGTTATAATTTTCAGACATTCCTTATTGATGGTCTTTGAGTTCCTGTAATAAATTTTTCATATTGTTGAGGTATCTGGAACTTTTTAAAGCATTTTAACTCAGATTTACACAACACAGAGATAATATCTTGGCTAATAAGACCAGTAGAGTAGATAAGGGAATACTTCAGGAAAACACCTTAGATGACCAAGAGTCTATTTCACAGTGCTTTGGCAACCAGAAGTAAACAGTGATCTCTTACCCATTGTCGCAGAACATGCTCCTTTTTCTTCTAATGTCTAGAATATGCTTCTACAGTGAAGATTCACTGCACTAAATCAAATGATTTTATTTGTTAAATGAAGCATTTCCATTCCTTTCTATATTGTGGAACTCCACGTGGAGTTGGTTTCATAAAAATGTGCTCAGAGAGCTATGGGACAGCAGGCAGGTGGGTCAGCCAGGAGCAGAGACCACTGGGAGGTGAGGTGCAGACTTTAGCCTAGTTTGCATAGAGGCTGCTGCTGGGCCACACCAGAGAGCTGGGGTGCAGGTACAGGCCTGCAAGCAGGTGGGTCAGCCAGGAGCAGAGACCCCTGGGAGGTGAGGAGCAGACTTTAGCCTGGGTTGCATAAAGGCTGCTGCTGGGCCACACCAGAGAGCTGGGGTGCAGGGCTAAGCAAACAACTCCCCCCCACCCCCACCAACTGGAACTCCAGAGGGAGGTTCCAATAAGTCCTACAACCAACCTAGAAGAACTGGCTGGCAGCAGAGGACGAAAAGTGCTCAGAAGGTGTCATTTGAACTCTTACCCACACAGTTCTTGCAGAACAGAAAGGGAAGAGTGAACCATACCTTCCAATATATAACCAAAATTGAAAGCCTGAAATGTAAGCAAGTCAACACTCCATAAATAAGGAAACTACAATGAAAGCACCTGAAGAAATCAAGGAAAGCAACCCTCCAACACAGTGAAGAGGAACTAGAGATTCGCACCAGAATACAGGCAAAAAGTAAACGACATGCCAAAAGCACAACGAAAAAACAATATGGGAAAAGCCCAGAATAACCTCACACCAAACTCTCCAGAGCCTGTGGAGGACCCTACAGTGGGATCTCTGTAGAGATAGCCCAGGATACAGATTGTAAATTAACAATCACAGATATAATCAAAGAAATCATAGAACTAAGGAAAGAGAATGAAAAACTCAGAAAAGACCTAGAGGAAGATAATGAATGTTATGGTTTGAATGAGAGTGTCCCCCATAGGCTTTAAGTATTCAGACATTTTGTCTCCAGTTGGTGGTACTGTTCTGGGAGATCTTAGAAGGTGTGGCTGGAGGAAGTATGTCACCTGGAGCAGGCTTAGTGAGTTTAACAAGTCTTGCGATCTCCAGTCTCTCTCTCTCTCTCTCTCTCTCTCTCTCTCTCTCTCTCTCTCTCTGTGTGTTTCCTGTGCTCATTGCGAGATGTGACCCTCAGCTTGCTGCTCCAGCCCCGGCCACCATGCTTCCCACCACAATGGATTCTGATTCCCTGGAACTGTCAATTGTAAGCTCAAATAAACCCTTCCTTTGATAAGTTCCCTTGCTCATGGTGGTTTTATCACAGCAACATAAAAGTGACTAATACAATGAGGAACTCTAGAAGGAAGCGGAAACACTAAAAATAACCCATGCTGAAATGAAAATGGAAACCAATGAGCAAAACAAGGAGCTACAAGAAAAGATTGAGAAGCTCCAAAAGGAACTGGAAATAATAAAGAAAACACAGGATGAAATGAAAAAGGAAATCGAGCACTCATCCAATCAGAAGAAAAGAATGGGAAAAAGCCTCAGAAGCAGAATGGAGGAAGCAGAAAAAAGAATATCAGACCTGGAAGATAACACAGAACAACTAAAAAGCTCAAGCAAAGATTACTAAAAGTTTAAAAATACACAAGAATAGAACAACCGGGAAATGTGGGACACGATGAAAAGATCAAACCTCCGCATCATAGGGATAGAGGAAGGAGAAGAATCCCAAGGGAATGGTATTGATTAGATCATCAACAGAATAATAGATGAAAATTTCCCCAAACTAAAAAAAGACAAATCCATACAAATACAAGAAGCACATAGGACACCAAATAGACTGGACCAGAGAAGAAACTCCCCTCGCCATATCATAGTTAAAAACGTTAAATGCCCAAAACAAAGACAAAATTCTGAAAGCCACAAAAGAAAAACAACAATTACAAATAAGGGGAAACCTATCAGAATTACAGCTGACTTTTCAGCACAAACTATGAAAGCAAGAAGAACATGGACCAAAGTATACCTAGTGCTAAATGACTATCAATGCCAACCCAGGTTACAATACCCAGCAAAAATGTCAATTCTAGTTGAAGGAAAGAGAAAAATCTTCCATGATGTAAACAAGATGAAAGAATACATGTCTGGGAAACCAACCCTTCAGAGAATACTTGAAGCAATTCAAAGGACAGAGGAGGAGAGCAACTACCCCCAGATACCTTGAAAGAGAAATTAATAAAAGCAGAAATGCAGAAGTAGAAACCTAGACTAAAAACACAAATGGATAATAAGGTGAAAGGAAGCAACACACATCTCTCAGTTATAACCTTAAATATTAATTGTCTAAACTCCCCAATCAAAAGGCATAGACTGGGAGGATGGATTAGGAAACAGAATCCGTCTATATGCTGTCTACAAGAAACCCATCTCACCCTTAAGGATAGGCACTAACTTAAAGTGAAAGGATGGAAAAAAATATTCCAAGCAAATGGTACCAAAAAGAAAGCAGGAGTTGCTATTTTAATATCAGACAAAATAGGCTTCAAAGTAGAAGCAATTACAAGAGAAATAGAGGGCCATTACATCCTTATCAAAGGGAAAATTGACCATGAAGACTTCACAATCACGAATATATATGCACCAAACTCCGGTGCACCGATCTTTATAAATACAACTCTGCAGGCCCTTAAGGCACAGATTAACCCCAGCACACTCATAGTAGGGAACTTCAATACCCCACTCAGTCCTTTGGACAGATCAATCAGGCAAAGAATAAACAGAGAGATATCTGAACTGAACAATACAATACAACAAATGGACCTCACAGATATCTTCTGAATATTCCGCCCAAACACCAGAGAGTATACTTTCTACTCAGCACCCTATGGAACATTCTCCAAAATTGACCACATACTTGGACACAGAAAAAACCTTCACAAATAGAAAAAAAAATTGAAATAATTTCATGCATTCTATCAGACCATAGTGCAATAACGCTCAATATCAACACCCGGACAAGCCCTGCTACCTACAGGAACACATGGAGACTAAACAACACACTCCTGAATAATGAATGGATCAATAAAGAAAGAGATAAAAGTATTCCTGGAACTAAATGACAATGACAGTACAACACAATAAAACCTATGGGACACTTTAAAAGCAGTCCTAAGAGGGAAGTTTATAGCCCTGGGTCTCCACATTAAAAAAAATAGAAAGAGCACAAATAAATGAGCTAACACTGCAGCTAAAAACACTTGAAAGACAACAGCAAATGAACTCTAAATGCAACAGACATGAAGAAATTACAAAAATCAGAGCAGAAATCAATGAAATAGAAATGGAGAAAACAATTTAAAAAAAATCAATGAATCCAAAAGTTGGTTCTTTGAGACAGTAAACAAGATAGACAGACTTCTAGCCCAGTTAACCAAAAGAAAGAAAGAGCAACTCCAAATCAATAGAATTCATGATGAAAGGGGAAATATCACAACAGACAATGAAAAGAACCAGACAATCATACAGGAGTACTTCAAAAACTTATACTCTACCAAATTTGAAAACCTAAGAGAAATAGATGAATATCTGCAATCCAGGAAATCACCAAAGCTAAACAAAGAAGAGACTGACAGCTTAAACAGACCCATAATATATGAAGAAATTGAAAATGTAATAAGAGACCTCCCAACTAAAAAAAAAGCCCAGGCCTAGATGGTTTCACAGCAGAATTCTGTAAAAAATTTAAAGAGGACTTACAACCATTATTACTCAAATTGTTCAGAAAGATATGAGCAGAGGGAAATCTCCCAAATTCCTTCCATGAAGCCAGCATCTCTCTAATACCAAAACCAGGCAAGGATGCAACCAAAAACGAGAACTATAGACCCATCTCATTAATGAACTCAGATGCAAAAATCCTCAACAAAATACTTGCAAACCATATACAGACCCACATCAAAAAGATCATCCACCATGATCAAGTTGGATTCATATGAGAGATGCAAGGATGGTTCAACATATGAAAATCAGTATATATATATAAAACACATAAATGGAGTGAAGGACAAAAACCACACAATCATCTCAATTGATGCAGAAAAAGGCTTTGACAAAATACAGCATCCCTTAATGATTAAAGTACTAGAGGGAACTGGACTAGAAGGATCATTCCTCAACATAATCAAAGCCATATACAAGAAACCCACAGCCAGCATCATCCTAAATGGAGAAACGTTAGAAGGATTCCCCATAAAGGTAGGAACCCAGCAAGGCTGCCCCTTGTCACAACTCCTCTTCAATATAGTGCTTGAAACCCTGGCTAGGGAAATAAGGCAAGAAAAGGAAATCAAAGGAATACTAATTGGAAAAGAGGAAGTAAAACTATCCCTTTTTGCAGAGGATATGATAGTTTGCCTAACGGATGCTAAAAACTCTATCAGAAAACTCCTAGAAATGATTAGGAGTTTCAGTAAAGTGGCAGGTTACAAAATTAACCTAGAAAAATCAATAGCCTTTTTTTACATCAACAACAAGCAACTGAAGAAGGAATACAAGGAGACCTTCCCAATCACAATAGCCTCAAAAACAATAAAATACCTAGGAATAAACCTAACCAAAGACAACAAATATCTCTACAACAAAAATTATAAACTCCTGAAGAAGGAGATTGAAGAAGACATCAGAAGATGGAAAGACCTCCCATGCTCATGGACTGGAAAAATTAATATAGTAAAAATGTCCATTCTACCCAAATTAATATATCAATTCAACACAATTTCAATTAAAATCCCCAGGACATTCTTCACAGGCTTGGAAAAAAATCTTAAATTCATATGGAACAACAAAAAATCCCAAATAGCCAAAGAAACCCTGAGTGAAAACAGCAATACAGGGGGATTTTCTATACCAGACATCATACTACAGGGCTATAGTCATAAAAACAGCCTGGTACTGGCAGAAAAACATACCTATAGACCACTGGAGCAAAACTGAAGATCCAAATTTGAGCACATACAATTTCAACCACCTTATATTTGACAAGGGGCCCAAAAAGACTCAATGGAGGAAAGACAGCATCTTCAGCAAATGGTGCTGGCGAAACTGGATCACCACTTGTAGAAGAATAAAAGTAAACCCCTACCTCTCACCCTGTAGAAAAATAAACTCCAAATGGATCAAAGACCTCAATTTGAAACCTAAAAAATTGAAGGTGTTAGATGAAAAAGTTGGCAGCAACTTACAAGACATAGGTGTAGGAAGAGACTTTCTAAATCAGACAGCAGCTGTACAGGAAATAAGGTCAACAAATTGACAAGTGGGACCTTATTAAACTCAAAACTTTTTGTACAGCAAAAGAAACAATAAGGTAAGTGAAGAGAAAACCCACAGAGTGAGAGGAAACCTTCACTGCTGATTCATCTAACAGAGCATTAACTTCCAAAATATATAAACTACTCAGAAAACAAAGGAGTAAGAAAACAAATGATTACTCAAAAGATGGAGTAAAGAGCTGAGCAGAGAATTAAAAAGCAAGGAAATAGAGATGGCTGAGAAACTTCTTAAAAAGAGTTCAACATCACTGATAATTAAGGAAATGCAAATTAAAACCACTTTAAGATATCATCTCACCCCAATAAGTTTGGCTAGGATAAAGAAAACAAATGACACCAAATGCTGGAGAGGGTGTGGGGAAAGAGGAACACTCATCCACTGCTGGTGGGAATGCAAATTTGTACAACCACTACGGAAAGCAGTATGGAGAACCTTTAAAAGACTCAAAATGAGCCTCCACCTGACCCAGCCATACCACTTCTGGGTATATATCCACCAGACTCTTCCTACAGCAGAGATACATGTACAGCCATGTTTGTTGCAGCTCTCTTCACAATACAGAAGAGCTGGAACCAACCCAGATGCCCTTCAACTGATGAGTGGATACAGAAAATGTGGTACATCTACACAATGGAGTACTATGCAGCAGTAAAGAAAGATGACTTCGAGCCACACATGGTGGTGCACACTTTTAATCCTAGCACTTGGGAGGCAGAGGCAGGCAGATCTTTGTGAGTTCAAGGCCAGCCTGGTCTACAAAGTGAGTTCCAGGACAGCTGGGGCTACAGGGAGACCCTGTCTCGAAAAGAGACAATAAAAGAAAGAAAGAAAGAAAGAAAGAAAGAAAGAAAGAAAGAAAGAAAGAAAGAAAGAAAGAAAGAAAGAAAGAAAGATGACATCATGAAATTTGCAAGTAAATGGATGGAACTAGATTTTATGCTAAGTAAACTAGGTACCTGAGTACCTAGGTATAAGACAAAATGAGCAATGTTAATATTATATTCCTTATGATCTAAAGACAACTGTGCTCTTGTATTGGGAATCCCTACACAGGTTCTAGAGCTGACCTAACACGTATTTTCAGACTTTTAGTATATGATGGAGGGTATGTGTGCATCTTTTAGAGTAATATGGGATTAAAATGGAAAGATGTAAATCAAGAAATATGCAATGGAAATAACATACAGGCTTTTTTCCGAAGGATACAATGTTAATATAGGTGCAATGTAATAGGCTGGTGCAACTTAGCCTTTCTGGGTGCTTAATGACCATATCTGAAGTCCCTACCAATTCGGCTGAGGGACCTGGGGGACAACTTTGTTCCTTGCCCTCAGAGGTCAACCAAGTCTTAAGGTATTATACATGGGGGCATCTCTTGAAAAGTCCTGCAGAGGTGGTTCACCATTCTCCCTGTTCAGGGAGGTCTTAGGGAGCCACTAAGGGGACTTCAGCCAGTGTCCAGTCTATAAAGAGGAAAGTCTGCTCATACTTCAGAAAAGGAAGCCTGGTCTAGCAAGACCTGACTTTGTCCTCATGTGGATGGAACTGGTGGATGAGGAGCTGAAAGAAGCAAGGGGCTCCCACCCTCCCCCCCCCAAAAAAAGCAAGAGAACCCTGAGGACCAGATCCTCAACTGACCTCAACAAAACAAAACCTTGGTTAATCTGGACTATCTGTATGGCCTTAAACATCCAGAAGGAAAGTACAACCAGAAATAAATAATCAATAAGACCAGAGAAACTGTAATGCAGACACAAAACTTGAGATCTTAGTAAAAAGACAAAAAGAATAAAAGAGCACCATTGTTTGTCCTGTCTTCAATTCTTACAGGCAGGCACATATGCTCTGTGGATACCACTGCTTTTGGCACTCCTCAAGGACATGAGTTACAGCTTTTTTACTTTTTAGCCTTCCAATGTGGACTGAGGACTGCTGAGATACTCAGCTTGTGAACTATGCAGCTAATGGGAATTCAGCCTCCTCAGAATATGGACTGCCATTGTTGGATTACCTCAGCAGTATCATGGAGGCCAATGCAGGGAGATCAAGACAGGATGCATGCTTACTGGACTTCATTTGGGGGCACAATATTTAAAGCAGAAGCACATCAGTAAGGGTTTCCTTCTGCATAAGTTTTTTTATAGTGTAATGTCTTAATCATAGCTACCATCAAATATTTTAGAAGTGTTTTTAATGTTTAGATAGTATATTAGCAGCATGCAATAATTACATCATAAGCTCTCAAGCAGAGGCAGTCTATTGCAAGGACCTTCTTTGCCGTCAGTTATCATAGGCTGTTTTAAGTTAGAAAACTGAATAACAACACTGAATACTGTAGAAATGCACTTTGCTCAGTAATACTTGAGTTGTTGCAATATTAGATTATCCATTTGGTTGTTACAGAAAATCCTTAACTGTAATTGATGGTTGTTGCTGTAATAGTACATTGCCTGTATTTCTACCTCTAGTAATGGGCTTTTTGTGCTAGATTTCAATATCCTTGAGCCTGGGAAAGTGCACAAGTCTTTTTTAAAAAGAAACATGGTTTACTTGAACAAAACTAATCAGATTTGAGAGATTGTTAATGCCCTTGAAGTGGTTTTTGTGGGTGTGAAACAAATGGTGAGAATTTGAATTGGTCCCTTATTATAGTATTGAAATTAAGTCTACTTAATTTATCAAGTCATGTTCATGCCCTGATTTTATTAACTTGTATCTATCAATAAACATTGTGAAACTTGGGGAAAAAAAAGTGCTCAGAGCACACCCTAGCCTAGTTGTAGAGCACCCCCTGCTCTAACCTGTGCTGCTCAAATCCTATCCAATATGATTGATGCTCCTGGTGCAAAATGGGGTACAGAGTAAATATCTATTAAAAGTTGGTTGCTTTCACCTGAACAAGAGAAAAAATCCATTGGTTCTCATATTAGTTTCCCACCACTGTCATAAGTAACTGACATAAGTGCACTAGTGTGGCTCTCAGATGTCACCAAAGAAGTTCCTTTGTGCAGTAGATGCAGTTAATGCAGAAACTTGCACTGGTCAAAATGCAGAGAATTAGTGACTGCTCAGCTATAAATGGAACATCTATATCACAACATATTACCAAAGCTCAGGGACCACTCAGAAGGAAGGAGAAAGACTGTAAAAGCCAGAGGTCAGGAAGGACGGAGGCAACAGTGCATCTGGACATGAAAGAACTGCTGTGCATGAATTCATGACCACTGTGCTTGTCCACACAAGAGCTAGCCAGTCAACATTCTAGCATGGAGTTGGAAAGAGTTTATGAGGCCTCACCTCTGCCTCAGGAGCTATGGACAGTCATGGGCTTTCTGGAGGAGGAGAGTCAGTTTTCTTTAAGGATAGGCTGCACAAATTGGAGTCATTGTTTATTAAGTTTTTACAAAGTACAGGAAGTCATGGGGTTAGGGGAGTTAAGGAGCAGAGTTGGGAGGGAATATGATCAAAATGTGTTCTGTGAAATTCTCAAAGAGTTAATAAAATATTTACCTAAAACTAAAATTATAAAAAAAGAAAAGGCTTAATTTTGGCTCCTGGTTTCAGAAATCTCAACCATGCTGGAGCAGCACAGTGGCTTTGATCCCATGCTGACACCATGTGCATCAGGGGAGAATACAAAAGAGGAAAAGAAAGGGCCAGGATCCCCTTTAAGGTAACGCCTACAAAAACCCCACCTTCCACACACTAGACCTCGCTACCAATATTTCTACCATCTTCCAATAGTGCCACAAGCTAGTCATCAAGCTTTTAACATGTGGATCTTGGGGACACTTCCAGACCAAATCAGTACTAAATAAAACCTAAAGCTTATGAATATGAGAAAAAATATTGGGAATAAAGAAAATATCAGTGGTTTCCTGAGTAATGAATGACTATAAAGACATTAATGAAATGATGAAAACAAAATCCAAATACCACACACACCGTAAAACCAACATGGAGTAAGAAAATGGAGACCTACAGTGATAACTCTTGTATTTTTCAGTGAGAGAGAGAAAAGATAATGATATAATACATCTTTTTTGAGACAGGGTCTCTATGTAGTCTTGGATGACCTGAAACTCACTGTGTAGACCAACTTAGCCTCTAACTCACAGAGATCCATCCCTCTGCTTCTACCTCCCAAGTGCTGGGTAAAGGTAGACACCACCACACCTGGCAATAATGTATCTTAAAATTGGGGCTTAGAGTCTATCAGATGACCAAATGATTATCCTTTAGAAAATGACTTTCATTCTTAATATAAGCAACCTTTCTACTCAAATAAAAACTTCCCTCTATTCGCACACACATAAGCACATGTGTATTATTTATTGAAGGAGTGAAATTATTTATGGTAGTTATCATTACATGAAGTAAATCATTACATGTACTCTCCAGAAGTATGAAATATTTTTTTGCAACCATTTGTTCTGTTTATTGTCCCAAGATCAACTCAAAGATAACTTGCTATCTTAGATACTAACCTTTTTCCCAAAGTTGTTAAGGCGCGGCATAAATATTCCATTTTCAAATGGTAACTGCTTCTGATGAATACTTTGAAAGTTGTTTACAGAGCTTTCTATCTACATTTCTTTGAATAGGTTTCTTTTCAGAATTGTTCCTTAGGGTACATCTGCCTCTGACTGAAATCCTCAGTGCCAGTGACCTATTTTGCTACCCAGTAATCACCAGAAATCAAAGATGATGCTGTAAAACTTAAAGCGGGGACTGGATGTGATCGGATAATGTTTTCCCTCACCTCTCCATTTGCGTTGTTGCTAGAGTTTGGGGTGTTTTTTTTTTTTACATCATGTCTCCACCATAATTTTTAGTTAATATGTTTTTTGTGTGTGATTACTATTTTACCACTTCATTGGTCATCAATTTGAGTGATCTGAAGTAAATTTCAAGGCCTCCAAACTATCTACCAGCACTGGCCTGTCCATGTGAGGGATCTCTGTGCTGATGTGTCTCCTCACCTTACCATTCTCACCTCCAGCTTGACTCCTTTCACTTTCTTCTCCTCCTCATTCTAGAATTTCCCCAGATGTATTTTCCATGAGGAGTGTATAACTAGTAGACTGTATGCAGTAACATTCATTTTTAAATCTATTTTTCATTATAAATATAGTTAGAGAAGATAAAAGTAGAAAAACCATACCCTCCAAATCCAACTGGATGTGTTCTCTAGTTTTCTTGTATATAAATATTTTTACTAGTTATAACTTTGCTTCAAATATTTCTTAAATGGGCATAGGCGTATTTAGCTAATAAGTAATAAATATTGATAATAAACATTAATACTAATGAATTAACATGGTAAGACTATATACAGAGTTTTCTATCATTTTATTTGATCTGATGTAAGCCTTTTCATGCTAACAAATGATGTGAGTGCCAGTTCAGAATCTATCCAAATGCTGAAGATTAAACCAATTATAGTTCAACATTTAATGGGTAACAGTTGTTACTAGTATAAATTATGTGAATATGCATATCCTTGTAAACAAAGCTTTTCCATTGAAACTTAGATTATTTTTATGTTACTATATCCACAATGCAATTATGCAACTGGGGATGTATATTTCTGAATGATGTTTCAAACGTGTTTTAGATCTCCTAGATATATATAGGTATATATATATATATATTAGATATATATAGATATAGGTATATTCTATTACTCAATTGTTTTTCTATAACTTCATGAGTATAAAGTGAATTTATTTCTAATGTTTTAACCATTTACCATTGCACTCGGTAGATGTTTGAGCTAAATCCACCAAACTGATGGAATTTCAAACTTCAACTCTGTTAATGTCTTTATTTCACAAACTCATCTTCAGAATGTTTACCCTAAGCTAGTAAAGTAACAAGCCAAAGAAAAGAGATAAGGTTCAATAAAGTGATATTTAATTATACACATGGGCTTGATTATCATTTGTATGTAGAGCTAGGATCTTGTTATTCCTGTGTTCTTTTCTAGCTGGCTATTATGAAACATAAAGCTCCATTAGGCCACCATTTCACATTTAAATAACCTGACTAATTAAAATTTTATCAGGTAGAGATGACCGATGTGCTATGTTTAGTATAAAGAAGCTATAAACTCCAATATCTCTAAGTCTGTCATAATGTTTTATTACAGAAAGATGCTGGATGGATCTCTTAATTGTTCTGCAGGCATTTAAAGGTCATTAAACCATATAAGTGTGATCTTTAAAATTGCAGCCATCCATTAACCCCTCTAGTGGTCACTCACAAACTGGCAATATAGTCACTTATTAGGAAAACACAGCCTGCAAAGGGATTCACACTGTATATTTAATGCTACAACAGCATCTGAATCAAGCTCCAAAATTCACTTCCACTTCCCCTTGTAATTACTCTTTTCAAGTGGAAAAAATGTGGCTTGTTGATTAAAAAGTATGTTGAGAGATTCTTTCAAAGGTGAGTGAGTTGTTATTCAGTTTTATCATGTGAATTACCAAATTCACTTCCCATGAATTTTGTCACAGGTATTTAAGGAAAGAACTAGAAATCTTAGTTTGCTCACAGGTTTGATGAATTTTGTTTTTTGGTCTTTTCAAGACAGGGTCTCCCTGTACGGCGGCTGGTCTGGAACTCACTCTGTAGACTAGGCTGGCTTTGAACTCACAGAGATCCGCCTGCCTCTGCCTCCCAAGTGCTAGGATTAAAGGCGTGAGCAACCAGCTTGGTTTGATGAATTTTTAAGAGTATATTGATATTATTTGGCTAAGTGTAAAAGATAAAAATAATTGTCCAACTGAAGAGCATCAGCTCAACTGTCATAGCATCAGGGAAGAACTCAAAAGAACAAACCAAGGTCATTCCTTCCCAGATATGGACAAATATCTTATACTGTTTTTAACCAACTGCTCTATTTTTACTATTAGTCAGTGTTTTCTAAAGTAAAAGAACTGCTAAAATGAATATATATATATATATGCATATATGTGTGTATAGGGATTTATTAGATTGCCTTAAGGATAGGGTCAGAGTCACCCAACAATGACTGTGCCACGTTGAAGAGGCTAAGAATGCAGTAGTTGCTCATTCCACAAGGATGGATATCTCAGCAGTCCCAATCTAGTGCTGAAAGCTTAAAGGATTCCCGGTGGTCTGCTGGTCTTCAGTCTACTTTGGAACACAAAGAAGTTGGTTCTACCATCAGCAACAAGATGTACTGGCCAGTGAGAGAGAAGGCAAGCAGGGGCTGGAGAGATGGCCTAGCGGTTAAGAGCACCGACGCTCTTGCAGACGACCCGGGTTCGATCCCCAGCACCCACATGGCGGCTAAGAACCGTCTGTAACTCCAATTCCAGGAGAACTCCAGTTTCAGGGGAATCTGAGACCCTCTTCTGACCTCCGCGGCATTGCACGACACGGGTGCACAGACCTGCATGCAGACAGTACATTCCTACACATACAAAAATAAATAAAATTTTAAAAAATTATATAAAAAATGAGAAGGCAAGCAGGCAAAAAGCAGAAGCTCCCTTCTGCCAGGGCCTTTTTTACTGGCTGCCATCGGAAGGTAACGCCCACATTTAGGGCGGGTCTTCCAGCTTCAAATAGTCCAATCAAGAAAGTCTCTCTCATTTCAGTTAATTCCAGGTCCAGTCAAGTTGGCAACCAAGATCAACCATCACATTAACCACATTTGGACTTCAGCAAAAGAGTGTTACTATGAATAATAAATAAGAATAGACTGGTAAGTAGTTAATTAGCTTCAGAACTACTATGATGTCATATCACGAAACATTCCATTCAGGGATCATTTGCAAAGTTCATCTTACCAACAATCAGCACATGTAGACTTTATGAGTTTGCTGCCAGTGAGATATTTTCAATTAGTGATTCTGTTATTTTCTTATGTAGTGATTTCTCCGTAGAAAAATTTCAATATTTTGCCTCGTTTCTGTTCGAATTCATCCATTCAATATTGAAGACTCTCTAAAAATGTAAGATTATCTCAAAACCAGTATTCCAGGGATATCCACCATCTGTGATATTTTCCTCTGGGTCTTAGAAACAGAAGCTCAAGGGAGCTACCTATCATTCTTTTTTTTTTTTTTTTTTTTGTTTTTTTTTTTTTTTTTGCAGACCTAATATATTCTTAAATCATTCTAAGAAGATTTGTCCTCTATTCTGTGGGAGTAAATTAAACACAGTTAAGAAGAATTGGATACTCTCATGTAAGTAAAAGGCTAGATTTTTCAAAGGCCATTTTGAGGATTATGAAAACTCTGATACTTCTTAAAGTTGAACCATTCTGGAAAGGCAATCTAAATGAATTCATTGGCCTTGTCAGTCTGAAGCATCTACACAATTTTAGCGTCTGAGTGTCAACTAAAGCCATATAAGATTCTCGTAGTTTCCAGAAAATAACAAACATTTTCAACTCATTAATCTTGATTTATTTACACATATAACAGTCTTTAATGTAGCCAATATGTTACTTGGAAAACTCCGCCAAGTATTTCTTCATTTCTTTTGAAAGACTGGGGCTGTTTTCTTTTCCTTCCTTGGAGTAAAGATTTCTTGACAATATATAATGCCTACTTAATAGCTCAATTGGTCTCCCAGACTGACCTTAACCCTGGTGTAGACAATGAACATATGTATGTGTGAATGTGTGTATCTTAATATCCTTACATGTATGTAATAGATCTAATCTAATAGATCATTGTCTGGAAAAAGAGGCAGCAGAATAATACATAAAGTCCTTATTCCGAATTTGGCTATCATTTCCATTCAAACTCTGTCACTGACTCTCCCATATTTTTTAATGCAGTATTCAGTTCTCAAGGGAGACAATCAATCTATGTCAAACCATAGAGACAGAGGGCAAACACACAGGGAAAATTCATTGATTTTACTGGCCAACTTTTTCCACAGCAAAACCACCACCTAAACCTTAAAGTACTCTATGTGTGAAGTGAGAATTGCAGTCACTAATCTTGTGGAGAATTCCAGGCCAATCCATAACATTCCTTGGTGATCAGGAAAGCAGAGGGCTCCTCAGGAGTGCCTCCCTGTAGACAGATTAGGTTATCATGGGCATATTCATTATACTCTCAGATCTGATCAGACAGCCAAGGTTATTCTCACTGTAAAAGCTATAAATTGAGGCTCACGGAAACAATACTTTCTCATCCAAAGAAAGCTATCCCACAGACCTCGAGGACGATATTTCTTATTTGCCCAATTATGAGATCATTCCCCTTCTCATATGGTTGACTTGGTTGTTATTCAAGTGAAGTGGGATCTTTTACCTAAAAACACAGCATTTTCCAATTAACCACATTTAGAGAAAAGAGAAGAGAGTCTTTGAGGAGTTAGGTCTGATCTCTCCTGGAGGCAAGCTACTGGGTTTGATGGAGCAGAGGACAAATGGGTAATGACAAATCCCAGGTTTTTATGTCTCGGGTCCTTAAGTGCCTGAAAGCATATGGAATGAGATTCTTTCCTGAGACATCATGGTGATGACAGAGAGAACGTGAATATTCAAACTCCAGGACTCTAAAGAATGAAATGTAGAGGACAAGAGTAGAAAGAAAAAATAGAAATGTAAGATCTGTCAAAAGATACCTTCGATTTCTATACAAGTTGCCATTCTCAGAAAAGCAATCTTGATTCACAAAAGATGGTCCATGGGAGACAATAAATCGAGTACAGCACCAGAAAAATATAAATCATAAACACATTAAAGTGGAGGAAGAAATTAAAATGAATAAAGAATACATGGTTTAAAGGAAAGTTTATGGTTTTCCAATTAGACAGACCTGTGTGGACACAAGTTCTCTTGGGTTTCTATGTGTAGATTTTTACAGAAATTTCTTCTTCTTCATTAGTCTCCTTCTCCCCAGTGTGGAAAGTTAGGTTATTTGGCAGAAAAATGTAAAAGGTACACTTGGCAATACTTTAGCATGGTGATTCTTATGCTCAAATTGGCCAACAAATGTTACTTTTTTTCTATAAAAGACTTTTAACCTATAACTCAGATAAAGAAGTATAACTCAAGTTGTGTACATTTTCCCCTGATACATATAGTAAAAGTAAAAAGGTACTGAAAGATAAGACAATATTAAAATAAAAAAGAGTTCTGCTAACCAAATAATAAATTGATTTTAGTCCTTAACCTTAGTGGGTTCTGAAGCATAATAAGTAATGATTTTACTCTTAATTAGAAAGCAGTTTAAGATATAATTTTGGATCACCTATAGCATATTTATTTCTTATATTAGCCTTCAAGAATATACCTTCTTCAAAGACATTCAGTGGAATTTTTCCAGAACTGTTCATTAAGAACTGACATATAAATATAAACAAGCTTGGCATTGGCCAGACCTCAGTGCCAACTCTTATCTGGATAGGGGATGGTAGGATGGTCATTATTATATCATTTTCTTTGTTTCCAAAATCAAACAGAAATTATATAGATTGAGCTAAACGCTTCTTTAAAAATTAGTGTTCCACAGAAAGAATGAAATCAATAGAACGCTACTTTGCAATCTCTGGTGTGACATTGCAACAATGGCCTTGCCTGATGTGGAGTGAAAATTCATGATCATGTATCATTACTGTGACTAAGCCATAGAGCAGCAAAAATCTGAAAATTAAAGGTTGGAATCTGTCTTTGCCAAATTATTAGTGAATGTGAAGTTCAAACTTGCTGTTCTTTGAAATACTACTAGGCCTCTAATTAAACTTCCATGTTATTTTTGTGTGTTTGTGACCACTAAGTTTCTGTGTTACTATCAAGCTGTTATGTCTATAGAATTGTATAGTACTTTACAGGAAAGTCTGGCGATATATAGAAAGAATGGCCTGATCTAACAGAGGATTCTCTTTTTTTTTTTTTTTTTTTTCTTTTTGAGACAGGGTCTCCCCACAGCCCCAGCTCTCCTGGAACTCACTTTATAGACCAGGCTGACCTTGAACTCACAGAGATCCACCTGCCTCTGCCTCCCAAGTACTTCCCTTTTTATACTTCTTGCTGCGATCACAGACAAAAATTCCAAGCGCTCTATAGATTTTTTGATAAATATTTTCTGCTTGCATTTAAACTTGAAATATAGAAGAATGAGACAGTCAGTTAAAATAAAAAATGAGAAATGTTATAATGTAATGGCCTTGTTTTGCTGAGGCAATAAAATGACCAAATGCAATGACTTTAATTAAATCATCTTTGTGAAAAAAAAAAGAAAATGAAAGGTTGACAATGAAAAGCATTTGATTGTTCCCAAAAGGAAATCTCAGAAATTCAGTTTGCTTCATAACTCAACATTCATTAATTATGAGAACTCCTTTTAGCCCAGAGATCCATCTAACAGCCTATTATGGTTTGACTTAATTAGTTACTGTTAAAACTGTCTAACTATTGTTTTCAGTACTTCTCAGTAAGAGATACCTGGTATATTAATAATGAATCTACAGCACATCAAATATTTAAGAAACTATAATTGCTATAAGTATTAAGTATTCTCGCTGTTCTTTTGCAGTTCTGCGGGGCCACCCCAAAATTTCCCAAAGAATATGAGAGAAGAATTCTTTCCTTCTTACAAATTCTTCCACACAGTCTTCTTTAGTAATCCCTCAATACAAAGTTATTGATATCATTGGACTGAAGCAACTCCCTAAATTTCAATTGGCCAACAATCTGTTCACTAACGCTAAATGGCTGGATCAACTTGTTGAATTTTTTGTCTTTGTAGCAATTGTCACTGTCTGATAGAGAAAGTATACTACATCGGAAAAGATAAGTAGAAATATTTCCCCCAACTTTCCACTAACAGCCATGGATACTATGTATGAAAACACTGAGAGCTAATGAAGGTAAGATGGCCAGGACTTTCCCATCGTGGTAAGCCACCTATACTTTCATTGTACCTCATGTATTCTAGAATAGACACTAAAGAAATTG
This sequence comes from Rhizomys pruinosus, assembly GCA_009823505.1. Taxonomy (NCBI): domain Eukaryota; kingdom Metazoa; phylum Chordata; class Mammalia; order Rodentia; family Spalacidae; genus Rhizomys; species Rhizomys pruinosus. The sequence continues at coordinate 3,695,524 of VZQC01002448.1, forward strand.
AGAACTGAAACCCAGTAGAATTAAGGGCAGACAAAGGGAAAAGGCCCCCAAGAAAGTTTACCCTTCCAAGCAAAGGACCAGGCCCAGAAGGAGCAGTTGAGACCAACAGAAAACTTTGACACTGGCCAAACATCACAGAAATAAAGAAGCTAAGGTTATATCCAACGCATACAACCAACGGCTTACAGAGAGTCTAGACTGCCTTCCCTGGAGGACATGGGGAGACACCCTTAGTGGAGTCAGGGTAGGAAAACCCGAAAGTTCATCATAATGAGGTGAAAGCAAGCCAGTGGAGTCAGCAGAAAACACACTACAAAATATCTTCTGATGATTTCGTAAAACTGCATGCAAATCTTGAATCAACTCAGAAGAGTGATTCTAATAAAACAATATTCTTTCTTTTTCTTTCTAGAAGGTCTCATGGGGTCTCATGAGAGATGGCTCAGCAGTTGAGAGCACTGGCTGTTCTTGCAGAGGACGTAGGTTTGAATCCCAGTGCCCACATGCCAGCTAACAGCTTTCTGTAACTCCAGTTCCAAGATATCTAACACCCTCCTCTGACCTTGTAATGCCATGGGCATTACAAGACACAGGTGCACTTACATATATGCAGGTATGATACTCATGCACATAAAATAAAAATAAATGGCTGGCCTGAAACTCACTATGTAAACCAGGCTGACCTCAAACTCACCTGGAACTCAGAGAGATTTGCCTACCTCTGCCTCTTGAGCATCAGAATGAAAAGCCTATGTCATCACATCACTATTCTGTTTTTTTTAATTATATGTATATGAGGTGGAGCATGTGTATATGTGAGTCCTGGTGCCAATCAAGGATGTAGAGAGGCCCTGTCTCTCTACAAAAAAAAAAAAAAAAAACATTATGGACTACTGAGAAGGGGATCATCGATGTCTTACCTATTCTCTGTGGTTCATCTAGAACTGAATCCACTTATGTGGTTGAATAAATAAAATTACACACAAAGAACATTTATAGACAAAGGCAATATAGATTTAATAGTCCTTATCCACAATGCTTGAGACCAGAGGTGTTTTAAAATATGATTTGTTAACTTTTGTGTACATATAATAATCTACCTGAGGATGAGTCTCCTTTTCTTGATCATGTCCCACAGTGCTCTCAGGACTGCATTTTGACTACAGTCTGTCTCATGAAGTCAGGTATGGAATATTAGTAAAGAAAGGAAACTGCCGCCTTAGAGAATTTATTAACCAAAGGGGAAATATGTACAAGAGAAAGACATACAAAAGATATAAGCAATGACCTAAACACTTCCAAGCACAAATCCCCAACACTACAAACACCCCACCAAAGCTAGCCCTCATCTTTGCAAGCTGACATTGGACATCACCTCTTCCCTTCCTCCTCACACCAGCTGGGCCTCATACCGCATCTGGACTGCACTGCCTGCAGCAACAGTGAAGAGTACCCACGTGCCCAAATGGCATTTCCCTAAAAGCTTATTGTGCATCAGCTTCCATGTCAATTACCACAGTCATAAGGAATAACGGAAGAGGAGCATGGCTCTCCAGTCTTGGTGAGGGGCAAATTTGTCAACAAATAACACAAATAAGAGTGATTAGGGCAGCAAGACACAAGCAGGGCCAGATAGGGTTGAGAAGAAGCATTTAAAAGAAGGTGCATACACAAAGAAAGTCCAACATTACCACTAATTGTACACCAACATATTTCTTTGAGATGAAATAGAGCTGTCACTGGAATGATACCAAGGTACCTGCTTATTTCTCAAGCAGCTTTTAAGACCTAAATATGTAAACTACATTACCAACTACCACCAAGTTACCTGTAATGATAGCAAGACTTGCAGCTTTTCTGGGTCTTACCTTCTTCATATACAAAATAAGAAGTTGGACTGGAGAGATGGCCTAGCGGTTAAGAGCACCGACCACTCTTACAGAGGGCCCGGGTTCGATTCCCAGCACCCACATGGCCGCTGAGAACTGTCTGGAACTCCAGTTCCAGGAGAACTCCATTTCCAGGGGAATCTGAGACCCTCTTCTGACCTCCGCGGTATTGCACGACATGGGTGCACAAACCTGCATGCAGACAGTACATTCATACACATACAGAAATAAATAAAATTTAAAAAATTTTTAAATAAAATAAGCTATACAGATCTCTAAAAGCCCATCTCAGCTCAAAGTCATAACTTAATCTCCATCTAAAGGGCAGTCAGTATGCGCCCAGCTCCTCTCTATTTAACCCTGTGAAAGCAGGCAAGTCCCTACCTCTCTATTGCTAAGTTTCTTTGTCTGGCCATAATAATAATGAGATAACTCAACATTGTCAGTGAGATTTAATGATTACTAAATATAAAGTGCTTGGAAGCATCTAGCACATGTGGCTACATAAATATTGTCCTTTAATATGTTTTATTTCAAAGTTTTGGTAATATTTATGTATTTCTCTTAAAGTCTTGGAAGTTAACACTTGGCAAAGTGTTTGTATAATCTTCCTAAGAGTCACTTTTGAGAATTCATAAATTAATAAAATATGAAGTTGAGTGTGGTGGTACATACTAGTAATCCCAGCATTAATGAGGCCAAAGTAGAAAGATTGTTCAAGGCCAGCCTGGACTAACTAGTAAGTTCCAAGTTGACTTGAGCTGTATAACAAGACCTTCTCTCAAAAACCATAATAATAAATAAATAGAACAATGTATCAGATTATGCCAAATGTATACTCCTAAAAAGTAAGAATTTCAGTGGAAACTACATTATATATGCAAAGATAATAGTATTATATAATTCCCTCCTGACCATTAAAAAATATACATATTTCCAAAGCTATGTAACTTGAAAATGACCCACACATTTAATCTGGGATCGGCCAGCATGGTCCTTCCTATTGCCATATAGTGGAGGAAGCAGGAAAACAAGTATTTGATTCAGGACTTCAAATTAAGACCCAAATTTCTGCATTTCTTTGAGCCTTCAGGTACTGCCTGCTCAGTCATCAACATTATTTTGAGGGGCAGAGCACTAGGCTTTTTTTTTCCTCAAAGCCAATTTTTATTGAAGCTTTGTATATTTCATACAAAATTTCCAATCAAATCTAGACCCATGCCCCCTTCCTTGCCCCCCCGCCCCACCAGAGCTCATGCATTCTGCCAAACATGTTTTTCATCTTTTTCTCAGTCTCTTTTAAAATTTTCAGTGCAGAAGTTTACTGTTTTGACCAGAAGTTCACCATTTCAGTCAGCTCTTTGACCCAGTCTTTTTGTTGTTGTTGTTGTTGTTATTCCTTCTAATTTTCATCACTCCAAAATATGCACATATGCATGCCACATATATCATAGGTTTTAGCATCTTCAGCTTATGATTTTTTTTTTCTTTATTAGGCTGAAAGATGTCATGTTTGAAGGCTCCTCCCTGGCAAGTCCAAACAACCAACAGTTCTGCCCTTGTGCTCCACACTGGGGTTTTCCCTTTCCATGGTCACCAAATGAGGTTCAGTAAACACCGTGTTCTGTCTTGATCTTCCTGTACTGGTCTCCATGATACAGCCTGGGTAGTCCAACAATGGCAGTCTATACTCTGAAGAGGCTGAAACCCCAGTAGTAGCTTAGTCCACAAGCTGGATGTCTCAGCAGCCCCCATCTGGCACTGAAGGTTTGGAGGATTCTTGGAGAGACATGAGTCTTCAGTCCATATTGGAAGGCTAAAAAGCTATGTCTCATGTCTTTGAAGGATGGCAAAAGCCTAGTGGGGATGGACTAGGCTTTTACAATGAGAAATGGACTTTCAAATAACAGAGGCAAATTTGGCTATTCTAAAGTCCTATTAATTCACCTAATCTGAAAAGCATCTTACTCCACACAATGTCCAATATAATCCTGTCTATAAATACTTTAGAACTTACATAGAACTCTAACATGAGTTCTATGTAACTCATGTTAGAGTTCTATGTATGAAACCTTTTATGTGGATGTAACTCATACATCCACATAAAAGGTTTCATATTGGCATACATGTTGCTCGGGATTTAATTTATGTAATAAAATTTTCATAGTGACAGAGATAAACTCACCCAGTCTCCCTAAGTGGGAGCATATGACAGGGAAAATATCCCCTGATCTGAATTTGGGGAACTCCAGAAGAACCTCTGGTTAAAGACGTTTCCCTACTATTGTGAAAGTCAGATTTTAATATTGTCATGGTAGAAAAAAATTATTTGTAATATGTTTTGTAGTTTCTAATTTTTTTTAAGCAAGCTCTCACTGTGTAGCCTCAGCTGGCCTGGAACTCACAGCAATCTGCCTGCCTCTGCCTCCTGAGTACTGGGATTAAAGTTGTCTGCCACCAAGCTTGGCTATTTTTTTTTTAATTTTATTTTAAGTTGAACTTTAGACTATACATAGCATCAAAGTAACATAAATTAAACTTGTGATACCAAAAAAGCATTAAAATACAGTGATGTTTTAACATGGAAATTCTATTTTTTTCTCCAACTTGTATTGCTTCTATATATATACATATATACATACATATATACATACACATTGCTTAGCTAATTTTTAAATGTTTAATGGAGTTTGAGTTCTTCTAAGAAAGATATGTGAGTTTGAGACCAGCCTGGACTAACTAGTAAGTTCCAAGTCAACTTGAGCTATATAACAAGATCGTCTCTCAAAAACCATAGCCATAAATAGAAATAGTGTATCAGATTATGCCAAAAGCATACTGCTTAGAGCTGGGAACCCATCCACTTTGTGGATGAACTTTGAATTGGAAACAAGGCATTTTCTTTCTTTTTTTAATATTTTATTATTTTATTTTATGTATATGAGTGTTTGAATGTATGTAAGTGCACCACATACATGCAATACATGCAGAGACCAACAGAGGTGTTGGATCCCCTAGAACTGGAGTTCCAGACGGTTGTTAGGTACTGTGTGGGTGCTGAGAATCAAACCCTGCTCCATAGGAAACAGCAAGTGTTCTTAGCCACTGAGCCATCTCTCCAGCCCCATAGGGCATTTTCTTTTTTAAAATTTTATTTATCATTATTTTTATGTGTATGAATGTATCACCTGCATATTTCTTTTTTTTTTAATTTATTTTTATTGATGCTTTGTGTATTTCATACATCATTTTCCAATTCAGTTCAGGCATATATCCCCTTCCCTTCCCCCCCACCCCACCCCTACCCATCGCAGATCGTGCATTCTGCCGTAAGTTTTCTGCATCTTTCTCTGCTTTTTTGTTTTGTTTTGTTTTCTTTTTTTTTAACAATAGGTGATAATTTGTGAGTACAAGCATCCTTCATGTAAAACCAATTTGCAAGCAGTTGTGCCCAAACCCACACAGCTCATGGGTCCCACCATCCTGAAAGGGGGGGCTTGTATGTTCAATCAAGTTGATCAAATGAGTGTCCAGTCTATATTGTTGTAGTTTCACCATTAACCCCAATCGAAGCCCTTACATTCTACCACGCCCCCTCTTCCGCAGATTGTCACCTGCATATTTCTAAGTGCACCTGTGTCGTTCAGTGCCTGCGGAAATCAGGAGAGGATGTTGGATCCCCTGGAACTGGAATTACAAATTGTTGTTATCCACTATGTAGGTGCTAGGAATCAAACCCAGGACGTAAGCAAGAAACAGCCAGTGGCTCTTAACCACTGAGCCAAAATCTCCAGCTCCAAAGCATTTCTTAAAACAACAAAAAATAATTTTGAAGTGTGAAAGCATAATGGTAGAGATGCAAATGAAGAGCTTAAAAGGGGGAAAGCAAATTATCACAGGACTAAGCTCTTTCCCAGGAGCTCTGAAGATGCACCTCACTGAAGATGCGATGAGGTTAATGGCTCGTGGAGCCATCAAGGACCCGTGATGTTGAAGAACCCCTCGTCCAGCACTGGAAGACATATGACTGCAGGATTTCAGAGGTTTCCAAAAATATACAAAACACAGAAAACACTTCTCTCCTTTGCCAAAACACATCAGCCCTTTGTTTATATTACTTTTCCCCCTTCTATATGTTGAGAAGAATAAGATCCCTTCGTAGCATTGATAAGGCTGAACATAGGGAAGGGAAATGGGAGGCAGCTCAGTCAATTCTGTCTTGAAATCTTCTTTCACACCTCCGTCTGAAATGTAAATATGGACGGGGTCCAGCTTTTCCAGTCCGAATGACTTTGGCTGAGGGCGGTTGGTATGGAAGTCATTTCCCTTCTAGGTGCAGTAGCTGCTCTCCACAGACTCAACAAAGACATGAAATATCATTAACATCTGATTCTGCAAAGGTTGACAACCACTTCTTTGTTTTAGCCTGCAGTCGGGGGAAAGCTGCTGTGCATTACTCGATCATGAGCAAAATTATACCTATTAGGCCCTGATATGAGTATTGGAATATTTCTCTCATTTGTGCACAGTGCCGGAGCTTGAATATGCCTATTGTTTTTACAGTATCCATTACATATTTTAAATGGCATGAAAGATCATATATGTAAACATGACTTCAGCTGAAGCTGAGTGATGCTTGGCAGAGCAAGAGAGGCTGTCAGACCTCCTTGTGCTCTGGTTTCAAGGAAAGGGGTGCCAAGAGATTCGGGGGAATGGCTGATGGTTACAAAAGAGTGAGAGGGATTTATCAATGGGTGCTCCCACATTAGAGAAGTCTAGGTCCTTTCCTTTGACACAGTGCACAAAGCTACAAAGCTCCTCTAGTTTGTGGCAAGCAGAACAAGGATAAAAGACTTGCGGAAGAGGGGGGCGTGGTAGAATGTAAAGGCTCCGATTGGGTGAATGGTGAAACTACAGCGATGTAGTCTGGACACTCATTTGATCAACTTGATTGAACAAACAACATGTCACCCCCCACTGGATGGTGGGGCTGTGGGGGTTTGGACACAACAGCCTGTAGATTGGTTTTGCACGAAGGATGCTTGTACTCATGGATTATCACTTATAGCTAAAAAAGAAAAAAGAAAAACAAAAAAACAGAGAAAGATGCAAGACAGTTATGGCAGAATACATGATCTGGGATGGGGTGGGGGTGGGGGGAAGGGAAAGGGAAAAATGCCTGATCTGAATTGGAAAATGATGTACGAAATGCACAAAGCATCAATAAAAAAAAATTAAATTAAAAAAAAAAAAAGACTTGCCTGGGGGTCTGAAATAGCAAGAGAGAAGGATCTGGAAGAAAGGGGTGAAAGCAGTCTGTGTGCAGCTTCAGGGTTCATAAATAAAAATAGAGGGGAGAACATCTTCAAATTTAAAAGCATTTCCAAAATAGCCATTAATAATCACATTCTCTAAGATAAAAGCAAGAATCCTAAGCTGGGTTTTTTGTTTTTTTTTTAAGCACTGGTGTTTTTCTTTCAGTCTTCAGAATAGGACATAGAATTAGCTGAAGAACGTGAAATCAACTGATTAAGAGCTCCCGAAGCTTGCTGGGGTCAGGAGGCACACTCCATGGCAGCACCTCCTCTGCTCACGGCCACAGGCCTTGCAAGTAGAAACATTTCTGCACAAGGAGGGAGAGGTTTTCGCCAACCTGTAATCTTAATCATTTGCAGAGCCGAGTGCATGCTTCCTCCCCAAGATCTAAGTCCCTGGAGCCCTGAGTCTCATGTTGGAATGTTTATTGACGTTTTTCTAAGAGACGCTCTCGAAATTATCCTTGCAGTTTACTCCCCATTAGACCATATTTAGAGTGCATTTTCTGCCTTTTTAGATTAGACTTAGATTTTTCCTGATAACCAAGAATATAAGCACAAGGAATAAGTCATTATTTGAAGAATTTGGGCCATAGAGATAAAAGAATTTTCCTCAAGGCCAAAAGTACACTAAAATCTTTATTATATTAAATAATTATGTTTGTTTGATAGATGGCTCACACTCACTTTTAGTCTGAAAACCTGGCTTTAGGCAACCTTAAAGTAGCAAGCTAATAGCTGTTTATTGTTGGGGAAGGGCACAAAATTACTTCTTTAACTCTACTGAAGTTATTCTATAACAAATCAAATCAAAAGACATATTTCTGAGACATCTGTAAGTCACTACAGTAAGACACATAAGAGAAGACTTCCCCTCAAGGAGATTGTGTGCATCTTACAAAGTCAAACAGTGACACACACCAAAAGAGATGAACTAAAAAAATGGATCGAAACAACAGGAGATGCATTGACAAGTGAGTAGCAGAAGAGAGCTCACCAAGGGTCCAGGACAGCTCTGTCAAGTACCCCAAAATCAATGCTACTTACTTGAATTAAAGCAACACCAATAGGTAGAAATTTCCCAAAATAATATTGTAAACAGTTTTCACACAGTCTCTATGTATTCTTTCCCTGAAAAGATTTTTTTTAAGTACCAATCCTTCTTGCCAGTAGGGTGTCTCTCTCTTTGTGACAACATCTTAAGATACTTTAATGTTCAATCAATCCACTGTAATGTTGAAAAAGATAGTCCATGGAATTACCCATCTGGAGAAAACCAGCATAATGACTTTCTACTGTTATGCTGAAATCAGATGGGTGAAAGCTGTCCTTATTGGAACCAAATATATTCCCTATCCACAATCCTCCATGATGTTCTGGGCTGTAGGGACCCCTCAAGCTTCATTTATTCATTATAGGACTATGTGTCTACATACCTCTAGAAGCACAAATGTAGAGAAGCACAACTACACACACATACAGAGAGAGAGAGAGAGAGAGAGAGAGAGAGAGAGAGAGAGAATAGCCTTACGCAAGAAATACTGTTAGCTATAACCATTACATTTAAATCGATAAATTTTCTTCTGTTAGAAGAAAGCTTCCGTTTCTCTTCCTTTTCATGCAGAAACAACTGAATATGTACAGAAGTCCTGTGCGTGAGCACCATACTTTCCATTGGGGTTATGATTTTATTAGATCCAAATAAAAGGTTATTGCATAGTGACTCTACAATTAGCTCACACCACCAGTGGACAATGGTGGCAGTGTTTCCTAAGAATTGATGAGGATTCCAGGTGTTCTGAACTCTAATTATTTTCACAACCCCAGCAACTAGCCAAGTTGCTATTTTAGGTCCTAAACACAAAGAATCTGTTTGTAATATCCAAGACAGGAGGATATCTAAATTATTTGGAAATGTTCAAAAGCCCCTATCCAGTACCACTCTTCAACCCAGCATGCCAGGCACTACAAGAACTGTATAAAAATTGACTGCAATTCAGAGGAAATAACCCAAGGAGTTTGTAAATCTTCACTAGTTCTTAAGCAATCTAGCTGCATTTAGTAGTTCATAACATTGACTGATCTCTTTTCCATGAAATGAAATCTGACCTAAATTCCATTAACACCTTCTCCTTAAGTCACTGTTTCTTCAGCCACTTGGGTCTCCTGTCTTGGAACTCTTTCTGTAGTCTCATGTACAAGGAAAAAAAGCCTCAGGAGTAGAGGTCATCGACCTTCACCTTGGGAGATGGCTCTGAGCCAACTCCTGGCAGAGCAGATTGATTTCCGTGTCACTCTAGGTTAAATGATCATTTCAATTCTTTGCAATGCAGATATTTTGTATTCTGTCCTTCTCTGAGAAGCATTCCTTTGCCTCTCATCGAATGTCCCCCTCTCTTCTTGGGATGGTCACCCTAGCCATCATCATCTCTTACACTTGGAAGGCCAGCTGCACTTTGTTCAAGCCTGAAATAAAATGCAAAGACTTAGGAAGTCAAGTAGTAGCAAAAGGTAGAAATTCACCCAACACTGTCCTGTGCAATTAGTATATAAAAAAGCAATAAGTAGAGATAAAATGGGACTTATAATGTTTTAACTGAGAAAGGAGGAAAAGCATATGAACTTGTGAAGACAAGTTGTAACAAGGATTTGATTTATTGTTTCAGAATCGAGTAGAGTCTCATGTGTTCAGCAGTCAGTAATTATATATAGGTAAGGACATTGGAAACCACGCCTCGTAATGCAGGAGGTGGCTACATATTTAGTTTATTTTCTCAGATTAAATATCTAGCTTTTCAAGTGATGCAATCATAATTGACATTTTAATAACAATCCAGACAAAAGAACCTTTTGCACATTGGAAAATATACAGTCATTTGACACCATGGTAATAAAACGGTATTTTAAATACCATAGATGCCAAAGAAAAAGAAAGCCCCCACTTGAAAGTAAATGTGAACCAGGAAGAAAAGGAAAAGGAAAGTAATACAGCCCCCCCCCAAAAAAAGTGCTTACATTTTAAGCCTGGGGATGAGACATGATAAGAAACTTTTTCACTTATTTTCAATATACTATTTCTGTTTGTCTTAAATTGGTTCAACTACAAGAATTCTTGAATTTTCTATACATAACAGAAGGCACATGCAAGGAATGATTATCTACTCTCACACAAAAAAGTCATAATTTATCCATTTCACAAGCTTCCAAGAAGCATAGTGTTAGGGTTTCTCTTACAGGGCAAGAAGAGGAAAGGTCAGCCTCAATCTCCTTTATTCTGAACACTCTCATGGGACGTTGTGGAATTCAGATTCAAATACAAAAGCAATAGTACTTATAGGAACAACAATTCAAGAGTATTAAATCTTCACAGTGTATTAAATACCCGTCACTTGATCATCAAAACACTATAGAACAGTTTTCCCCATAATAAACAGGAACAAAGATCAGGAGAAGTCTAATAGTGCCTCTATAGCTGGCAACCTATGCAGCTACACCAGCTCTGTGGTCTCCCCACCTCTAACATGAACTCTTCCTACTATACCTTACTGTACCGACTCCACAGATATGTACGGTGTAGCCTCGGGTTTCCAGCCCCTCCAATACAAAAAGGAGAGCCCTTCTTAGGACTGGCCGGTAGGATGTTTTAAGAGCTCTATTCTATGCAAGCTCAAGTTCTTTTTAAATGTCAGTTCTCAAAATAAGAGTTATATGAACAAACATCTTAAGTTCTTCCTCTCTGCCAGAACCCCACAGACACTCATTAAGAAAAACAAAATCTGAGTCCATATTACATGTGTAACTTTTGATTCTTTGGCCTCTACGTTCTTATTTGTGTAATATGACTCAGAAAAGGCAATCACTTAAAAAAGCTCATAATATCTTCAGATAGAGTTAGTTTTATGCAAATAAACCTTTAACTTGTGCCTTGGTCTGGACCCAATTCCCACCACCACCTCCAAAAAAAGAATAAAAGATACTTCTTTCACATCTACCTACTATGAACACTTCTAACTCCAAAACCTCAGGCACACATGAGGCTCCCTTAACTTTATTCCCCAATTTTACATGTTTTTCCAACACCCTCTAGCAGATTTATTTTTGCAAATTTCAGTTAATTCGTTTTAATCCTCTACTTTTATAACAGAAAACAATATTGTATGGATTTTTCATGTCCCTACACAATGGATCTGGTGAATTAAATGGAAAAATGGAGATAAGAGATGTAATCTGGAGAGATTTAGAGGCATATTGTCCCAGTAATAATACTATCTCATCTCCCCAGAAAAAACCTGGAGGTGAATTCTCCCGTCTCCTGTCTCTTAAGGAAATTATCTTATATTCTTTTTTTTTTTTTTGGTCTTTTCGAGACAGGGTCTCCCTATAGTCCCAGATGTCCTGGAACTCACTCTGTAGACCAGGATGGCTTTGAACTCACAAAGATCCGCCTGCCTCTGCCTCCCAAGTGCTAGGATTAAAGGCGTGCGCCACCATTATATTCTAAGGTGATGAGTAATTCTCTCTCTCTCTCTCTCTCTCTCTCTCTCTCTCTCTCTCTCAGAAGAAGGGAAGGTATACCAAGAAGGCTTGGAGCTCTCTGCTGTGATACACTTCATCACATGGACACCAAACCCTCATGAAGTCACCCTGTCCCATTGAGTATAGGAAACTGGTAAAAGTCATTTTCTGGTGGCTGGTTTGAATGTGATAAACCATCTATGTCTGTAGCCCAAACCTCTTAAAACTTTTATCAGTATTTGCATACAAGTGAGGCAGACTGGCTTGTTAGCTTCCAAAATCTTGGGTGCCTCTGAGTTTTATATGGAACTTCCACTGCCAGCATCTTAAATGATATACAGAAATCTCCTCACCTGCTTCGGCATTCTCCTGGCCTCATTCTCGCCCTCCCACCCTTTGAACACATTCACCATTCTCTTCTCATTAGAGTCATGTTCTGATGCTCAATTCTGGGCTCTTTCCTGCATCACTTCTAGAGGATCACACATGGTTTTAGGGAAATGATTAAGGTCTGCATGGCCTGGTATCATTTGGGCACATCTTGGCATTGCTCCAAACACTGAGAGCTATCTACATTTCTACCAGTCCTCTCCCTCTCCTTAGAAAACCTAGACTAATAACAGCATTACCACAGTCCATCACCATTTCTATGCCATGAGCATCGATCCCTATTTCAATATACAATTCAAAGAGCAACTCTTCCAGGAAGCCTTTCTAACCACCCCAGACACAGTGCTGTTTTCTTTTCCAAAAATAAAAAATAAGTTTCTAGAAACCCACATTTACATCTCACATAGCATACTCATAGTGATTCTTTGATTAAAAATTTGTCCAAATCACTAGATTTTGAGCATTCTCACTTCAGCAAGTAGTGCCTGGTATGAGAGAGAGAGAGAGAAAGAGAGAGAGAGAGAGAGAGAGAGAGAGAGAGAGAGAGAGAGAGCCTGCCTTCGGTTAACATCTGTGAGTAAATGATTGAATAAAAATGGAAATTAAAGTTTTTCCAAAAGCTTTGGTACTCTTCTTTTTCCTCATCTCCATGAACCCACAGCAGAGCCAACTCCTGTGATGATTTCCAAGGACAGCGTTCATATTACATGCGCGTGGGGAGACATGACAGGTATGGCTACTGTGCTTTTTATGACAAAGCACAATTCCTATCACACACTTCTGTGCTACATCACCCATAGGCATCCATACATCCCTAAATTGAAAGCACGCTCAATTAGATAAGAAACAGCTTGCTGAACAACAGCTTAGGTAAGTGAGTCCCATTGAAATATGCAGGACTTGTTGTTATAGAACATCTTATACATGAAAACACTTCACGATTCCCTAGTCCACCTAGCTAAGGACATGAGGTGAGTCTATCCATTTTGGAGTCTGAAAAAGGAATGAGTTTCATGAACCGGGAATCTTGAGCAAGAGAACGAGCATACCTGCTGTGTTGCCGACTACTGCCAAAGCAAGAGTAATTTCTCTGGGAAGATGATGAGCGAGGCCACCAATCAGGAAGGTAAAAGCAGAGAAAAGACTGAAATCCTGAAAGCAGAAAGGGGATATCAGGTAACATTTTCACTGGGGATGAAACTTTAATTGGGAGGGTAAGTGCTCATTGCAGGCTTCGTCCCTGGAATACTTTGGCTAAGAGATTCTGACGAGTGTTAAAATCATTACCAAGCAGCCTCAGTCGAAACAAGCACCCACCTTTTCCATTTCACACTGAGATGAAATTACTTTGCTATGAACAACTAAACAAAGAAAGAAAAAAAAAATCTGATGTCAGTTTCTCCTTTCCCAGAGGGATTATGAAAGCTCGCACTCGCTCCCTTCCCTCTGCTTTTCAAATTTAAAGGTTGAACTTCTTGGAAAAGTTTTGCAGCAAGTACTTAGACTAGTGATACCAGCACGTCTGCCCAGGGCAGGGCTGGTTTTCCATGGGCCACCCCATCCACAGAGCACCTCTGACGAGCACGGAGTGAAGGGATGGGCTGTTTATAGCAAGAATCGTCAAGGAACAGAAGTTGGTTTACCTGGAGGCAACAAAGCTTTAAGAACTGACAAAGACGACAATTCCCAGAACCCAGGGGAGAAGTAGTTTCCTTGAGAGAAATGTCCCTTCTATATTTTCAATTACTCTGGGTGTCTGGGGCTCACTTCTAATTGACAGAGCAGGAAATACAATGGCTTTCTCCAGGCAGCCAGAATGATTAGCATGCAGGAGCCCAAGGCTTTGTGCCGAGAGCAACTTTTTATTACGAAAAGGTAAAAACGATGTATTGTATATTATATTCCATCAGCAGAGATATGAAAATCATAATGCATGAAATACTGCCTTGCCTCTCCCCACCTATCAATAGATTTCTTGGTGCCATTGGAGAGCATCAACCTGCCCTCTTTCTTGCTTTTTATTTTTTCTATTTTCTGGGTTTTTTTATTATTATTATCTTTTTCTTTCCCACAATGCACAAGCTAAAATCTGTAAAGCAAATCACTCAGAAGAATGATTGGAAACAAATTAAAATGAGTAAGGTTTAAATAATTAACACCTGCCAAATGACGAAGAGGGGTCATATTGCCGACATTAAATCACATTCTTTAACATCTGAAGCAGATGACGGTAAGCCATTCCAGGCAGCCAAGACAGCAAGCCGTATTTTAGTTCTTGGAGAGTTTCAATAAAGTTGACCAAAAGCAAGCCTCATTTCAATTTAGTTAACTCTACTGAAGAAAGCTGGGTTTTCATTAAACCTTTTCTCTGGTTCAATATGCTATATAAATGAACAGCTTTTAAAGACATGATTTAAAATATATTTATTAATCAGTAAGCTAATGATGTATGTTCTACCTGGTCACTGAGAAGCCTTATAAGTAAAAAAAAAAAAAATTGAAGGTAGTGTCTGGTTACCAAGAAAAAAATATTAGACTTGCCAAGATTCCAGTCAATAAATATAAATTAGAGTGCTAACGCCAGATAGACAAATAAGGATGCTCTTGCCTGCCCACCTACCAGCAAAGAAAACCAGAAGAGGATTATCTTAATCTGGACAGAGTTTGAAAATTTCATAAACACTTAGCAAATAATCCTTAACTCTAATTCATGAAAAAGAAAAGGACAAAATGCTAAAGTCTGGCAACATTAACAGAAACTCTAGTGCCTCTCTACATTCCTATCTCACCTGGAGTTTTATGCCCAGTCCTTGAACAAAACTTGAGTGGCAGTCCTCAAAGCCACAGGCTTGCTTCCAGCTAACCCCCTGAACTACAAGAACTAAGACCTCCAGAGGAGTCATCAGTTCATTTGCCTAACAGCCTCCAGACTAGACAAAAGGAAGACTACCCTACCCGGGAGGGTGGCATTTGGGGAAGGCAGATGATGGTGATGACGGTAACTCCTTCTTGAATTAATGGGACCATTCATTTTAATTGGAGTAGTGTTGCAACCATCTTCTTATAAATTAGCAAGGTTCTTTGACAGATACTTCATATTAAAACATGTTGGGAAAGTATTTTGCACCTGAAACTGTCTATTTTAGGAAACCCAGCTTTATTGAACAGGTTTTGCAGCCCCAAACTCTACAGAGACATTGACTCCAATAAGACCTAACTGCTTATAAAAAGTATAGGCTTGTTGAAACCAGAAGGATAACAATGCTAATGACATAAAAAAAAAACAAAAAAAAAACAATGAGCTTCATTATGAAAGCATCTTTGGGAAAAAGTTATCAATGGATCTAATAGCATGTTCTTCAGAAAATGAGTTGGTACTGGCCATCATAGGGTCAGACGTAATCTAATCACTCTGAGGAAACAGATTACTCTGATATGACAGAAGCTCCCTCTTTAATCTTTATTCCTAAGACCAAATCTCTCCAAGCCACTGTATTTTTAACCAGGATATTGTGCTGATGGGGGGGCCAAGAAAACTTTCAGATAAAGTCTCCTGGTTGATGACAGAATCTGAAATTTTTGTTCTCCCCTACCCCCCCACCCCAAAAATAATGCATGCCTGCCTCCTCCCCATGAGTGAGGATAGGTTTGCAAACACCGCACAAATTACTAGTACCACCTACTGGCAAAACTGCACCAGTCTAAGAACATTTGCTTAAGACTAGGCAGGAAGTACTAGTTACAGACAACATTCCCGCCATGTGAGGTCTTAAATAGCAGCAGTGAACCCAAACCCATCTGATTCCACAAAGGCATGTTTTCTAAATGTAACCGTATCTTTATGAAAAGCTTTTTGTAAAGTCTTGTATATTGGGGATCCATTGTTAGTCACACAGTACAAAGGAAAAGTGAAATGAAACCATACGTGTTAGAATATTGTTCATAAGGCCTTCCAGACAAGACTACGTTTCCTTTTCTCTGTCCTTTAATGAATGCAGTACTAGCCATTGTTCATGGTAAAGCAGTACTCATGGCTGGGGACTGGAAGACAAGCCATAAAGCATAAGGTACTTGACATCAAGAAGTGTGGGTTTCTTTCCATCTTTACCACAAATTCACAGGTTGCATAATGTCACCAATGGCTTACTTTTCTCATATTTAATGTGTGTACAATTATGTCTACAAAAGCAAGAGAAAATATTTAAAGTTTAAAATCACATGCTCGGAAATGTAGAAAAGAAATAACTTTAAGAATAAGAGAGTGGAGGATAGGGAGACATCAAAAGGAATAGAAAATGAGGTGGAAATTCAAGAGAAAAGTGAAGCAAGGGTGAGCAGGAAGAGAAGGGAGTGGAGGAAAAGTGGGGCTGGAGGAGGGAGGGGAAAGGGAGCAGAGAGGAGCAGACAAAGGCTAGCTCTGCACGTTCAAGGCAATATGCTGTGTTTGGGCAGTACGCTTCAAGAAACCTTAAAAGTTGGAGATTTGGAATGAGTAAAACTAATTAAAACCAGCATGAGGGCTGTTCTCATACTACTGCAATTTTCAGTGCCCCGACAGAACTGTAGCTTGTGAGTTTCACACTTGCCCTTTCAAAGACAGCACATCCTAGAGAGTACGGTGTGAACGCATCTGCCATCAGTAGTTTCAGATGAGAGATTCCTTCCACAGTGTGTTTCCTAGGTTCAGCCTCCCCCTTTCCATCTTCCCTACCCTTCCTCATTCTGTTCAGGTCAACTAGTAGTAAGTACATCGCAACAATTACCACCTCAAAGTTAGTCATCCAGACTCAAATCCCAGTTTTCTCACACCGACTAGCAATCTAGCTTGCAGGAAGGACTTCATGTTTTCAGTTTTGCATTCCTTGTTGAACAAATTTTAACAGAGTACATAAAGTAATGCAACCATAACTCTACTCGAGTGTAGAAGCATGGCTGACTCACTGCCTTTGCGGGACTTACTTCCCACCCCATCCCCACCCAAACTACCAGAGATAAAGCCCAGGACCTCCCATATTCTAGAGAAGTATTCAGCTACAACCCAGCTGTCTTTGCAGCTGGCCTGGAACTCGCTGTGTAGGCCAGACTGGCCTTGAACACACAGAGATCAGCCTGCCTCTGCCTCCCAAGAGCTGGAATTAAAGGTGAGCACCACCCCATCTGGTCCCAGCTTGTCTTTTTTTAAATTTATTTTTTACTGTTATTAAACTTTTCCCATACATACATTCTCAATCGAATTTAGAGTTACTTCCCTTTCCGCACACACACACACACACACACACACACACACACACACATACCAGAGTTCTTGCACTCTACCATACATGTCTTGCATCTTTTTCTGAGTCTTTCCAGAGTTTTGTTTGTTTGTTTGTTTCCAGTTCTTTTGTTGTTGTTGTTCTCTCCAACTTGTATGGGCTTGCCAAGGAGGAACCTTCAAACACTTCCTTAAAAAAAAAAAAAAAAAAAAAAAAAAAAAAAAAAAAAATATATATATATATTATATATATATATATATATATATATATATATGCAATACAAGTTGGAGAGACCAGCTTGTCTTTTTAATTTTTAGTTTGAGACTGAGTCTCAGTAACTTCCTCCAACTAGCCTTGAAACTTATCCTGTAGCTCAAGATGGCCTGGATATTTCAATTCTGTTGCCTCAACCTTCAGAGTAATTAGGATCATAGGCCTGTGCCAGACACCAGGTCTGGCTTAAGTTTATGTTTCTATTCCAGATAAACATTTTTAATGAGTTTTGAAGGGATGACATGAAGATAATTTTCTTAGCTCATTGCTTGGAGCATAGCAAGTAGTCAATCAATGGCAGTTGCGAAATGTCACCAAAGACAATAGCTAAAATGGCGAAGCTCTGTCTCTTCCCTCTGAAAAACATGAAAAGTCACAAAACTGTAAATTTCATATGAAATGATCAAGTCACCCATATTCCCAAAAGAACAACCACACCTGGCCAGATCCAACACAAGTCTCAGGCATGGTTACCACAGAGTGACTTCGCTACCAAGTGCACAGAAGACACAGGCTTGCCAATATGCACAGTATTCTCCGGAGGGATCTAATCAGAGGAATAATAGAGCAGTACCAGACAAGTATATCTAGACAAGTTCTGTGACTTTATCCAGATTTCCCACTTTCCTGTTTATCAACCCACCAATATCATCTCATTTATCTCTATCTGACTAAAATACTTTCATACCCTGCCACCCAGATATCTGCCTGCCTTTCCTTTGCACTGTTTAAGTGTCTGCTCAGCCAAGAGAACTTCCTTGGCGGACTGCATAAAATGGTAGCTCCTCCTGTTCCGCCTGTGTTCTGGCCTCTTCACAACTTCCATGCATCTTTCTTTGGATTGCATGATACCACACGGGGAATGCAGATTTGTTTTGTCTCTGCTGCTGACCTCTGAATTCCAGGAACACATGTACAAATTTTGTCTTTCTCATTACTGAGATCCCATCATCTAAAACAAATCTTAATCTACCATGCGGCTCTATGAGAGTTAGGATAACAGCTGGGTGGTAGATTGCCTGTGTAGCACATACAAGGCCCTGGGTTTGATACCCAGCATCATAGAAATAAACAACTTTAGCAAAACAAAATGTTTTTTATCAATGTTTAATTTAAACAGTCACAAAACACATTAAAAATTGCCTGTAAGCTCAGTAGGATTGTAGAGCCACTGAATCTTGCTACAGGGGTGTATAGGTAATTACAAACTACAAATCTCCTAACCCCCAACTTATGAATCTCTATCTAAATTCCAGTGTGTTTATCTATCATTCTAAATGTTGGATAAACAGCTTATCATAAAGTGCTCTTGGGTGTTTTTGTTTTGTTTTGTTTCTGGTTTTGTTTTGTTTTGTTTTAGTTGAAGTCTTTTGAATATGGAAACACATATAGCTCCTTACAGCCTTAAGTATGGAAAGTGAAAGAGTTGGGTGAACCTGCCTACCAGCTCCCTTACTGTCTGAACAAGTACTTCCCAAACTTAAAGCTGCATCAAAGATACCTGGAAGGCTTGAGAGCTGAACTAGTGGGGCCTCTCCTCCAAGAACTTCGGATTCAGTGAGCCTAGGGTGCAACCCAAGAATTCACATTTCTAACAAGGTCCCAGTCCTGCTGCTGCTGATGGTCACGGACAATATTTTTAAAATCTCTTCTCATTTCACAGAAACAAGCCAGTCTCTGCCGTAGCTCTTCCCACATTCACTCTAACACTGCCTCAACTGACTCTATGAGAGAAGCGATGGTGGCATTCACTCCCTGATTTAACAAACTTGAAAGTTACATTCAGGGAGTGAGGGCGAGTTTTGTGTTTTAGTTCCATAATGAAATCTAGGCTTCAGCATCATTAACCAATCTGCTTCATAATGAAAATTAATTATTATGCTCATTAGACTAAATGGTTTCTGTCATCTGCAAAGACATAATTGGTACAGAAAATTGTTTCACAAGTATGAAATAATCAATCAGCAAAGGCTGGCTATATTCATGATTTTTCTTTCTCTACTGGTTCCCAATGGAGCAGCCCCAAAGTCACTTTGGAGCAGGAAGGAAGGTGGGAGAAAGAGTGATTACTTTAACAAGGAATGAAAAATGTGTGGTCTGTTCATTCTAATCTGAAAAACATCTTTTTAAGATTTATTTTATTTCTAATTTTACATGGCTTGTCTGGGTGTAGTGTATGTGTGGGTCCCTGTGGAGGCCAGAAAAAGGATTCCAACCCTTGAAGCTGGAGATAACAGGTCATCCATCGTGAGGGTCCTGATGTGGGTGGGTGCTAGGAACCAAACTAACATCCTTTACAAGCAGCACATGCTCTTGTACTGCCCTGAGTACATCTCTCAAGAGAACAGCACTGAGCCCTGTGAAACATTAAACTACACTTTTCATAACTCTAAGAGACAGGCAAAACCATAGAGACCTCTGAGATGGGACTGAAGGAAAGTACTTCTACCCAAAGCACATCCTACAAATATAGCACCCTTTGACACACTGAAAGTAATATAATTATATGACAGATACAAGGATGGTGATGAAGGGTTAACAGAGGAAGTAGCAGAAGCTGTAAAACATTGAAATGTATTCAGAAGAAAGTCTCAGGAAAACACCTATTTTATGGACTCAACAGTGTCAGGCGTCATTTCCTCACTTATACCACTAAGCTTGCTTCTTCTGTTGTTAAATCCTGATGGAAGAGTTCACTGATCCCTGGGATTTCCAGGAGCCTTTGATTGACATTCAGATTCTTCAAAGACTCCAACTGTTTCTTTCATTTTTATCTGTTTGATAACTCAATCTTTTAGAATTAAGTTCTCTATCTAATGCTACTTCCCTGTTTGTCCAAATACACAAATCTGTCAAATCATCTAATAGCTATTTACTGAAAACTTACCTCTTCAGACTGCAAAATTTTTAAAGTTATTTATTAGTGGGATAAGGGAAGGAGACAAGATAGAAGCCTTTCCTCCCTCCTCTCAATTGTTTAAAATCTGTTGAAAGAGACAAAAATAAACAAAAGTAATTACTACAGAACAATCCAAATTAACATATCTCCCAGTAAGAATATGACAGCAATTTAATTAGGGAGTTAACTGTTCCTTATGGATTAGCATGAAGCAATATCAAATGCAGACTCAGATGCATCTGTGGGTATAGATAAACATCCCCATGAATGAGGCACTGATTTTGACCCCAATATACTCACAAAACAAATGGATGTTGACATATGCAGAGATGACTAGGATCATTGAAGCTGATAAATAAATTACTAAATTAAGCTCCCTCAATCAAGCATTATTTGTAAGGGTACCATACTATCGAAGTTTATCATGTTTGCTTTGAAGAAAAGTTTTCCTTGAAGAAATGTGGCTAATTGTACATTGTTCTAAACACCATACGATGGAGAAGGTAGCAATTTAGGGAAGATTGCACCTAAAATAACAATATTGAACAAACATGTACTCATAATGGGCTGGTGTGAATCCCAAAACAGGGTCAGCTTTTCTACGCATGCTTCTATCCTTCCCACGGGGAACTAAGGAAAGACGTATTGAACCGAAAGCAAACTGAGCTATAAGCTTTCCTTCCGGACCACAACTCTTGTCTTGATTACAGAGTAAGCATTTGACTTTCTGAGAATTGCTTCATCACTATCAGTGATGAAAGGACTTGGATGCAGGGAGAACACAGTGAACATGCAAAGTCTAATTGTCTTCATTAAACTGAGGAAACTGACACATCCATCTATCTCAGTGGGAATTAGTTGCTTATGTATATCTGAGGGATTTGGCTGGGTACAACTTTTATTTTACAGTTCCCATTGTTTGTAACAAGTCTTTTCTCATCTGGAAGTCTGAATTAACATTTCTCTGCCTGTACGAGTTGAGCTGTTTTTCCACTTGGCCTACTCTAGGTTTTTCCTAGTGCTGTCCCTGTGAGGCATGAATTAGCACGGTTGTGCAATATTTGTTGTTTATTATTCCTTTATATTTTGATGTCATCCTTGAAGATGTCAAATCTTCTTCCCTGGGTAGTACTTGAAGAGCACATGATTTCCATCAAGGCAGAGTTGGGGAAGATGGACTATTTGATAGAAATCTGAGGCTTTATTGGGGAAGCTGTTTCATTTTGAAGCATATAAGGCAGGCTGTTCTCTGAAGGACTATTTCAGTAGCTCCCTTCCACACACCCACACACATACCCACTGACACACAAATATTCCATTGTTTAAGCTGTGAGGTGACCAAAGCAGCTGCAGATAATGGAGCCCCACATAAAGGATTCCATAAGCACTGTGGTTACAAGTTCCATCTTTGGAGTGCAATAACATATAGATTCTAATCCCAGCAAGAGTCCCTTCTAGGTGCATCACTTTGAACCTCTTATTCAGCCCCTTCAAGCCAGAGTGTTAGTCTTCATGAAATAAGAAGAAAAGAGTCTCCCACCCAGAACAGTTTTAAGAGATAAAGAAGATAATGTATATATAGAACAGTTTGCAGGGTCCATGCGGAGCGCACTAACAGGATACCCAAATATCAGCCAAGATAGCCTTTTAATGATTAAAAAAGCTTGGGAAACAGAATCAATTTTTGATGGCGGAGAGGGTAAATTACTGTTGTAGATGACTCGGTCGCCAGTAGAATGAATCTTTATCCCCACAACCCTTCATTGCTCTATTCATACAAATCATTTCATTTCTCATTCTGACAATCTCTCCCCTAAGCTGTCAAAGAGACAGGAAGTAAAACTCATTTTAGTACTATTTCATAACTATAATACAGGTAGATCAGGGAAGCAGTTGAATAAAAACATGGGACATTAGCTGTTAAAGATTCAATTACCTCTATTCTTCTTTCCCCCGCTTGAGGAAAGTCAGAAGTGAGTGGGGAAATGGTAATACATTAAAGTGCCTTAGGAATGTCTTGGGGGAAAATAAATATGCAATCTAAATCCAAGGTATCATTATATTATTATCACACTGCATTCATTTAATAAGAGATTAAAGTGTTCCGGTCCACAGCAACTAGAGTTACTTCAAACTTTCCCACGGTTTCTTTGATATTCTTTATTTTAAGTAAGGTGCCATTTAGAACAATTGCTGCAATATGTTGGTTTTAAACTAAAACCCTCTTGGAAATCGGAAGTGCCTTTAATACAATCATAAAATTAATTGCTCACTTGTCTTCTCAGATTTGTTTCTTCCCAAGCCAAGACAACCTTACCTCATCCTATTAGGCCATTAACAATTAGACTATAACTGTGGCCCCTTACTCCATTGCATTCTAGGATACACTCTCTGAACCCCTTCCTTCAAAGAGCCTGTGTTAACCATCTTCTCATTATTACAATAAAATCCTGAGATAATTAGCTTGTAAGATACTAGGCTTATTTTGGCTTACAGTTCTGAAGGTCGGAATTCATGATCGAATGGTTCCATTGCTTTTGGCCTCTAACAAGGTAGCATGCCATGGTAGGAATTCATGAGAAAATTGCTCACATCATCAACCAGGAAGCAAAGAGAAATGTAAGGGGTCTGAAGTAGTCCCACAGCCCTTTTCAAAGGCATGACCTTAACAACCAAAGGATAGTATATAAGGCTCTATCTCCTAAAGGGAGGTACATCTCCCATAAGTACCACCAATGCTTTAACACATAGACATTTGGAGGAGACAAAACATAGCAGAACCATAGGAAAGAGATTGTGTAATCCTATGGATAGCTAAAGAGATCTCCACCATCATGTCTATAGCTCTGCACAAACAGATCACAAAGAGTTTGAAAACATGGAATGTTCTTAATCATCAAGTGTATTAATTACCATTTTCCTTACTGTGAACTGGCAGGAAGTGGTGTAAGGGAGGAGAGTTTCATTTGGGTGTATAGTTTGAGTAGATAGAGTCCATCACATTGGAGACAGAACTGTCATTGACTGACAAACCTCCATGGCAACCATGCTACATGACAACTGCTTACTCATGTCTCAATAGACCAGAGAGCAGAGCAAAGGGCAATGCTAGCACCCAGCTGACTCCCCCTTTCCTCACTTGACGTGTTATAGGACCCTAGCCCAGAGGATGGTGGGGCTTTCCCTGGGGGCTGAACTGCTCTCAGAATCCATCACAGACACACCTAAAGCTGTGCCTCGCTAATGCCCTGTACATTTCTTAACTCTATCAAGTTGACAATAAAAATTAACCATTACAAGAGAGAAAATGGTGGAGCAAAGGAAGAAACTGAGCTGCATCATGAATCCTGCAAAGCCTCGGTCATCTAGCAGAATGTCTGCAGCTAGTTTCTTTTAACCATCAGTGTTTCTCCCCTACGACACAGTATCCAGATATAAGTGCGGTGGCTCTCTGCTGTTGAACCAGACACTAAAGCAGTCCAGAAAGGAAGCTGGTTTGCCTAGTACACTCTACATGACTGAGACAGAAACAAGCCTTTTCTTTAATAAGATTGAGATGCCTTGGGGGCTGAAAAGATGGCTTAGCAGTTAAGAATGCCAACTGCTCTTGCAAAGGACCCGGGTTCGATCTCCAGCACCCTCATGGCGGCTGAGAACCGTCTTTGACTCCAGTCCCAGGGGAATCGACGCCCTCTTCTGACCTCCACCGCATTGCATGACATGGGTGCACAGACCTACATGCAGACAGTACCTTCATACACACACAAAAAATAAATAAAATTTTTAAAAAAGCTTTAAGAAAGATTTAGATGCCTCATCTACATTCTCCTCCCCAACAATATCTCCATGGAGAGAAATGCATAAATATAGAGCTGTGTGCTTTTAAAAATACTTTATTGGGCCTGGAGAGATGGCCTAGAGGTTAAGAGCGCCGACCGCTCTTACAGAGGACACGGGTTCGATCCCCAGCACCCACATGGCGGCTGAGAACGGTCTGAAACTCCAATTCCAGGAGAACTCCAGTTCCAGGGGAATCCGAGACCTTCTTCTGACCTCCACGGCATTGCACGACACGGGTGCACAGACCTGCATGCAGGCAGTACATTGATACACATACAGAAATAAATAAAATTTTTAAAAAATTTAAAAAATACTTTATTATTTTTATTTTATGTTTATGAGTGTATTGTCTGCATGTATATAAGCGCACCTGTGCCATGCAATGCCCATGGAGGTCAGAAGAGGGCATTATATTCCCCTGGAACTAGAATTACCCATGGTTGTTAGCCACCATATGGGTGCTAGCCACCATATGGGTGCTGGGCATTGAACCCCAGTCCTCTGCAAGGGCAGCCTGTGGTCTTAACCACTAAGCCATCTCTCCAGTCCACAGCCACTTGCTTGATCAGGACACAAGACTGAGTCCTTGCCAATCAAGTGTGAGTGATGATCAGGAAGCAATGACCACTCCTGGGGTGCTCTTTATCCCTTTTTTTTATGTTTCTTCTTTTCCATTCATCCTACATCACTAAGTAGGTACTACCTTCTCCTTAGTCATCTACAGCAGAAATTTAGGAACTACAGTTGGCCTCTTACTCCATCATCCAATGATCAGTAATCTACAAGTCCTATACAGTGTGCCCTCCTAATGCTATCCTTAGCTACATCCTCTCACATCACTATCCACTAATACAATGTAAGGTCACATCCCTTTACTTCCATTAACAATTACATCTATTTGTCTTTTTTATTTTCATTTTTATTCAATTTCTGGGATTTTCATACAATATGTGTGATGGTATTTAGAGCCCTTCCCCAGTCCACACCCTCCCCCACTGTTCACATCCAGTTTAATGTGCACAGTACGACCTATAGAGTCTGATTTGTGTCTCCAAATACCCTTCATGTGGGTCCATCCATTGGGCCCACCGAGGGTCCCATCCCTGTAAGACATGCTCTCTCTCCATCTCACAGCAGCCATCAATTGCTAGAAGTTCCTTAGGCTGGGTTAGGATTTCTTACTCACATCCCCTTGTCTAGGCTTGTGTTTTGTCTGGTTGGAGTTTGCACTGGACTTGTGCATGCTGTCACTGTTGCTGTGAGCTCATGTGAGTAACAGACTACCTATCTGAAAGATTCTATTCCTTCTGGTTATCCACCCCTCTGACTCTTACAATCTTTCCACCTCCTGTTCAACAGTGTTCCCTGAGTCTTGAAAAGCAGAAGTTGTAATAAGTATCCTATTCAGAGATAGGAAAACTCACAAAGTGTCACCTTTTCTAAGATGCTTTTCATGGATTTCAACCTCTGTGTTCTCTAGAATAGCTCTAATATTTGAGCTTTATACAACTGTGGATTTGTTTGTTATTTCTATACAGAATTTGGGTTGCTAGAAACTTTGCAGACCAGAATCTGACACAGTGTCCCACTCTTTAAAAGATTCTAAACATCTGTATGTCAGATGCATTTATTTTCTACTTCCGTCTATGAAATACTGAGCTAACCTGGACTATGAAGCCAGGAAGAAGCAGCCTCTTCCCTCTAGAAGCTTAGATGCGACCTTATAAACACAGAGGGGTGTCACAAGAAAGAAAAGAAGAGAATAAGAGCAAGGGTCAAGAAGCCGTGGGAGGAAATCAAAAGATACAAAAATAATGGAATTCAAAATGGACACCAGGGAGAGAACAATGGAATAGAGGACAGGAAAAAAGATGCAGAAGGGGCGGGAAGCTGCAGCTGCTTGATTCCTGAACTGTCAACTGAGAAATGGTAGCAAGTTCATGTAGAAGGAAACCACAGAAAGACATGGCCCGACTTAGGAGTAGGTTGAATGGCCGAGGAGAAGACCCAGTGAATAAACATGCACAACAAACATGTCAATTAACTAATGTAAATCACAGATTTAAATGTCTATAAAGGCATAAATCAATCCTTTGCACATGCTGACTCTCACCTTACGAGGTTTTCTACAAAATACAACAAGAGATAACAAAGATGATAAAGACAGGCTTCTATTTGGAAAAGTTATATATATATATATATATAAAATGTAAATTCTAGTAAAAACATATTCATAGTTCAGCTTACTATTTTGTGAGAAAAGATCACAGGTAATAGAAAAGTCACTGATTAGAAGCAATAGCAGAAGGCCTTGGCCCTCAAGAACTGAATCATATGTTTAACAAACTGAACATAATAAATTTCCTAAGGAAGAAAATGACACTGGCTATGATCCTTGAAGGTACTAAGACGTACAATATGGACAGGAGAATGAATTATCATATGTCAAGTTGCAATGTTCTTGATCTAATTCATGAGCATAACCCCAGACCAACACAAGCAGTCAAGTAATCAAGAAATCAAAGCAGAACATCTCTAAGGTCATATAAAATGGGAATTATCACGTGGGGGGGTGCTTCCTTCCTAGAAGAATGGAATACAGTCAGACCCACAGCTTAAAAGACATAGATACACACACACACACACACACACACACACACGCACCTTGAACTGTTTAAAAAAAAAGAAATTAAGATCATAATACACCATTTCTTCTTCAAATTTATTATTTCTTCTTCATTTCTTCTAGTATATTTTTCTTCTTTTTCATTCCTAATCACTAAAAATTGCAAGTTCTAGGGCTTGGGCCTGTGAGGTTCAATTCTTCACCAGCTATAAATTGCCTTTAAAGGAATCCTAAGATTCTTAGATTTGCTCCTGTGTAGCCTTCCCACAAACATCAGAACTGCACATAGAGCCTTTTCATCTGAAAGTCACATCTAATGATACCTTATAAAGACATCTGTCCCTTTTTCTTTGCAGAGCCTAAATCTAATCCAGACGCTGATCCCCTTTCATATGGATGACTGGAACAGCCATCCACATCTGAGCTCTTTCCAGATACTGTTGCTAAATCATTCTCCTTAAAATTCTCTCAAGGTGCTCCTGCTGATATGCTTCCATGGATCACTCCAAATTGCTGATGTGTTCGGACTGGAGTGATAGCTCAGTGGTTAAGAGCTCTGACTGCTCTTACAGAGGACCTGGGTTCGATTCCCAGTACCCACATGGCGGCTAAGAACCTCTTTAAGCTGGGCGTGGTGGCACACACCTTTAATCCCAGCACTCGGGAGGCAGAGGCAGGCCAGTTCAAGGCCAGCCTGGCCTACAGAGTGAGTTCCAGGCCAGCTGGAGCTACAGGGAGACCTTGCCTCAAAAAAAAAAATAATAATTGCTGACATGTCTTCAAAGCCTACCATCCTTGAAGTGCTACTAACCCCCATTTCTAGTGACTCCTGAAACAAAGCCTCTATCTCCAGAAGCTCGCCAAAGTTCTATCCATCTTTAAAACACACAACTGACACTGCTAACACTTTGAGTGTTGCTCAAGTTAAACATGTTAGATACCAGGCTCAATAGGTAGAACACTTGCCTAGCATGCACAAAATCCCATGTTCAATCTCTAGCACCAAAGTACCACATAAACAAGGTAGGGTACTGCTGCCTGTAATCCCAGCACTACAGAGACAGAAGCAAGAAAATCTGGAGTTCAAAATCACCCTAGACCATATAGAGAGCTGGAGAGTTCTAGAGAGCTACACAAGACCCTGTCTTTAGCCAGTCATGGTGGCGCACACCTTTATTCCTAGCACTCGGGAGGCAGAGGCAGGCGGATCTTTGTGAGTTCAAGGCCAGCCTGGTCTACAGAGTGAGTTCCAGGACAGCTGGGGCTACAGGGAGACCCTGTCTCGAAAAGACCAAAAAAAAAATATATATATATATATATGAAAGAAAGAGACAGAAAAGGAGGGAAGAAGAGAGATAAATGAAGAGAGGAAGAAAAGAAAAAAAGGGGGAAATAAAAGATGTTAGGACCATAATTCAGGACGTTCTGTAAACAAAGAAGCAGGGTGTTCAAACACTTGTGTTTCCCAGATCAAAACCAGCTTCTTAATCATTAGCTGTACTCACCCTGCCCTGCCTGTCCTATTAACCCAAACATGCAGGCGTTATCTTTCCTTCCAAAATCAAACCAGCTCTGTTCTAGTAACTGCTAGCTAAGACTTAAACCCTTTGTTTAAAAACAAGTATATATTTAAAGGCATATACCTTGCTTAAAAGGGATGAAAATGCATTTGGCAGATTCTTGTTCTCTTGTGTTAAACTAGAAATGTATTTCACAGAGGTTCCCTGTGAAACCAGGAAACAGTCCCCTGAGCTAATAAGGACTTGCAAAGTGCAACTTTGAAGATGGAAAAGTAAATAAATATATAATTCTGCATTTTTTCTCCAGGCTAAGACAATGAGTGATATTTGGTCTCTTTCATGCAAATAGACGTCCTTATGAATTTATGTCAATTTCATTCACTCTTCATACTAAAAATCAAAGCATATGAACAGCAGTTTCTCCTTTTGGGTACTGCTAGGAGTCCCCAGAGCCAGGACTGTGCCAAGCTTAGAAGCCTGTTTGTCAGAGGTTGCGCAGTGGTGGCCTAGAGCCTCAATGTGGCCGGCATGTGTGTGCCATCAGCCCTTGCAATACTTTGGCTTTAATTGAACTGGTCGCCAACATTGAAAAATCAAGGAATTGCCTATAAAATCGATACTTCCAGATTTACTTGGAAAAGGCAGATATCAGAGAACACTGGGCCAAATTCTGCATGGTAACAATTGATTGGGACCTCCAACTAGTCTCTCTCAGGTTCCCCTAGAAGGGAGTACACTGTTTCCTGCAGACTCATGAGCCCCTCTTTTCCATCCATAGCTGTCCTCTGGATTTCACAGACTTTTTTTAATGTGTGTACAAGAAGTTTACCTGTATGTATTCAAGTACACCATGGGCATGCAACACGCATTGCCTAAGGAGGCCACAAGAAGGCATCGACTCCACTGGAACTGGAGTGATGATTTTCAGTCGCCATATAGGTGTTGGGAACTAAACCTCGATCTTCTGCAAGAGCAGCCAATGCTCTTAACCACTGAGACGTCTCTCCAGTCCCTCTTGTACGTTTTTAGTTCACATTTCTAGTTTCCGGGATGATCAGTTTCAGAAAACATTTAAAAGGAGGAGGCCACAATGAAGAACAGAATGTAGGACTCTCAACATCTTTCTGCCTTTCAATTTATTCTCTCTCTCTCTCTCTCTCTCTCTCTCTCTCTCTCTCTCTCTCTCCCTCTGAACTTGTTCCCTGAGATAAACTATGCCCACATTCTTGTCTCATCTTCTGTCCCTTTTCTACCTCATCTACTACTTTTCAAATACATTTACAAAGAGTCAAAGAAATTAGATGAGAAAACCATTTTACCACCCTTCTCCCACAACTTCCATTTGCTCCTTCCTCTATGCAAGAGACAATTACAGTTGCAAGATTAGCAAGTCATACAGTCATATAAGAGATGTATATGTTAATAGTCACTTGCAGAACAAATTAGAGGAAAGTCACAAAAATAAGATGAGAAAGAATCAGATTACAGCCAGAGATTGAAAAAAGACATAATAATAAGGTAACCAAACCTAACTTGGGAGAATGAGGCAAAAGTCTTTTTAAGACTGAGACAAGGACTATGAACAAGGTCTTTTGGTTTTAAAGACATCTTTAGTAAGGGCATTTGGTTAGATATGTATGATTTAAAGTAAGCAGTCTTAGCATTTCCAAAGGACTCTCTATCATCATGCCATTCCTCTCTATGCTGCTGAATTAAAGGAAACTGTGCTTAAGTAGAAATCAATGTTTTAAAAAACTGCTAGAATTCACTGAACCTTTTAAAAGAACATTCCTGGTGGCTTCCAGCCTCGGAGGAACGACTTTCAATTCGCACCCTGAAATTAATCCAATACAGCCAGAGAGAATTCATCAAGGAAAATGGAAACTTATTTTGAGTAATTAGCTGTTCTGGTGATTGATCAGTTAGTTGTTTTATTTCTCTTCTTCCTTTTACACTGGCAATTCTGATGATATATTTTATCTTTGTATTTAAGAATCTCCAAGTGAAAAAGACCTAGCACTTTCCCATGCCCTGTGTAAATGTCAGTGGAGAGAATAACAGAAGAAAAGATCTTTGAGAAAAAGTAGTTTCCAAAACCTTGTATACGAACTCCTTTTGAAGTTTGGGAATTTTATTCTGATGTTCCCAGGGAAGTGGCTATGTCTTAAAACGTAAGGATAGAAGAACAAAGAAAGCAACAAAACAAAGGCTTATTGGATAATCAGGATATTAAAGAAGAGAGTGGACTTTCTGGCTTGAGGTTAAGGCAAACCATTCAAAATCTTCTGGAGAACAAAGAGGAAATCTAACTAATTTGAAAATTATTGCCATTCTTCTTTTTTTCTCCTGAACTACCACCAATTCATTAGTGCTTCTTTTGAGAAACTCTTACATTTTTCATTTGGCAAACAGATTTTCTTCATTGCTTCATACTGATGGGGGGTAAGAGGGAGCGATCTCTTCTTATGTATAAAGTAAACCATATGAATGTGTAAATTTAGACAAATGGGAAAATAAATGGATGGTTATTATGCAAATAGCAAAAGCCAAATGGATATGTAAAGTTTCTTAGACCACAGTGGCGCCTTCTCAAAGAAATGTTCTTTTTGCTTTTGTCTCTGAGCCCCACAACCCTTAAAATCAAAATCAACTCAAAAGATTTAGCTCTCATCCCAGCACTTACACATATCTCCCCACTTCCTCCTAGACTTCAGTTGAGTGGACAGTCTTTTTATATGTGGGCAGTTAGTTGTGGAGACAATAAAAGAAGTAGGAAAGAATATTCTGCTACAAAACAAAGCAGGTGTGTGACTTTCCTTCGAGTCCACTAAACCAAAACAAACATAAACGATACCAGAACATATGACAACATTGGACTGCCAAATGCTGGCAACTCAGTTACTATCTAACATTACCCTTGGGAGTCCTCAGTAGTAAAGGGAGTGAGGACGGTGAGTATTATTCAGGAGATAAAAGAGGGATTAGAGTCAATTTTCTTATTTTTTGCCTGTCTCTCTTCAAATTATCTTGTTTTCTTCTTCAGCCTCACCCTCATACCATGCTTACAAATTCACCCTGGATGGATGGTTCTTTCAATATCACAGACATATGATCTCCGGTAACCTTCTCCAACAATTCTTTCTCTTCATAAATCCTGATAGACCAGAAAGAAAAAAAGGGAAGGAAGGACCAACAGTAACAGATCTTCAGCTGCCACTCTACATTCCTGTATTGTTGCTCCTAGCTCACTCATACCACGCCCACATTCTAATTACTTAACTAATTAATGCTCACACAAGTGCAACTCTATGGGCCTTCTTAACTTTGGCGTGCTTCCTGTCTCTACTTGGAAATCTGACTGATGCAGCCAAAAAAATCAGCCACAGTGTTACTGAAATATGCAGATTCTAGACCCAACCCCAGACCTTCAGAACGAGAAGCTTTAGAAGCCATGTCTGAGAACCCATCTTCAGTTGATTTTTTTACAGCATTTTGAGGTCCTAGAACAAGGTAGGAGCTGTAAACAATAGCCCAAACGAGGCAGGCTAATCTAGTCTTCTCTCTGTTTCAAGACTGCTCAAGAATTTAATGATGTTTTGATTTTGTTTGTTTCTTTGTTTGTTGCTTTGTTTATGTGTTTGCTTTGAAATAGGATTTCTTTGGGAAGCTCTTGCAGACCACAGGCTATTGCCAAGCTAATTTCAAACTCACAGAGATCCACTACCTCTGCCTCCCAAATGCTGGGATTAAAGGTGTGCATCACCACTTTCCGCTGTTTTTGCGTTTGTAAATAATTTTTTCTCTCTCTTTTTTTTTAAATGGGTATGAATGTACTGTCTGCATGTAGGTTTGTGCACCCGTGTCATGCAATGCCTGCCACAGAGGTCAGAAGAGGGTGTCAGATTCCCCTGGAACTGGAGTTAAAGAGGGTTCTCAGCTGCCATGTGGGTGCTGGGAATTGAACCCAGGTCCTCTGCAAGAGCAGTTGGCACTCTTAACAGCTAGGCCATCTCTCCAGCCCCATAAATAATTTTTTTAGTCTAGATAATATAAGGACATGCTAAATCATATCAAATTCTGTTCATGGCAAGATTCTTTAATTTTTTTTTTAACTTTTTTTGTCTTTTTTGAGACAGGGTCTCCCTGTAGCCTCAGCTGGCTTTAGACCAGGCTGGCCTTTAACTCACAGAGATCCACCTGCCTCTGCCTCCCAAGTGCGCCACCATGCCTGGCTAATTTTTTTTTAACTTTTAAAGGCAGGATGAACTACCTGGTCCTCATACTTCCAGCTTCTAAGTGTTGACATTACAGGCATGTACTACCATATCTAGATTTTTTTCAGTACTGGGATCTAACCCAAGGTTTTATGTTTTCTAAACAAGCTCTCTACCAATCTAGCTACATTCCTGGCCTCCAGGAAAACTTTCACCGGAATCCAGCTATAACTGCTTTGGTGCTAAGATGGTAGAGCCTAAAATAATTACCATGTAGTTCTTTACAGACAATGTTTCTCAGAGATGGGTCTATACCTCAGTGGTAGAATGCTTTCCTAGAATATATGAAGCCGTAGATTCAATCCCCTGAACTGAAAAAAAAAGGGGGGGGAGGATAAAGAATATGCTTCTTAATCTCTGGTCTTAAAGGAAGAATACACCCTGTCCTTCATCTCCTACTAAGACTCTCTGTTACCTATTCAGACCAAGATCAAGGTAATTTTCTGAGATACACAGATCACTTGTTGTCTACGCATTTTGATAATTCATATATACATTTATATAGTTTTATATACATCTGTATTGTTCTTATGGGCTTTGCCATGACTATATTTTAGAAGTTTTAAATATCTGAATGAGTTAATAGATGCTACGCTTTGATACATGTCAAGAACCTGGCATAGAAACTCTATTCTTCCATTTAATTATGTGGCTTTGGAAAAGTTAACATTTTTACCTATATATAATGGAAGAGCTGCTCCCTAAATTGTTACATAGAATAATAGATCAAAGCTTATGAAGAGAATAGTTTAAGACCCTTAATAGAGAATCCACTGCTATTAATTCGTTGCCTTTACCCTCATCCTACCGCACTATCACTTTTGCTTCTTGGTGCAGTAAAAAGTCAAGACGTAGGGATATAACCTTCACTGGGTACTTTCTTTGGTGAACTCAAAAGTTTCCACAGTATTCAAGAAGGCAAAACCAGCCTTAGAAACGCACTAACGAGAAAACGAGTGCCACGGAGGTTTTTATCTTGTCTAACACAATAGCCCACACCCTGTGGGCACTCTATAAACACTAACTGAATTGGATTTTATTATGCTGTTAGACCACATCCAATTCCTTTGCTGTCTCCATCATCAGAAAAGCGGGCTCAAAGTGTATGGAAATAAACAGTTTACCCATTGGTCCATGCTTTGAAATGAAAACTTGCATGTACCCACTGAGACATTATGCTTTGATAGATTCTGCCCCTGAGGTCTGTTTTAAAAATGTAGCTTCAATTTCTCTTCTATCAATACACAAAAGTTTTCCAAGAAACACAGAGACTTTCAGGACTTGCCATATAACATAGATCATGCTGCAGAATCACCACAGTGCTAACAATTCTACCAACTGCAATTAGCTTGAAGACAAATGAAACCTTCCTATAGCTTAAGAATGGAAGATTGCAAATTAAGTTAGTCTGTCACTGAATTTTACTTCTTCGATGTGCATTAAAAAAATTAGAAACTCTATGGGTAGTTCCAGAGTTGTGATAGGTCTTACAGATGATCTTTTTACATTGAGTCTCCCCCCTCTCCCAGGTGTCTTTCACAATAACTTTGGAGACAGGAAGAGCTAAATTTGATTGTGTTTCTTCAACTTCAAACACTTCATGGACCACATAAACATTGGGTTTCTTTGGTTTTGTTTTGTATATGGGAGTTTTGCATAAGATTTCGTTTGAAAAATGAGTTTCACCAATTTAAAAAGTCAAAAGCTAGTGACTCATCCCTCTTGAATTATAAATCAAGGATCAGTAACTTCTTCTGCAAAGATCAGATGGGAAATATTTGTCTTATTTTTGAATTGATAAATAAAATTACATCCCTTTATGATATACAACATATTTTGAGGTAATACAGATATAGTGAAGTGGTTAAATCTAGCTCATTAACATACACATTGCTTCATAACATTGTCATTTTTGCAGTGAGAACATTTAAATTTTATTCTAAGGCTTTTCGCAGGTAGTAAACATTTTAGGCTTAGCCTGTCCCAATTACTCACATTTTAGGTAAAAGCAGCCACAAGCAGTATGTAAAAAGATGGGCTGGAGAGATGGCCTAGTGGTTAAGAGCACCAAGTGCTCTTACAGAGGACCCGGGTTCGATCCCCAGCACCCACATGGCGGCTGAGAACCATCTGAAACTCCAATCCCAGGAAAACTCCAGTCCCAGGGGAATCTGACACCCTCTTCTGATCTCCGCAGCATTGCATGACACAGGTGCACAGAACTGCATGCAGACAGTACATTCATACACATAGAGAAAAATAAATTAAAAAATATATTTAAAAAAAAATAATAAGTATGGCTAAATTCCAATAAAACTTTATTCACACCAACTTGGCGGTCAGATCTGGCCTGTGGGCTACAGTTTGTAAATGATGTAAATGGGTTCTGGGTATGCTAAAATGAGTGATCTAAATCACTAATCAAATCACTGATAAAAGCTATGAGACTAGACATTTTTCCAGTGTCTAATAGATCAGGAATGACAATATATACAAAATAACCTCTTTGAAAGTATGGTGGATAGTATCAGAAAAGGCTCTGCTCTTTGGATAGTTCATGAATGCATAGCCTGTCATTGGTGCTACACTGAGCCATAATTGCAACTGGCACCTTTGTTAGAAATGGGACTGCGAGTCAATGGTAGAACACTTAACTAGCACATGTGAGGCCTTGTGCTTGAAATCCAGCACCTCGAAAATATTTTTAAATGCCTTTATTATAATAATTTGTCAAATGCTCCCTTATTTCATGACTTAAAATAACAAGTAAAGTTATACAATCTGTTCTTTTACAATCTGACTCATTTGGTTTTTCCCATGTCCTTCTAAAAGGATCTATCACTGTCGATGTGATCAGCACACTGATGATAAAAGGCCATCCAATACACTGTAAGTAAAAACACATTTGGTCTCTGTAATCAGTTATATCTTAATGTGACCTTTAATCCTGAAGCACTCTCTGAATGGAAATAGTTGTTCTTTGCCACCCTTTCCATCTTGGTCCAACTGCTTTTTGTGATGCCAAAATAATTGGCCATAATTACTGGTGTATGAGTATTTTTCCTAATCATGGGAAACGATGGGGCACTCATCACCCAGTTATCGAGTACTAATGACTGAGGTTCAAGTATTACTATCTAGACTTGGTGATCTTATATCTGCCTCTGAAAACATTGTCTAAATAAAGGGGGAAAAATTTCTCTTTTTTTGGACTTTTTAAGACAGGGTCTCCCTTTAATCCCAGATGGCCTAGAGCTCACTATGTAGACCAGGCTGGCCTTGAACTCACAGAGATCTGCCTGTCTCTGCCTCCAGAGTCCTGGGGTTAAAGGTGTGTGCTACCACACCCCACAAAAAGAAATTTCTAAGAGTAATGGCTATTGATGAAACTTTGTCACCAATTCCTCTCAATATTGTCTTTACCCCTGAATTCCATCCTATTTGACCTTTCCCAGGAATTTCAGTTTCTTGTAGAACCCTTCCCATTCACAGGATAGCAAAAAAGCTCACTGGAAGGACCTATCAATCAAGTCAGAGCACATGAGAAATTCCATATACCCCTGTAATTCAAAGAACAATGAAGCGATGAAGACAGGAGAAGCTATAAATTGTTACTATGTACAACTCTTCTCATGACAGTTATAATGAAGATGGAAAACAGTTTTAGCAAAGCATTCTAGCTATAATCTCAAGATGGTCATGCAGTGGTTTTCCTTGGCTGATCTGTCCAGAGACAATAGAAACCTGAAATTTCTTTAGAAAATAATTACAAAGATTCACAATTCAAGCAGCCATGAAATATGCATCTGAGTTTTAAAGCAGTTTAAAGAGACAGTACTCATATATGATTCATGTCACCTCAAAACCATAGAAAACAGGACTAAACTATTCTTATCTCTCTGCCCCCAAACCACTGCAAAGTATTTCCAAGAAGATAATCGGTTATTTACTCTAGTTTTAGGCTTCAAAATAATAGGATCTTAAAGCTAAAAGTATCATAAAAGTCACTCACTGAAATACTTTGATTTCACTCAAGAGTAAACTAAGGTACCGGGAGATTAATGGCAGTTTCATGAATCAGATTTGGTTGGATGCAGTTCAAGTCTAGCCCTGGGTTTTGCTAGTCTCTACTTCATGGTTTTTTCTGCTAATCCATGAGGGCTTTTTCATTCCAGTCATATTCACCATAGTTATAGTCAGGAAGAAAGGCATCCTTTTTGCCTGCAGCATCTTCTGCTCAGTCATTTCCCACATCTTTTCATAGATGATAATTGCCAGGACCAAAGCGTGGTTGAGAATTGTTCAAGATTCTTCACAGAGTTTAAGGCAAAGACAGAAAAGATGCTTTTGATTCCTTTTTACTGTTGTTTGCATTTGTTTTTACTCTCTAGTTCATGATTTGGAGCAAGTTCTTGCCCTTTCTGAATGAAGCAGCTTTTGAGTTCCATGAATTTTCTTGTACTTAGCTAATAAGTACAGTAAAGGTAAATGGGCAGAGCTCTCACTCACTGGTATGCTAACAGAGTGGTGTTGACTCTGGTGCATGGAAAACTCGCCCTGTGATGTCCCCTTCCAAGTAGGGCTTCTTGAAAATTCTGCTTCCTAGGAAACCTAATTAGAAGTTCTTTATCACATTTCAGAATTTTCCTTTCTTTGTTGTAGCCCGTTGTTAGCACCTGCTTAGTGCCTCATTTCCTTCTCTCTATACATACACCCTGCCTTGCACCAGGCTGAAAAACATACTTAACACCAAACACTGAAAAGTCCAATCAACCAGAAAAATGCATGAGCTTTAGGGAGAAGAATAAGATAACCAGACTTCATCCAACTGCACCAATGGAGACATTTTCTTCTCACTCCCTACAAATTGAAAAAACTAAGTTATTAATCTCCATCTTATCTTGAGTACACATCACACACACACACACACACACACACACACACACACACACACACAAGCACAATGTATCCTGTTTGGTATTTTGAATTTTGCTCTTAATGAGGGATAAAATTTTCATGCCCTCTTCCACTGTCAAATGGGGTGTGTAGCTGGTACATGGAGACATAGTCAGGTAGAGTGTGTGTTTGTGTGTGGGGGGGGTGTTTGCACTCTAGCTTCCAGAGAGAAACTTAACAACAACATATATAAGAGAAATGGTTCAAAGTCTAGGTACAACAAGAGCAATCTCCTCAATGTGAGCACTATAGATAAAATTGCTATACACATATTCTAGCACTTACTATGTGAATATTGCTTTCTCTTAATCCTAAATGCTGACTAGGATTCAGAATAACTAAATTTCCATGGAGGTGGAAGGGAAGATGGCAAAGCCATTCTGAAAAAGATGTTAGCAGTTCCTTATAACCAAACACACCATTTATCAGATGAACTAGAAATGTCATTCCTAGACATTTATACAAGTGAAATGAAAATTTATAATCACACACTAACATGCATGTGAATATTCATAAAAATCTTTATTCACAACTGGCCCAAGTGAAAACAACCCAAATACTCTTCAACTGGTGTGGGAGCTTCTCTTGCTATGAGCAGGTACAGTGCGGTCCTGCTAAGGGAAGAGGGGCACAGTGCCCGCCTGCAACCACTGTAGGGAACCGACCCCTCAGCACAGAGGTCAGTTGGTTACTTCCATAACCCGACCTGAGAGGTACTTCCAACTCAAGTCCTTAGCCTGGGAAAACGGAACATTTCCCATCTGGTCGTACTTTCCCACCTGACCTGAAAGGTACTTCCAATCCAGGTCCTTAGCCTGGGCAGTGGAACACTTCCCGCTTTCCCACCTGCCCAAAGACTGCTGGTCTCTGGACAGGAATTTCAGGCTGATGGCTGATCTTCAGCCTACACTTACTCACAATTCACTTCACAGCTGGTGATCTGATAGATCTCCTTCCAGCCCCACACCAGCTACCCAGGTTAGTGGTCTTATGGACCGCCATCTAACCCACTGGCCACAACACTCAAAATTCAGGCTTGCCTCAGCCTGTATGCACGCAGAAAGAATGGTTAGGAATTCTGAATAATGATGGCAATGGAGAATTATCTTTATTGCCTGCTACAGCTTGCTTTTATAAGCAAAATGACGTCAGTTCCAAGAGCCAATCACAGACCCCCAGTTCCACGCCACTGTGTACTGCTGCTCTGTCTAACATCATGTGCCTGGGCCACATTGCTTTCTCCCTCTTGGGGCGGGGTCAGAGTAGCCCCATGACTCCCACATGGTGCCCCGATGGGTGCTGAGAACTAGCCCCTAATTCAAACTGGATCTTCCCAGAAACTGGGGTATGAATAAACAGACTGCCACAGCCACAAAATGAAATAGTACTCATAAATAAAAAGGTACAAACTAGAGACACATACTGCAGTGTGGATGAACCTCACACATCCTTAGTGATTCGTCTCCATGCTAGCGTGATTCATCTATATGGCATTCCGAAAGGGAACAAAGTGAGAAGTGCAAAGTCGTCTCAAAGGACCACAGAGGTATCTGGGGTGAGGGACGCATTCCTTTTCCGTACACAATGATGTTTAGCTGCTGTTACACATTCATCCAAGAGCACCAAAAAAAGTGTGCTTATAAAGCTTGAATTTATTATATTTACACTGCTCCTTAAAAACAGAAACTGCTTTGACATTAACAACAATTCCATATTCATCCTCAAATGTTAAAAAATGTATTAAAAGGAACTGCAATTGTTTCCTAAAAAGAAAGCCATTTTGCAGACTATGCTAGTACCCACGTGGACGGCAGATCAGGACAGTCTCACCTTTGGATGACACATTTTTAACATTACCTAAGACTCATGTTAGGTATTGTATGTTCAGTACAAGTCCATGGAGAAAACATGTATGGCAGTGTTCAGTGACTCACCAGAGGTTCATACGGGGTCAGAGCTGCATCATTCATAAATGCAAAGTACTTGAGGCCAAAGCTGGAGCAAGAATTGTGGTTAGTATCAAATAAACCCCTGAGATATGCCACGCACTTGCTCATGAGCTTTCCATGTCCAATTTCATTCTCTCATCGATACTACAAAGCAGGCATCATTCGCCATCGCAGATAAGGAAACAGAGGCCAGAGTGTCAGATAATAGACTTTGAATTACACCAAGCAATGGGACTGAGATCACTTGGGTTGGACTGATTGGGGCAGAAGGATATATGCTGGACTCTCGAAACAATGAGTGGCAGGATGAAGGCAGTTGAGGTGGGAAAGATGTGACTGGGGTACAGGGTGTGCCACCGTGAGGCATACCAGGAAGCCAGGGGTAAAGTTGCCCAGTCAGAGATGGAGATTTCCTTTAGAAAAGCAGCTGGCAACAAGTTAGGGACCTGTGGAGGACACTGAATGATGGGTTGGTAGACTCAGGAATCATCGTTCTTTGGGTTCCTCTACCACATATAGCAAGCTAGACAAAGTTGATTTGGAGATGAAATAAAATATGAGTTTAGGAGGTTAACTTCATGGAGGGATGAGGGCTGCCGTAGGATCCATCCTGGTCACTTTCCACAAAATCACATCTACCTCCATCCTCTACACTAGACTCTCTTAATTTCCTTTTACAGATGATATGGTTAAGTCAAGGAGAAAGTAAATGATTCACATTTGTGGCCTATGGGAAGAAGCAGGTCTGAGACCAAAGCCTGAGAGCATGTGGCTTTTCTTCAAAAGCACAAGACTGAAAGCTGTTGAAGATGATGTAGACTCTTGGACGTGTCCATAGCAATCACAGAGCTTCTACTTTTCTAAAATGGAAAGAAGGATCTTCACAGGTAAAACGGCAGAAGACTTGTCAGCATTTGACAGGCAGCTGCATATGAGATAAAAGAATTAAAAATGTTCACAGGGCCTAAGGGAAAGCTCTGGGTCTCACTGCCGGAAACACGCATGACTATGCTGTGCAAATCAACTTTGACATGATCTGAAGCTCATGAAGGAATTTTTAAGTATTGAATTTTGGCTGACTTTATAATGCATAAAGACCTCGCCTATGGCTTACTTTCCGTTTCCTTCCTTTACCATCTCAATTGCTTCTGGAACTTCCTAAACAAGAAGGAAAGAAAAAACTAGCATCCACATTTGAAAAAATAAACCAGCCAGTCTACAAACTGCACAGGGAGGACACATGCAAGGCCAAGGCTCCATGTCCAAGGTCGCTAGACCAGAGAGGATTAACTTTGATGATTCCTGAGAAGTCCCACATTGCCCCCAACCCTAAGAACTTAACAGAGACTGATCTTAATAAGCAAAAAGGAAACAGCCTGGAAAATCACTCAAATACTAGAGAAAAGAGAAACATTCAGAAATGCCAATACCTTCGCTGTGCTTTAACTTTAACCGCCCTGTTCAACAGCAATTTCCTGAGCTCTTACTATAGACCAGTCACAGTGTTTGCATTAAGAATGTGAAAATAATTCATTCCTCCCCTCAAAAGGCAAACAACTCACTTCTCAAAAAAGATTAGACATGAAACCTTTGAAAAACAGAAATGAAAACTCTCTCTTCTGTTATAGCCATATCTACAAATGTAATAAGTAAGTGTCCAATTTTATTCGCCTCTTGGTAAACATTTGCTGTTGTTTTTGTTGACTGCATAATTTTGAAAAGGAGGAAAATGAATGTCATTCTATGGCACACCTGAGGCAGCCATAAGCATGCGCTGTTTAGATCTTTTGTTGTGGAGAATATAATTCATTGAAGGTTATTGGTGACCCTGCTCTAAATCCACAGCCACATTCATAGTGAGGTTGCATTTCTCACAGCTTATCTCAGGCAGTGATTGAGCCCAGAAAGAGCACTAATAAAGACCCCAGTCTGTGAGAAATGGGGCTTCTCTCCAGGATATTTTGGTTTAAGGCTCCTGGGCAACCTAGCTACAAACCTTCTTACAAATGACTATGATTCTTCCTTCCATTATACCCACCTGGCTGCTCACCCAGTAAGGAATCTATACCATGCTCTGAAGATTCTGCCAACCTTCTCTGAGTCTCTGGTTCTTTCTCTCATAGGCACTTCCCCTAATAATTCTCTTGTGCTTCTCCAGGGATTCAAGCAGTCTGCCCAAGCAATAAGCATTGTTAAACTTGCTCAGTGTACTAGCTCTTATAAAAACTGCCAGAAGGTACAGCCCTCAAGCATTCAATGTCTTACTCAAAAGTAACTCACTGTTTTGCTACTTTATAAATATTGGTGAGGTGGCTTCAAGAATACAGACTTTGTCTCTGGTAATACATAATAAAAACATTTTAGTCCATTAAGTTCTTGAGTTTCTTGGGTTCTGATCCAAAGCAGATCTGACAGGTACTCTCAGTGAGTAGGCAAGTACAGCTGGGACCTCACGCTCTCTAATCCTAGCTATTCATTTTACTAGTCATGTGACCTCAGACAAGCCAATTAACCCTTCTGAATCTGTTTCCTCTATAATATGGAGATAATCATATCCTCTTTGCTTACTTCAAAGGCTGCTTTAAGGATCAAATGGTTTAATTATGTGAAAGTGCTTGCAAACTACAGCACTGCACAAAAATAAGATATTATAATTATTGTCTTCTAGATAGTAAATGTAATTGGCCAACTTTATTCATGTTTCCTGGGGAATAAGCACTGGATACAAAAACGTAATTGAATATCAAAACAAAGACTTCTCAGAAGCAAAGATGGAACAGTCAAAAACTGTGGCGACATTAGACAGCAAACAGCCGGTCTAAGTAGCCTTCCAAATTATAAACCAAAAGCTCTGTTGAAATTACCTTACCTCGTACAGATCATAGTAAATGTAAGATGCTGGTTTAAGTGGAAAAAGAAAAAGAAAAACTTCAAGTTTAAGATGATTTCCAAACCACAATGATTTGGATGAACTTAGAACCAAATATAATCCTTCCAACCTGCTTGACTTTGGGTAGTAATAATAAATCTTACCGCACTAGTAACTTGAGGTTTTCCTTGGTTTGGTTATAAATCACTTTTCATGGGAATAAAAGAAGAAAAACATTCTCCAGGGTTTAAGGACATATGTGAATATATGCCTGTTTTCTTCCCCAATACTGTGGTTGAATTCAGGTGTTTCTGTGTGATGTTAAAATTGGCACAGAAAAGGAAACAGCACATGCCTACAAGAGTACAGGTTAATCTTTACTATAAATATAAGTCATTACAAACTTTATAGAACTAAAACTGATGAGAAATTTCTTTGCAATGCTCTTAATCCTGAAAACAGTAGATTCCATTTAAATTACAAGCTCTCAATCAAAGGACTTCATAAAAATTTCCTTCTTCCTGATTAATTGTCAAATAAATATCTTCAAGAAGTCTGCTTTCTTTGCTGACACTGCCTTCAATTGAGAGCAGTATTTGGGTGGTGCTTAGACTGTGTTAAATGAACCATTTCCTCACCCTGGTGTTTGCCTTGGGGTTTCTATTTCATTACCTGTGTAAG
Source organism: Rhizomys pruinosus (assembly GCA_009823505.1). Classification (NCBI taxonomy): domain Eukaryota; kingdom Metazoa; phylum Chordata; class Mammalia; order Rodentia; family Spalacidae; genus Rhizomys; species Rhizomys pruinosus. The sequence continues at coordinate 3,738,775 of VZQC01002448.1, forward strand.
TCTCTCCTCATAAGAAGCCCATGAGGTATATCCTCAAACCTACCCATTAAAGACAGACACCATGCAAAGCAGTCAGACCTGAGAAGCAGATCTTCTCATTCCTTTTCTCCATCTTCTCCCACTTCCTTCCCCTCTTTTTCCTCTTTCCTTCCGCTTACTATTCATACTTCCCCATCAGAGAGAACACTTGAAATCTAACACAAAAATACTGTCGGGTCGAAGGCAAACTTAAATTGGAATGAAGCTGAACTGTTTGTTCCACCCACAGAATTTAGGACTTTAAGAAAATGTGGAAAACAACAATGTTGTCAAATTATATTCAAGGACAACTATTAGCTAAAGTTTACCTGTGAAGATATAATGCTTCTTCCTCAACTGCTGTAATGTCAGGTGGTCTTTGCAACTTGCCTCAAACATACTTCTAAATAGCAAGAGACTAGTCTCAAATACCAAAGGCTGTAAAATCAAGAGCAAAGCACTAAGGAGGCCTGGGAATTTCTACTCACAGAATATTCTGGAACAAGAACAAAAAAAGGTCTGAGGTGATTAAAGGTCACATTTCTTCATCCCAAATGCCTTGCAGGGAGAACAAGCTTTCGTCAGCTTTTCCAGGCTTCCATGTCTCAGCTCACTCCCCTTGTGCCCATTCAAACAAAGCATCTAAATAAATACAGACAAATTCAGTCTTAGTAGGGTTGCACTTCCAAATTAGACGCTATGAACTTGCTTATGTGCATGCAAATAAAATGTCATGCTCATCAAGGGAGCATATTTTGGCATCAAGTAGTATATGGTAAATGGCACATAATTTGATTGAGGGAAAAACATCTCTATGCCTGAGGAGTCTTAATTTGGTGGAATCTGCTCGTGATGGAATCAATTGTGTCGTGAACATCACAGCAGAGGCAAACACACCCTTTAGCATGTATTAACACACAGTCTTTTCTCTTGACACCAAAGTCAGTCCTGCCTAGTTTTTCATCCATTCATTCACTCGTCAAATATATTCTATGAACCCACCTTGTACTGGAAACTATTCAATATACAAGGATACAAGATCATCAAAGGTGAATGAAACAATGTTCCTGTATGGCCCAGAGTTACAAGTCTAGTAGACACTTCACGACCTATACAAAGAAGCAATTAAAAACAAAAGTGCCAATAATGCACAGAAATGCACACACCAAAAGCACCAAGTAATGGGTCATCAATAACATAAGATTTGTTAATGGGAATAATTATTAATGGAGGCACATGCAGAGTGTTAGAATAAGCATAGTTATTCAATGTCTCATTCTTAATGCATAAATATACAATAAGTATTTGTTTATTAAACAAATGAAATAATAAAAGCTATCAGCAAAAAGAAGAAAAGTTACTCAACACCCAAAATGGCTTCCTCATGAAGGATATATTTAAGCTGGATGAAAGAAATGTAAGAGAAGCTCTAGTAAAAGAGAGAGAGAGCAATTCATCAGTTCAACTGTACTACAAGTCATGGGGACTGAAATACTAACTTCAGAATCCCTCTGCTGCATTCACTTCAGGCAGTTTGATTTGTGTGACTATGCAGTTCTCTGAATCACCACAACAGCACATAACTAGCTTCAGTAAAGCCAAGGAGATCCAACACCAGACCTTCAGGAAAAGTAGATAATCACCTAACCTTCTTTAGAGTTAAGTCCCATTTGTTAATGCTGAAATGCAAGGTATATTAAATGGAATGAGGTTCATAAATTTTCCAAAAAGAAGCTTCCTAACTCACTAAGAATAAAAGAAGTAGACTAATGAGTCAACAAAAGAAAAGGAAGAACAAAAAGAAGATGCTTGTCTTGAGTGGTTCTATCAGCAAAATAGAAACACGAGAGAAAAACAGACCCTGATACTAAGTCAAAATATATAACCAGATAAAATCATTTTGCTGCACTTCAAATAATTCAACTAAGTAACAGCATCCCTCAAGAAAGCACCATATAATGAAAACAGGTCTCATGAAAACAAATGTTCAGACAAAGGTAATATTTAATTTGGACTCAAAATAAGACTGTAAAAACAGATATTTCTTTGGATTCTATGGAATGAATGTTATTAAGAAATGGATATACAATGTATAGGCAGGGGATAACTCCCAAAATAAATAACTGTGATATGATTACTATATTTGTTGCTATTTGTTAAGGTTTTGCTTTATTCTGTTTGCAGTCTAAGGGATAGAACCCAGGTTTGGGGAATACTAGGCAAGAGCTCTACCATTGAGCTAGACCCCATCCCCTGCCGAGGTTTTATCTCCAAATATATAATGACTCCAAATGCAAAAATCCAATCTAAAGAAAATTTGCTGTACAAACACCCTGCATGTAAGTATTAATTATGCCATAAAATAGCACTTACTCTGTTTCTTTCCCAGGTGGGGTAGCAATTCTCAAGAGTTTTCTCAGTTGAAATGTGACATTTTGACAATGTAAAGCTGCTCAGGCATGTGACTGGCCACTGCTGTGACATGCTACCTTCATAGTAACCCAATCTCTGATAGCTGTATGGATGAGATAGGGAGTTGACCTAAATTAATTCAGAAACAATGATCTGCTTGCCTTAATTCCAAGGAGGCAATACTGGCTTAGCACGTCTTCCCCACAGTTCCTGTTTAACAAGGAATCAGAAGTGGATGTTCGTCATTTTAGCATTGATTCATCCACATAAACAAGCATTGTTTCTTCTGATGTCCTCATCATCTTGATAGTGCACTTTGCTATGGAAAACTCCAAAACAAATGAGGAAAAATAATACAGCCACTATTTTTTTTCTTGACAAAAGATTTCTGGTTTCTATAATAAGAAAAATTAAAAGAGGAAAACAATGTCATTCCTTGTTAACTTCTTTTCAGTTTAGTAACTACTCTGCCATTGTCTCTTCTAGCCTTCTGTAAAGATCCCCTGTTGCTGCAGGAAGTTAAAAAATAAATAAATAAAGGGGTTGGAGAGATGGCTTGGCAGTTAGGAGCACAGATTGCTCTTGCAGAAGAAGACCCAAGTTCAATTCCCAGAACCCATATAATAGAAAACAACCATCCATAACTCCAGTTCCAGGAAACCTGACATCTTCTTCTGACCTCATTGGGTTTTGTATGACCTGGGTGCACTCATATATATGCAGGCTATACACTCATGCACATAAAATTAAATAAATAAATAAATAAATAAATAAATAAATAAATTGCCAGGTTTCTGCTTCTAGGAGGATGTAGTAGAAGATACACTCTCCCTAGTCCTCCTAAGTGCAGTCAAAAAATCAAAAACAAGCACAAGGTAACTCTGAAAGACAGAATGTAGCAAACAGGGAGGACCCTCACAGCCTGGGCACAGTGCTGAGTTCCCTCGGTTTTTATTTGTCCTCATATGTCACAGACTTAAAAGCTGAAGAAGCCCTTAGCTGGAACAAACCACCAGCCAAGGCAAAAATAAAAACCTGCTCTCTGTCATCAAAGACCTAGTAACAGGGCATCTTAACAAGATAAAACTTTCAGGCAATAAATGTTCTACTCCAATAAATCACTACAAAAATAAACAGTAGATAAATAAAATAGTAAATCCATCTCCACCACAATAGCAAAGACCACCTTGCCCTTACCTGGCTCTAAGGAAGCCCTTCAATCCTCCCCAAAACCTAGAGGAACAAGTAACAAGACTATACAGAATATACATTTATAAATGCTAGTGAAAATCAAAATAGCATTGTAAAAAGTTTTTCGAGAAACAGATAAAGGGAAGAAAGGGGAAATGAGAAAGGAAAAAGTCAAGAGAAAAACAAAGAAAAAGAGAAAATGGCAAGGTTAGGTCTTAACATGCAATAATTGCATGAAATGGAAAGTTCTAAATATACCAGTTAAAAGGAAAATTCATAGAGTAGATCTAAAATATGACCCAAATATATGCTCAGTTCAAATATCACAGGATAAACAAGCTAAAGGCAAAGGATGGAAGATGGCACATATCTATAGATACTAAACAAGATAAAAGAAGGACGAAGTATGCTCAGATAAAGGAAACTCCACAGCAAAGCATATTACCAAACACAGGGACATTACAGGCTGCCAAAAATGTTAACTTAACCTGAAGGTGTAGAAACCTCAGATGGTTACAGACAAACATCAAACCTAGGGGGAGGGAAGTAAACTTGATAATCCTCAAAGGAGAAACAGAAATGCCCAAAGTTACCCCCAAACCCTTGTCTCATTTCTTGATAGAACAAATGAGAAAATCACCAAGGAGGTGAAGAACCCAATATCACCAACTCAAAGGGTATGTATGTATGTCAACATACATTACGTACTCTACCTATCAGCAACAGAATGCACACTCTTTTCTAGTATCCACAAATAATATATCAAGAGGAACTATCTCCTAAATAATAAAATAAATCTCGACAAATATAAAAGAGTAAAACTCATACAGAGTATGTCCTCCAGCCACAATAGGACCAAATTGAAAATCAATAGCAGAAAGATAAGAGGATAACCTCCAAACACTTGTAAACTAGACAGCACAATTCTGAATAATCAGCAGGTCCAAAAAGTATTTTCAAGGGAAACTTAAAAATGAATTGAACTGAATGGAAATAAAAATACAGTATGTTAAAATTTGTGAGATATAAAAGAAGTTGTGCTGAGAGGAATTTTGTTAGACTAAACGTTAACTTTAGAAAAAAAAAGTCACAAATCAATAAAATAAGCTCCGAATCACAAGAGCCTGGTAAAAGAACAAAATAAATCAAGGACCAGAAGAAGTAAGGAAACACTGGAGAGCAAGAATCTAAATGAAACAGAAAACAAAAGGAACTTAAGCAAATATGCTTCTTCAAAGGTATCAATAAAATTCTTAAACTTCCACAATGCCAACAAAGAGGTAAACACATATTAACCATATCAGGAATAAAACAGCTGGTCTCACTACAAATACTACACCATGAAAAGGTAGCATGGGAAAGGTACAAAGAATCCTCAATATATAAATAAGACAACTCAGATAAAATAGAAAACTGAAAAATGCAAACCTATCAGACCCCACCAAACATGAACTAGATAATTTGACTAGTCCTGTAACTAAGGGAATTCAATTCACAAAAAAAAAAAAAAGGAAAAGAAATATTCAGAACCAGGTAGTTTCACTGCAGTGATCTACCAACTTACCAACTATTTAAAGGTGACTTAAAAATTCAACACAAACTACTCCCAGAAAATATAAGAGAAAGGAAGACATTGTGATTCATTTTAGTAAATTATAAATGATACCTTGATGACCAAATTAGTAAAAGACAGTAAAAATATACTTAATGAATGTAGATGAACAATTCGTAATCAAATACTAATAAAATGCAGCAATATAGAAAAAAATACTATATATTAAGAAAAAGTAGAGTTCATGCTAAGTAAATACTATTCATCTTATTAGCAAAAGAAAATGAAGGTCAGGCATGATGAAACACACCTTTAGTCCCAGCATTTAGGAGACAGAGGCAGGCAGATCTCTGTGAGTTCAAGGCCAATCTAATCTACATAGTGATTTCTAGGCCAGCTAGAGCTACATAGTAGGACCCAATCAAGGAGGAAGAGGAGGAAGAGGAGGAGGAGGAGGAGGAGGAGGAGGAGGAGGAGAATTATGATTATATCAACCCACAGAAAAATATTGGACAAAATTAACATGAATATTAAAAACTCTCTTAAAAGTAGGAATGAAGCAGAATCTGACAACACAGGCCTGTCACCCCAACTACCTGGGAAGGGAAGATGAGAAGGTCAAATCCTGCCAGGCTACAGAGTGAGTTCAAGACCAAAATGGCAGTTTTGTAATATTCTGTCTTTAAATAAAAAGTAAAACAGAGGGCTAGGGACTCCATAATATAGAGTTTGTCTAACCCTGGGTTCAATCCCCATTACTGATGGAAGGGGTAAGATGAAAGGTAACTTCAATCTGATGAAACACATTTACAACTAATATCATATCTAATGGTAATATGCTAAACCCTTTTCACAAAGGTAAGGATAATATTTGTTCTTTTGCTATTATTCAGCAGAGTGCTATAAGTTCCAACCAGTGCAATGAGTGTTTTTTATTTTTTAATAATAGATCATAAATAATGAATACAGGCATCTGTATTAGTCAGGGTTCTCTAAAGAAACAGAAGCAACAGGATGAATATATATAGCTATATACAATTTATTGATTTGCTCACGTGACAGAGTTCAAGGATTCCAACAGTAGCTGCACCACACTGGAAAGGCCGAGATGAGAATCCAGGGAACTGCTCAGTCTGCAAGCCTGGATGTCTCAGTAGTCCCAATCCAGTGCTGAAGGCCCAAATGGGTTCCAGGAGATCTGCCGGTCTCAGTACATGCTGGGATCCGAAAGGTTGATCACAGCAGCAAGACAAACTCACCAGATGAGAGAGGCAAGCCGCAGGAGAAAAAA